>WEIV01000332.1:119316-344334 GCA_013390005.1 Calyptomena viridis | reverse complement strand
GTGCCCCGAGCACCCCGCTCCGCTGCCGCCGGGCCGCGGCTGAGCGCTCCTGCCTCCCGCTCACCTGGACGCTGCCGATCGCTCCCGGGAAACCCGATCCGGGGCGGTGCGGTGTCCCCGTGGGTGTGCGAGGGCCCGACACAGCCCTGCGTTACTGCCCGCCCGAGTAAATTTCTGCCCCCTGTTTACCGACATGTCTGTGGTATTCCCGGATCTCTGCGGACCTTGTTAGGAACCGAATTATTATTAGGAAGAGTCAAGCGATTGCGAATAACTTTCCTTCACGTCATGTGAAAACACGTAAAATTAGGGTCTACAAACCCTGAGTAAGCTTGTATTCGCCTGCGACATCAGTGAGGCATCTGAAGGTGGTATAACTGCATCTGTTTTGTGCAGTCCCAGAGGTAAAGGTTAGTTTGATAAGCTGTAATTAGTCTTCATCTGAATAGCTTAGAGGATAATTTATGCAGTATATTACACAATTTTATTATTTAATTGGGACTTTAAGCTCTTTGTGGGTCCAAAGTCTCGTGACACATGTATTACAACTCCTGATATTGAATAACAGCTTTTTCTAATTTATTTCATTCTAGTAGTAAGTTCATAACAAGGACATCAAATCAATTTTGATAATTGAAAAGTATGTTGCATAACCTGTGTTCTGGTTTCTGTGAAGTCTTTTCGAACTTTACACAATACATTTTACAAGACTTCAAATACACTTTATTGAAGCATGTCATGCTAAAAACACAAATCCCTGTGAAATTTCTGTTGGCAGCACTTGCTTCTTTCTGTAAAGATGAAGGAGGCAAAAGAAAAAAACTGTTTCAAGAAAGTGACAGAAGCTTTTACATCAACTTTTGTGTTTGGCATTCTGTATCCCCTATGTCAAACTTCAGTAAAATTTGTCAGTGTTTTTTAAAGTATAGAGTAGCCCACAAGTTCTGGTTTAATGTCTTTTTAAATGTCATGTGATTCTCCGAACAAAATACTTGTGCATGAATAGTGCTACGTTTTTACCTTGCCCAGGAGATTTTAGGTTAGGTTTTGTGAAGCTCAAAAATACATTTTAACCTCTATTAAGCATAAGAATAATGTAATTTTTAGGGCCTTGAGGTTTGGTATAGACTAGTTTTCATGCCCAGAAACTAAGAAGAATCTCAGAAAATCCATTAAAAAATTACTTCAAGAAGTTATCTTCTATTCTTATGGAAGTATTATGTGCTGTACATTGATATGTAGGAGTTATGTAGTAGTATATGATATGTAGTTAGTAATCTGCAAAGCTGACTTTCTACCCTCCATTGTCCTGGTTTCCCTTTTTGACTAGGTGCTTTTCTTCATGTCTCTGTGCTTCAGAAATTTGTTACACTTGTTTTACATAACATGGATCTACAATTTCCTCGTGTACTGTACAGATTTATTAATAGTTTTAGGTCTTCGTGGTGCTGTAAAAACTGACCCCAGAGTATCTCTCTTGCTACACTTTAGTAATGTCTTGCTGAAAATTAGTCCATCTCATCCTACAGATTAAGCTTGCTTGGAATAACATTTACAGACATTGTACAGAGATGTATGTTCATACATGCTTTGGTACTTTTAAAAGCATTATTAGCATTTCTGTAGAAGCGAAATTAAACATTTGGTTTAAGGATCAGTACAGTCACCGAAGCAAGTTATGCTGATATTTTCTATGCTCCATTTTACTTCCTAGTAGCTTCCATTGACACTGGAGGAGTGCTGCATTCATCTAGGCAAAAATTTTAAGTATTTTATGTGTAATATGTAGTTGATTACTTGTGTGTTTGTAAGCTTTTTTGGCTATAGAAAAAGTGGTGCCAAACCTAATGTGCGTCTTACCAGAAATCTTGTGTATGGTAAGAAACAAGAGAAGCATACTCATTCCTGTACAGTGATTCATGTGTTAGAGTGGACTCTGTGTCTGTCTACTCTATGTACTTTATGGTGACTGTTACTTGGAATTTATTTGCCTGTTGCCTAGGGATATACTTTCCAGATGACTACAAAGTTCAGATTTGTTTGTATGGGTTTGTAATGAAGCCTACATATAGTTCAGGAGAGTAAAGTAAGAGAAGCCTCCTAATGAACTCCTGAAGCATACTGGGTTTAAATCAGGGATATTGTCAGGGCAGCCACTTCTAGTCTGAAGCACTGGTGTCCTAAAGGGCTTATGGACAGACATTTCAAAATCTGTTTGAACCATCCTCTGAGAGATAGTCTAAGTGCTGGACTGCTCTCTTATGAGTCGCTGCAGGTTTTAGATTAGATTGTCTGAGCTGAAATGAGATATGAGCCAGTGTGAGTGGACCAGCAGTTATGGTGCAGCTTTGGGCCATAGGCAATCCTTCCGTCAGCTTTCTGCTTCATGAAGACTGGGAAGGAACCTGTAATACTTTGTTCTTGTTTGTGTCCTTGAAACTTTCTATATGACTGGCATCACAGCTGTCCTGCCCGAACACAAGTGTCTTGGGACTTTTCCCTAAGCTTTATATCCACAAGGTAATCTTCCTTGTATCAAAGACCTTGAGCTCACTTGCATGCGTGGTCCTCATGGTGACACACTAGATAGATCCTGCATGGGCTGTGTTCTTTGTAGAGTGTAACAGCCTTGGCTGTGCCTTCCAGGTGTAGCCCAAGGAGATGAAGGCAGTGCCTGTGCTTGTATCTAACTCCACGTTTATAGCCCAGACCAGCGGTTCCCAAATTGTTAAATTACAGCCCAGTGCAGCCCTTAATGCTTCTACATCTCTTTCAGGCTTGTGAGCAGGGTGGTGAGCAATAAGGCAGTATGTTTTCCCAGGTCTGTGGCAGAGGATCAATGATCCCTGACAGCTGTTGACCTGGAGGACAGAGCACTTGGCCTGGCAAGTGGGAAGCCTGGTTTCAAGCCTTCTGCTGGTGTCTCCCAAGGGATGCTGAGCGTGAAGGTGGACCAAGCTCACTCTGATCCTCTGGCTGAACCTGCAACTGTGTACAGAGAGGAATGTGAGCTCCCTCCACAGTGCCATGTTAGTCATCCTCCCTGCTATGTCTGAAGCACCATGTCAGGAGCATTCCTTTGGGATGAGGTGCATCCTCAGTTCTGGTCTCTGCTTCCCAAAGCAGTTTTGGTTCTGCTCAACAACTCCTTTCTACATAAACTGTTTTATAAGCTGTTGTTGGAGAAAGACTTTTATGTTCCTTTCTGTGCCTCCGTACAGTTTCAGCAGGGAGAAGAGCTTTTCTGTCTCATCCTTGCTGATACAAAGGCATTCCTAGTTGAGTTGTGATGTGGGGTCTTCTGTGTGGAACAGGGCATGTGGTACAGGCTTCTAATATTGTCAGTGAATTTATTACTCAGGAGGCAATTTAAGAAGCTACTATTGCCAAGTCGTCCTGTGCTTTTGAGTGAAGCTGCTAGGACACCATGCTTTGTGTTACCTGCATTCCTGCATCACCGCTGTGGCTGCAGTTCCCCAAGTAGGGTCCCTGTGGGACTGCAGTGTGCAAATGTCTGGTTTGTGCATCTCAAGTAGATTTTCCTGTGAGCCTCTGTGTTCTGCTCCACCGAGGCGATGGCATGGTCTCAGAGCTTTAGATTGCTGGTTCTTGGCAAAATACAGAGTATCTATGCCCTGCTATAAAGTCAGGCAAGATTTCCAGGCTCCTAACAGAGAATTTAGGAGCCTCTGATGTAAGCGTGTAGCTCTGACATTGTCATGTGTCGCTACTGCTGCTGCTGAAAGGAGCAATTCCTCCTTTCTTGTTCTCATCCTCTGTCTCAAGCTGGGTTTAGTGGTTATGCAGTTGGTAAAGGCTCTCAATCCAATCAGTTCCCTGCTCATCACATTGACCTTGTAATGGTTGTCATTGTGCAGGTGCATGAGCACTCATACGTTAGGGAAATGGAGATGCCACATTCCATTATAGAGATGAGAGAGATGTTGTGCCAATGTCAGATGGTGGTAAAGACTCTTGGATGCCCACATTATCATTTTGTAAAATATGCATTGATGTACTGCCAGGTCTCTGTGGACGTTGTGAATAAAAAGACTCCTGTTCATGCCATATGAGGAGTGGTGGTGGTAGTACAGAAAAATGCGTGTATCTACTCAGAAGATGAGTTGTGTGTGTTTGGCACCAGTTAAGATTAGTGAGCTGCAGCCATTTACAAGTGGCTCTTTGCTTTGTAAAAGCCTCCATTTCCTTGGTAGATGTTCTGCTTGTCAGGTGTTACTATGGTCTCTTCAGGGAGCTGTGGAGATGCAAGGCAGTAAGGGCATGGCAACGTGAATAAGTTACAGTGATGTGAAGTGAAATACGCTTCATCCAAGAGGAGATAATTTAGGGTCACCCAATTCTCAGTGATAAGCCGGCTCTCAGTTATTTTGGGCAAAAGCATTCACAACTGCAGCTTGTAAGTTTGCATGGTAATGTGGTAGCTTTTCTGTGTAGCTATATTCATAATGAGTCAGAATTTCCTCTTTATGGCATGTAGAAAATGAATAGGAAAGGAGTTGAAGAGTTGCCTGAAGATATAATTCACGTCATGATAAATCCTGCAATTTGACTGACAGAAGAACTGTGCTTGTACACCCTAATGCCCATATTATTTATGGATTTTACTGTGCTGTGGTGGTTTTTTTTTTTAATAAAAGCAGGGTGAGCATCTAGGAGGAAGAAGTTCTCAGGAAATTATAGAAATTCTGGGAAACTCAAGTTCTGCCCACAAAAGACAGTGGAAGTGGAGTAATTGAGTTATGCCTTCTAGTAAAGTCCGGTAGTCTTGATTTTTAATGAGCAAGCCAAATTGTCATCTTCCCTCTTTGAGAGGTCATCCAGGACAAACTGATAGTGTTCCTTGACATAAAGGAAGCTAAAGCATCTTGGTCCAGTTTGGATTCCCAGGTGTTATGCATTGGTGAAGACTGTTTTGAAACTTGAGACCGTGTTCTTGAATTACATCAGTTCAGCAGGTCTTGATTTTATACACTTTGGGCACGTAGCTCCTGTCAGAGCACGTCACATGTGCTGAAGACCATTTAGTTATGACAGGTCACTGTGCTGGGTTGGTTTGTTTTTGGTTTTTTTTGTCATTGAGTTATTTTGATGCTAATACCAGGTCGATCTGCTGACATAGCAACTGTTGATTTTTTCCTACCAAAATACTAGTATGTATAATTTAAATTTCTGTGTGACTTGAACTTGTTTGGGTTTTTTTTTCTTTAAGCTAAATTGGTTCTTCAACTTCTGCCCATTTAATTTGTGATAGATAGTTAAGCCTTACTTTAGGGCATATGAGAAACTACTCTGTTTAATAAATCTACCATAAAACGATAAACTGTGTTGTCAGTGCTGTAGATCTGTGTGGTTCTCTTTTACTTTTCTAAATTTTATTTGCAGTCTCTTGTGTGCCATGGCCTGTGCACAAGAACCTAAACATGAGTTTTAAGACAGATTTAAGAATAATGCTGGTTTGAGGGTATTAAATTAATCTGTTTCTTTATATAGCAGACATGAAGTATATTACATATTTTTTCCAGGAAGAACTCAAGGGATTTTCTTTAACCCCAATTCCCCACAAAACAATCCTAAATACTACTTTTGTTAAATGTCTGGCTTGTGCAAGTTAGCTTTTACAGCCTTAAAAGCCATAAAAATAAAGTGTATGTGTGTTGATCAATAGCTCCCATTGTTGCTTATGTTAGTCTGAAACACTATATCATGAGAAGTAACCGGGGACCAGATGGGTGGGTAAGTTTCTTGGACATCAACTCTGACAAAGACTTACAACTGGCCTAATGGTAGAAATTGCACTAAGCCATGAAAAGGTGTTGAAAGTAGAAAAAACCTGTGTATTTCTTGGAGGAAAAGCTCACTGTATTTCTGGGTCCCTGCTCCTTCTTCCAGTAGTGTATGAAGAAGACTTTACATCCCAGAAGAACTGGATATGTGTGTGTTTTCTTAATCTCTGAGAACACTTTTTGGCAGGCATTCTCACAAAAAGCTTACGGTGTTATGCTTGCAGAACCATTTCATGGGAACACAGAGCGCAGCTGCTCGACAACAGAAGTGGCTGTAACAATCACCCTTTCACAGCAACTGCTTTGTGGTCTAGCAATCATTTACCTCAGGTTCAGGAAGTTTGTGTTCTCCTTATGGAACGTCCCTGTACCACAACCTCTTGGAACTAATATGCAGCAAGGAACAATAATAAGCCTGGTCAGGTGGCAGCTCTTCAGAGAAAGGTCTGCATTGTTTTGCAGATCAAACCTGAATACGGATTGACAGTGTTGCCAGAAAAAGCCCCTGAACCCCCCAAAGGAATGTGATCTTGGGGTGTGTAAGTTGGAAGAGCCTGCAAGGCACATGAAGTAATGCCTCCGTTCTGCACGGCACTGATAAGGCTGCTGCTGTCCTGGCCTCACCTACTGCCTTTGGTCTGGGGCATGGCATTTCAAGGAAAAGGTGAATCAGCTGGGAAGCACCCAAGAGAGAGCAGTGAGCAGGATCGGAGGTTTTGGAAATACAATGTATTGTACTGTGCTATTCAACATAAATAAGAGGCTGGAGATGGATCTTCAGACGCTGTAAAAATCTTGTGAGAAAGAAAAAACCCTCAAAATAAGCTCTCCCCCACTGCCCCTCCCTCATCAAGCATATTCCCCAGCTCCTTTGTTGAACTTGTTTGGGTTAGTGGCTTGTAGGTAGAACAAAAAGCAGTGGCCTTCAATTGTGCCCGAAAGGAGGGATGATAGGTAGGTGGAAAAGATACTGTGATTGTCTAGAAAGACAGTGGAATATGTTCCTTGAGACTTCTGCAGTCAGCTTGGACAAACATGCTGGGAATGATACAGGCCTGTGGTCCTGTTTCAGGGAGGAGATACTGACCTCTCCTGAGGTCAGTGCTGTCCCTGATTTGGTCCTATCTGTAGTGGTGCAGTAGGTGCCCAGGAAACTGTTGTGTACATTAAGTAGCTTGAAGTGCCTTTACTAATTCAGGAGTCATGACTTGGGAAGTTTAGGCACACGCTCTAAATGTGTGCAGCTTTTTTGAATACATAGGCTCAGCCCAAGAGGGGTGTCAGAGATGACAGAAAGTGTTTCCTCTGCCTTAATGTGCTGCACCTGGGAAACACCAATTGACAGCATATCTCCTAATATTAGTGGGATAATGTACTGTTCATCTCAACTGTTGACACTTTTTGGTGAGATGACATTCTTGAACATGGCCCAAGGAAAGAAGGAAGCAGCGCATGTGAAACACTAAAATAAACGTGATAATAGATAAAATAAGCACCTGGACTGGGTGTATCTGTGCCACAGTGTTGTGGAACAAACCCTCTCTTGTCTGGTTATCTTCCTTTTTCTCATTTTTGACTTCTGTGTTCAGTCCCTGGAACAATGGTTTGTTTTGTAACGATGGAAACTTAGCTCTCCTCAGAAGGAGTTATGTACTTTATATGATTAAGGAGGAAACTGCTGATACTTCCATACTGTCCAAATACTGCAAAAATGCTGGTTAGCATTCTCTCTGCAGAGAGAAATTCTGTTTTGGGGACAACCATGTGCTTTAGGAATGGCTTTCAAAATGACTGATTTTCATTGAAGGGGATGTCCTTTACTTCCAAGTAGTGTCCTTACTTGTAGTTCTCTTTCCTCCCAGCTGCACTGCTTGTGCTATTTTGGCTGGGGTGTGATTGCCACTCATAAATTCTGTCAAGTAATTCCTGTGAGTTGGGAACCAATGCAGATGTCTGCTCTTTCCCACTACCTATGCAGGCAGCAGAGCATGTACTCATTGAGAGGTTTTTCTAAGGGCTCTCAAGGCTCTGATCGGTAGAGTGGAGAAAATAATGTTTCTAGATCTAACGGCACTCTTAGAAAAGTAGTTGGTGGAGCCAGGCACAGAACTGGGAAGCAGGAATCGCATTGAGCTGTTTAATCTTCTCCCCTCAGATGCCAGTTACTGAAGATTTATAATGTCTTGTCTTGTCACATACTGCTGAGTCAAGTTTCCTTGCTTGGAAGAATTTGAAGTTGATCCTTCTTCCTCAAAAACAGGCTTATTTTTGTTCTTCAGCATACTTTTCACAGGCTTTTCTTCCTTCTTACCAACAAGGCATCTTCAGTCATTTCCTTCTGTAACATATTGGTTTTGCATGTTCAGTTTGAGTCCAGAGGCACTGCCTCGTGAAACTGAATTCTCCATGGTGCCACTGGCAAAGGAGGAAAGATAAGTGAACGAGACAAGTTTTTAGCAAAAGACAAAATACTGAGTCTTGACCTGTGAAGCTGGGGTGCTCCTGGCTGTCATTCGGAAGCCCCACGTTTGTCTCATCAGACCACACCACAAACATTCATGCACGTTGAGGGAGTTCCACCCTCGAAGAGCACTTATGACCTAAAAATCAGTGCTTAAGACACCTGGCTTGAGTTGAATGTTTTGGCCATAAGTAACATAGTTATCCTTTTTTTGAAATAATGTATGTTAAAGTGGTGGTCGCCTTTTGTACTTTGTGTAATTTTCCCCCCAATGCTAGATATGGATAAGTGCCTGTACTAGTGAATGTGTTCTGTTAGAGCAGAAGGAAACAGTTCAGAGGAGTCTCTGGAAATAAAGCCTTTGGCACTGTGTGTTGTAGTGCTTAGTAATGACTTGCTGCCTAACCTTGATAAATTTATCTGCATGTTGGAGTTGGGACAACTGGTTAATAGCTCATAGAGCAAGTGCTGTCTGAGATGATTAATGGTGCTGGAAGGAAATGATATCATAAAGGTTCACTTATGAAGTGCCACGCCTGCCCCATTGGCAGCCACAGTGTTGCAGTCCTTTCGCCCAGCTATTCTGAAATGACTTTCGTGGTTGTAAGAATTAGTGTGATGACTAGGCTTATCCTTATCTTGTTGGACTTCTTTCTCTACAAGGATGAAAAGCATTATCGTTTGTATAGGTGGACTATGAAACACTGCCTGCTTCAGCAATATGGTATGTTTTAGTGAGTCCAGCAGTGACCACTGACATGCAACTGGATATGTGTGCTTCAAAGAGCAACTTGTTTATTTCCTTGTAGTTAAAAACCAAATCACAGAGAGGAATGTAAATACTGAAAACTGTTGTTCTTTAGCTCTAGCTGCATGTCATACAGCTGCATGTAGATACTGTTTTGTTCAGGAACATGCTGTTCCTTTGACTACAAAATCTTGTCTCAGTTCAGGAGAATTTACGGCTTAAGATCCAGCCCTCTCCGCCTGCTGTCACTGGAGTCTGATGCCAGTGCAGGTAGAATGGGCTCTCCTTGTTGCTGCTTAAAGGGTGAGAGAGAAGCACAGGGTAACAATGAGGTTACTCCCATACAAATTCATCAGTATGTTTTGTTCCATAGCAGAGGCTCTAATTGCTTGGATGTGTCGTGGTTGACAGGCCAGCAAAGAGCGTGAGGGCAGCCAAATAGACCTGAACCCAGCCAGCCAGGACCTGAGTGATGGATGTAGCAGATGCTTAGAGAAAGTATGAGGTACAGAGCAAATGCGCTCACCTTCCCTTTGGCAGACTCTCTTGCCTTCTGTAGGTCATTGTTTTAGAGACTCCAGTGGCAACANTGGACCTGTTCCACATAAACCTTTTAATGCGTTTTTGAACTCGCTTTAATTTCTAGCATCATGGGAATATAAGGAGGCTATTGGCACTTGTTGGCAATTCTCTAGTTTTGCTGTGAGAAAAAGCATAAGCAAATACAAAGTTGCTTCTATTGTGTTAGTTTTTTGTTTGTTGGGTTTTTTTGTTTGTTTCTTTAAGCCTGTAAAGGAATAGATATTACTTATTTTTAAGTGTGTGTATATATGTTCATTTTGCTAAAACACCCTGGTTCTTGACTAATTAAAAAAAAAAGTCATTTTTGTCAAGATGTCTTGAGAAGTTCAGAAGTCAAAAGTTCTTCCCCAAAAAGAAAAGACTTTCCTACTAAAAATAAAAAAAACTTGCAGAAGTGGGAGGAGGAACTAAAAGCTGGGTACAGTTTAGGAGCCATCGTCTAGCTTGATCTAGTACATGTTCATCTGTGACTTGCAACTAACAGTGGAGGGTTTTGTGGAACCTGTAAACCCCTTGTAACTGAAGAGAGGAGAGTGTCTACGTACACATTTTCTGCTTGACCGGGTTAGTGGTAACACAGCAAAGGAATGCTCTCAAAAAGTGAAGCACGGTATTAGTACTGTGAGAGTAACAGAAAGCCTGTCTCTAGCCAAATGTACAATAATTTTTTGGGTAAGATCTGCACCTCTCTTCTGTCAGGTATTAAGTGCGTTGAGTTTTGCTGGTCTTCTGGTTGATTTTTCACTTAATGTTGCCTTTCTGTAGTCTGAAGTATGACTTTGAGTTGCTTCAACTCAGTGTTCTTTCCCACTGTTGTCTAAAATGGATTTTCTTTGCCAGTCAGCCCTTAAGCACAGATGTGCATGTGCTCAGCCCAGCTCATGGTTTTAGAGTTACTGTGCTGTCTGGCACAGGTACGTGCCGATAACGTGTCGACTCATGAATGTTTCCAGCATGTGTGACTTTAACGTAAGTGTCTTCTGAGATAACATGGTTTATCCAGACTATGAGAGGCTCTGTGCAGGGCAGCATGGTATGGTAGAGCTGTGTGCAGAGCTCGGCATTCAGATACACTTGCTAGTTGGAGGGGTGGGAAGAGGAGGATAGAGGGAATTTGTTCTGAGGTTGCCTGTGGTGCTGCTCTTGTTTTGTCGACAAAGAAGGAGCTTAATTCACTGGAGCTGTCAATCTGGTAGTTTTCAAGCACTGGAAGAAAACTCCTGTAAAAGTGTGTGTAAGAGGGAGGCAAGGGAAAAAGCAACTAAGCAAGACTACTATTTTGTTGAAAGGCTGATGGTGTAAAAAACCCCCAAACTTGTAGTTGCTGACCTGCATCCTGTATCTGGCAGAAAAGGGGAAAGCATAAGAGTGAAATGGGAGTATTATTGATGTCATACTGGGTTGGAGCACCGTGTACTGTGGAAAGACTACATGATGATAGAATAGAACAGCACCCTTTGTCTCTCAGTAGAAGCTTTCTTTTTCAAAACTGCCACCTTTTAAAGCTCGTTTAATCTGTGCAGAAAAATGGTTTGTGCTATGCCTTTAGTTGTTCAGGGTTGCATGGACTGCAAGTGGGAGCTGAGGCTATAGGAGGAAAAGAGATCCATTTGCAGGTGGAAAACCAGTGGATGGGGTTGTATTTTGATTTTGTGGCTTGATGTTTTGGTGTTATTTTTCCTTCTGTCTCAAGGAATAGATCAGAGTCTAGGGACTTTTTCCAGGTTGGAGTGAATTTTGAAGATTGGGTTCTTTTTTGACCTTTTGCATGGCCTTGATAAAACCAAAAGTTTAGCACACTTTGAATAGAAAGTATAGGCTTGCTGTTAGAGAGGGGATTGAAACTCAGTTTTCTTTTTCTTTCTCTTTCTAATGCTATTTTAGGCCCTCAGTTCTGAGCATCTGGGAGAATTTGTGATTTTGAATGTTGGTGGTTTTGTTGTGCGTGTTTTTATTTTTTGTTGTTGTTTTCCCCCCCCACTGTCCAGTAGAGTTAAAAATCTTTGGTCATAGGCATCCCCAAGTTTAAATTTCTTTTGTTTGCGGCTAACTTTGTTTCAAGAACTTTCTGACTTGTTTGCCTTCTGACTCCTTTGTTAGTGTAATGTTACTGTAGCTTTACTCTTTAGGTATAGTATAGGGCATTGATCTTCATCGCTTTTGTTGCTCACTAGTGATGGATTGCCTATTTTCAAATACCATTGCACCTCAAGGTAGAGCATTCTCGTGCATCAGAACTTGCTTTTTTGCAGGAAAAATAGTGGATGTTACTATTGTCTTATCTAAATGTAATTGAAAGCCTCTCTTGGCTGTCTTTTTTCTTGAAGTATCTAAAAAGGTAATGTGTGGTTCTGGGTATTATAGTCAAACCACATGGATATTTAGCATTCGTAGCTCATGTTTTCCTGAGCAGTCTCTGGAGAACAGAGCAGGCTTTACTTGATTGGTGCTGGTCATCTGCTAGGTTTTAATGCTGAATGTTTCTAAGAGACTGGTGAGTTGAAACTGCTCGTTTGATGAAGCCCACAGTGATGCTGTGAGGAGTCAGAAGTGATTGAATGAGAAAGGCATAGAGTCCTTGGAGAGTTTTTATCCTTTTTCTCCAAGTAAAATAAGCTCAGGTGCATAGCAAACAATTATGGTTACAGCAGACTCTCACTTCCAGGTGTGCTGTGCCAACCTCCAGCTTTTCTAGTAAAAGTAATTTCTCATTTTTGTGCTATGGTGTTCAGTGGTTTCCTGATCAGCGAAGGGCTACATCTTTGCTCACAATATGTATTGTTTTGATGGGGGTTGCTGTGATTTGATCTCTCCTTTGTCTTGAATAATCTATTAAAATGTAATGCTTAATCCCATTCCTTTATGGCAGGTTTTCCTTTAGTATCTTTGCAGTGGTAATTACACAGCATAGCTTTGATTGTAAGAGAATCACTGAAAAAACCAGCATTTTTGGATGTTTCTTTTGTGTCTTTGGTTATAGAACAGAAAGAACAGCCAGAGGCAGAGTAGTTTGGATTTTCAGTCTGACATGCTGTGGCTGTTTGTGTATTAACAAATCACTTCCCTGATTTTCCCTTGTTACTAGTTTCTCCTGTTTGTCATTGTGAAAAACTTCTGTAGACTAGATAGGGGAGTTTGTTCAAACTGGAGAATATGTTTCTGAAACCGCAGAACATGGTTAGAACGTTTGCTGCAGCTAATGTGTGTTCTTAAAGTCACTTTTTTTGTTAGCTTTTGTACCAGCGGACTGTGGAAAAGCATGTCTTCCCTGCCCCCCCCCAAATTACACTAGCTGCAATTAGGAGACCTTAATTAAAATGCTTGCTTCGTAACTTGGGCAAATACTTTGGAAACTAAGTAATTTATTCTAAGACAGCTTTACCACAGATTTCGTCTGGGGCAAAACTGTTTTCTGATGTGTAAGATCAAGATCTCTAAGTCTTGTTCCACAGAGAAATTACATAGGGGCCAAGTTCTTTGTACAATTGCTTATTCCTAAAATAGTAATCCTTGCATATGAATTAGGCTGAGATTCTCAAAAGCTTCTCCTTTTTGAGGTGCAGAATTTCCTTGACATTGGTGAGAGCTGACTGTGTTTGCAGCTCTTGGCTTAATCCAGCTTCCTCTGAAGCCATTGGGAATCTCTGTAGTTGGATTCCTTTGGAGCTGGATGTACCTGGTGTTTGAATTTTATTTTTTTTAGTGGAAAGCTTGAGAGACAGGAATGGAAATCGATTTTATTAATAGTGACACAGGTTTGGTGGCAAACTTGGGATCACCACATAGATTTCTTTAGTTGGTTTGTTCTTGCCGCCTTGTACCATAGCTACTGAGAGCAGGCACTTAAAAGATGTCATGGCTTGATAACAACGATTGATGGCCAAGAATCAAAAATGTGGTAGGTAGTAATTTAAACATGCAACCCTAATGCCATTGAAAGTACTCTAAATGCCTACTTGGCCCAAGGAAGTATCCGGTGGAGTAATTTAAAATTTGTTTTTGTAGGACCAAGTATAGTATTTGAGTTTCCTGTTAGTGCCGCTGCCACCTTTTCTTATGCTGACTGATATGTGGGTGTGAAAGCTCCCTGTAAGAATAGACTTTTAGCACGCTTGCTGCTGGAAGTGTAACCTGAAACACAAAATGTTTGTTCCCGGAAAATGTACATGGTCCGTGTGGATTCTCCTGGTTCACTCTCTAATTAAATTGAAATAGATTGCCAGTTGTTTGGGGCTGATCCAAACAGAATGGAACAGCCTAGTGGTGCTGCTAATATTACAGTAGAGGACATCTTGTGCTGGAGAATGTTTTGGTTTAATATTTTTCAGTCTTTGAAACAGTAATGTCTGTGTGGGGCTGTTTCCACTTTGTCCACTTTGTCTTTGAGAGGATAATTGTCAGAGCCTTCTGTAAGAACAGGGGTGAAGGTTCTCTTTCAGTAAAGCTTGACCTCCTTTTGGTGAAATAAAACCTATTAAAGGGTTAAGTTTTTCTCATTCTCTGTATGTCTTTGAAAATGAAAATTCTTTCCTTGGCCTTCTCCCTGCTCTCCAACACTTCAGGAAATTTAATTATTGATTCAAAATGTCTGATGTTGGTGTTGGATGCCTACAGGAACTCAGAGGCATTTCTGCAAGACCCGTCCCAAAAAATCCTGAGAGGTGACTTTTTCCTTCTGTACTGTAAATGTACAGTTTGACTATGAAGGATTTTTGAAGCCTCCCAGACAGCTTTGAAATATGAGTGAAATCTTAGGTATACGTAGATGAGCTGCAAACAGTTGAAATGTGCTTGAATCTTGATGTCTTTCATGTATTCACTGGGGTGGGCGTGGTACAAGGAGTTTCCAAATTTAGGAATACTCTCTTATCCAAGAGAGAATAGACAAAAGATCTTTAAATCAGGCATAAGCTTGGCAGCTAAAACAGGCCTGGCTTTTGGCTCAGTAACCTAAGTAAATGAGTGAATTTCCCAGTATACTTTTCCTGCCTGTCAAATACTGAAATAATACAAACCTATGAGAATGCTGTTGAGTCGCTGAACTGACTGTGCATTGCTCATAGATCATTGGATCTCAAAGGAGAGCCAATTACTTTATCTTGTTATTTGTCAGCAGCTCTTAATTCACATTTAGCTGTTCTAACACATGGTTCAAAATTAAAAATTCAAGTTGTTAAAATTTGTCTGCTTCTCATTGGTGATTTCTACAGAAGAAATATCATTGGACCTAGTTGTTGAGCTCTTTCAACTGCTGTTCTCTTTTAGTCTTATTACCCAACAAATGTTTTCAGTTCATCATATACTGAGTAAATAATTACTCAGTTTTTGCCAAGCTAAAGTTTCATCTTTTAGCATTGACTTTCCTGACTTGGTAATTTTAATTTGTGGTGAAAATGAAATTATGATTTGAAAAGCAAAGACGAGAGAAGGAGCCCGAAGGGTGTGCACCAATCCAGTGCAGAAGGGGCAGGGATAGTGATAAGGGTTGTTTTCTTGCTTACATTTTTGTCTGCTTCTTGTGTGGGTGCCTGAGTTCCAAGAAGGCCCTGGTAACCCTGTACATAGAGCAAGTAGTTGCTCTTTTCCAAGTGCAAAACCTGATGAAACATAGGAAAATGAAAACTCAGGAAGCTACAAATAAATTTGAGCTTGGACCTAAACCTGCTGAAGCTAGTGGGAAGGAACTTTGGAGAAAAGTCTCCAGAAGTAGGAATCTTTTATTCTTCTTATAGCAGCTTATCTGTGAAGGTGCTATGTAACTTCCTCATCTAGCTGTGAACTGAAAAAAAAAATAATCGCTTCTCAGAAGTGGTTAATTTTCCTTCACATCTGCAGATTGTTTACTGGGACTGGCTCTTCAGGAAGTCTGTTTTCCTTTATGTTTATTCTACACCATTTTACTTGTAATAAACATCTGAAAGGCTTGAATGATTGGCTGGCTGAGGGTTGTATCAGAAGTGAGTAACTGCTTGGTTTTGTCATGCTTATTTAAAAGTTCAAAGATCAGGTATGGTCTGCAGCCTGATTTTCTAAAAGAAGCTTCTGTTCATCGTCGTACCAAGAAACTATTTTTTCCCCTCTAAATGAGGCCTGGATCTCCTAGGAGATTTCAAGACTGCATAGTTATTTTCTGAAATATAGGATCATTTGATGCGTCTTCTGAAATGATGTTTGAGAAATAGTGCAATACCTCTTCCTGGTGACCAGCAAGCAGCACTGCAGTGTTTTGGTCTTCCTTTACAGTTGAGGATGTAACTCTGAAACACTGGCCAGATCACATCCTAGCAGTGAAAGTGGAGCAGTGTAATCTAAACGCTCCCAAGTGAAAACGAGGCAGGCAATCACTTTGCGTTAGAAAACACAGTGTGGTCAGTTAATCTCTGTGTATGTCAAGGTTTCAAGGAGTGGTCTTATGGGAAAAAATAAAATGCCCAAACCAGAACGAAAGCTTTCTAGACTACAAGGCCCTGTACCTTCTCTCCTGGTTACTTTTCAAATGGACAGCTGTGAACCACACCTAGGAAAGAAGATGGATATGGTGATCAGAGTGGGCTGCCTTCTGTGTGATGCTCTGAGCTTGATCCAAGGCAAGACTCATGCATGTACTTAGGTTAGTAGGTGTGCTCTTCCTACTCCTAAGGGAAGCTCATATTGTTTCTCGGTGTGGGAAAGACTGTTTTCTTTTTACCATGATTTTCTGGATTACTTGTGGACTAGTACTGACTTCCAAAACCATACGTTTGCATCAGGGAAAGGAGATCCTTACTGTGTGTGTTCTTATTTCATTCTCAGACTGGCAGTGTCCCATAGATTTTCTATGCTGTTGGTTTGTTGAAGATTGAGTTTCTGCTCTCTCTTGCTTCTCTTAAGTTGTGATTTTTTTCGTGACAACACAAAAGGAATGTAGGATAGATGGGCCTTTGGAGTGAGATGCAGAAGTGTCCGGGGTAACCGTTGAGCCCGAGCCTGTGTGGTGCAGCTAGTGGAAGCCTTGGTGTTCCAAGTGAGAGATTAGGGAGGTGGGTTAGAGCATAAAGAGCATCAGCTGTAAAGCTGAGAGACAGCATGACAGACAGAGGTTATAGTTCTGTCCTCCTATCCCTGGGATATTTCTGACTGAGGCATTGATGGGACTCAGTATGTCCTTCTCAGAGGTTGCAGTTTTAAAACCTGTTTCATGTAAAAACCTCTCCACCAAAAAACTGAATTCCAACTTTAGCTCTTTAAAAATACCTTTTTATCTGGGCTTATGGAATAAATACAAACTTCTGCTGTGTGTGTAAAGTGTCTGTAATAGCAGGCTTCATCCACAGCTGTTGTTGCCCATGTTCTCTGAGCACATTCCTCATCAGTGGAGGTGTTTGCTACTTAACAGCATAAGTGTGCCCTGTCTATTTACACTTCTGGAAAGGTGCAAGACCAGTGATGTTTGGTGCCATTAAATTACAGGACAAGAACTGTATGGCTGGAAGTGGGTAGAGACGTTAGATAATGCATCTTGAGCAAGCCTAGTGCTGAGGCAGTGGTAAACTTTGAGGAAGAAATGGAAAGAAACTTGCTCTTTGATGTTATGTTCTTTCTAGTTCTCCCTTGTGTATGAGCAGAGGGAGAAGTTTAATGGCAAGTTTAGCACACAGGTTGTCTAGATTCATCTTCTTCACAGAAAGAGTGGTTGGCCATTAGAATGGGCTGCCCAGGGAGGTGGTGGAGTAACCATCCCTGGAAGTTTTTAAAAAAAGACTGGATATGGCACTTAGAGCCATAGTTTAGTTGATGAGATGGTGTTAGGTGATAGGTTGGACTCGATGATCTCAAAGGTCTTTTCCAACCTGGTTAATTCTGTGATTCTGTGATCTGTAAGCACTTTGCTGTAAGGTAGGATGCAAGACATCATGGGTTAGGGCCTTAGCTGTGGCAACGTATTTTACAGAGAACTACTTGAAAAAGAGGAGTATTCCTACTTTTAACTATAGTAGAATCTTGTTTTGTTTTGACATAAGGACTTAGTCATTCAGTTCCTAGCCTTAAATGGCCAAGAATGCAGTTTTACATTTTTTCTTTCGTTTCCTAATTGTTTGTCTATTGGCTTTTTTTTTTTTTGCTAGTGGTGTGAGTAGAGAAGTTAATCTTCAACAGGGAAACTCTTCCGAAAAAAGTCTAGACATGACCTTACTAGGATTTTTCTAATGAGAACACTGCAATGTGAAAACAGTGGAATAAAATAATAATTAAATGATCTTTTACCTTTCCAGCATCACTTTTGACTAAATATGCTGAAGATGGGCAGGGATATACATGGAGCTGTGATGTACCTTTGTAAGCCACTGCGTCTGTGGTTTCAAAGTGCCCTGGGGCACTTGGCTGCAGTTGTAAACTCTGCTGGAAATTAGTAACTGGAACTGTAGGTATTGTGTCTGGCCAATATGCAGGCCAGTGCTTTTTGTTGGTTCAAAAAATTTGTACTTTCGTGTTTTACATTGGAACTGGTCTTCTCTTGAAGCCAGGCCTTGAGATAGTGTCCTGCTGCAAAATAAAGGCTGACTGTGATGCTGTTGGACTGTCACTGGTGGGCAGTTGTTAGCAGTGCTGTGTGGACTGCACTGCCTGGTCTGCAGCCTTCCAGATCTGAGACCAGTCGGGAATTGGGGGGGATGCTTGGCTGGTGTCTGCCCTGGGGCAGTAATGTGGAGACATGCAGGCCAGACTGGAGGAAGACTTCTTTTACACAGTGTGAATGGTGATGCTAGAGTTAGGATGGAGGGAAAAAATGTAGGTGTTCAAATTATTCTTGCAAAAAAATGACTAACGTGGCAATTTTTTTACTTTTATCTGGAAACTAGAGAAAATAATTGGGGGTGATGTAAGGAAGTGGTCCAAATAAGATGATGGTTTATGGTCTCTTCAAGTGCAACTTTCGCAGGGTTTTGATTTATCATTTTATAACCATCACAACTTTATTATTATGGTCAACTGGATGATTTTGAAGAGAAATGTTTTTGCTAAATTGGATTAGCTTCTGCCCTCAAGGTAATACCTGTGTATTTGGCACCTTGGACTGTATGCTGACCAAGCATGAAACCCTGCAAGTCATGTAGGCAGGTAATACCCACCCAGTGCAAGAGTGAAGTCAGCAAGGCTGAGCAGCTGTGTGCAAGGGGGTTACATAAAGCTGGGCGTGAAACAGCCTCCTTTTCAGATCCTCATGGATAACTGTGGGGATCCAGAGTGGAAAGGGCTGTGAAAACATGCTGCCAGGGAAAAAGACTTCTTGGGATCAGTAATCCTGCTGTTGCAGATAGATGTGCTAGTGGAGTGTAATAGGAGACACTTGTTCAAAGATTTTCTTCTGCCTTCACAAATAAGAATTCATGGAAATATTCTGAGCAAATGTTATTTTTATTTACTAAGAGATTGAGAGGTAAATGCCTACATTGTCAAATTTTAATAGTATAACATGGTTCAGACATTTTCATTAACTGTTACATGTTAATTTAAGTAACAACAAATGGGATGAACAAAAGTCACATTACTCAGTAGATACAATTTAAATATCTAAAACATTCAGAATTTTCAACATCATTTGAAGCTGTTGTTTAGTGCAGATTTTTTCATATGTATAATGATTCTTCAAATTCTTGTACGTATTTTTGAATTACAGTAATTTAAAAGTTGTAACAAGTCCCTTTCTTTGATGTTGATTGTATCTCCAATTAACCTGTGATGTAATTCTGGCAGTATCTTTGAGCTGATTCTATTTATGACACCCTCTCAAATTTGAAAGCCTTAAAGAGAGAACATGGGGACTTAGCAGTGTTCATCTGATGGTGAGCAATGTGCAAAGCAGCCTGAAACAGCAGAGGAATCATAGCTTCTCCTTGCCTTCTGTTCTGCAGTCACCTATAGGCTTGAAATCCCAGTGTGTGGTCCAGCAGCATCTCCACAGTGCTCATCTCTTATGTCTACAAACAAAAGAAGTGAGCAAGAGAAAATGAGTACACTGTCCAAGGGAGATTTGGTCTGTGATCATGTGTAATCAAACATGTAATCAACATTTAATAAACTACTTGCGTTTTTCCTTCTAATTAGTTCCTGCTAATTATTGGGATTGTAGAGTGAGTTTCATGGTGGAGCTGGACACACATAACCCAGAGGAAAACAACTAGCTGGTACTGTGCCGTTGTGTGTCTGCTTCTCCAGCTCCCACTCAAAAGCCAGATCAGCTGTTCATATGTCCTCCTCCTTAGCCATGAGAAGGACAATGGTAATTTGGTAGATTAGAATAGAAATGTAGCCTTTTTTTTTTTCCTTGAAGAGGAATTTAGGTTATCTTTTAAACTCATCGGTGGGTTGTGGTCACGCTGGTGGAGCAGCAGGTACCAGAGAGTCTAGATAAATCCATGAAGGGAAGCAAATGTAAAAGATGCAGCTGAACTGTTGGCCTTAGGCTTTCTTTCTGAGAGGGAGAACAAGGGTCTAAGGAGCAGAGCTCTGGTATGATGGTATGATTTAGCTTGTTGAGGCAGCTTCTAGAAAACCTGAGGAGGCCCCAAAAATTGTCTGGATCTTCCAGTTACGGAGTGTAGCAGAGACCTCCCAGCAGATCCGAATCTGGGCTAGGGCGGAGTCTGCTTAGAAAATGTAATAGCATTTTGGGAGTTGTATCTCAGCTCCTTCATGCCCTGGCCTAATTTGGGAAAGTTGTAATCTTAAAACACATGAGCTCAGTCACCGATGGAAATGATGGGTGTAACAGCTGCTGTCTGGGCTAAGTTAAGAAAAAAAACAAGGTCAGGATTAATTTGAGGGCCCTGTGTATGTGTGTGTGTACCCCAGTGTCTGTGTGTGAGAGAGGAGTAACAAGCATGGAGTGTCAGGAGTATGAGGGACAGCCAGGCAATGCTGTGGGTGTTGGCCCAAGGCACAGCTCTGAAGGGAACCTCTTGGGCAAAAGAGATGCCTGCAGAAGGGCTGAAGCTAATCAGAAAAAAATGGTTGGTTCTGGGAGATGGGATGATCTAAATTTCGTGCAAGCAAACAGGATTTGTGTGAAGAACTTCTTTCTTTGTCATTCACTTTACCTTACAGAGGGATATGCATTTTGTCTAAGAGCTTGGATAAAAAACAGGCAGTATTTGTGTTTTGTTATTTATCCAAGGATTGTTTTTTTTTTCTTTTACTGCACTGTAAACAATCCACTGAAGCAAACAAGAAAATGGGTGGTCTGGCAAACTTATACAAATGCTACTGCTTAAAGCAAGAAGCCTGTGGACTGTAAGAAATACCGAGAATTTTAGTCTTTCTCTAACAGCAAACAGTGTAATGTAAAGCAGATAAAATGCATGATAAAAATAGATATATTTGTAACACATAGATGTGCTTCTCTGAAGTGGTCTAGACACCAGGACAGAGAATTTTTATCAGCTAGGGTGGAGATTTCTTAAAGATACTGTGTTGCCCTTTTCAGATGCAGAAACTTTGGTAAATGATGGAGTCTTTTTGTCTCACTGTTTAATGTCCGATCCAGCTTCAAGTTTGCAGTTTCTGACCTCGGCTGATTATATGCATAACAATCCTGTGCCTCTCCCTTCCCAAAGCTTTTGGTGTATTCCTGTGAATCTTCATGAGTTATATTGTCTTGATATTGAGAGGTTGGCAGCAGTACCTTGTTCATGTGTTGGATTTTCAACTCCTCAAACTGCAGCCCTATCCAATGAGATCAATGGAAAAACTCTTTTCTCTTACATGAACTTTTCTCACTCATGGGGTGTGTGTTGGGGTTTTTTTATTTATTATTTTTTATCCCCACCCCAATGTTCACAGCAGCTATTATAATTATTCTGTATGCTTTATAACAAAAAACATTTAACTTTCTGTCTCCCCGTATAGATACTTTTTCTTGTAAATAAGACCATACTCAAATATTGCATATTGCAGACATTTCATTTAATTTCCAGGATCATGTGTAGTTTGTGAAGATCGCCAAGAATATTCACTGCAGCACTGTCAAACTCTCTATCCTGTTGCTTCTCAGGGAAGTTGGCCACATGTCAATAAATGGAATATTTTCAAACAGTATGATCATCACTTGTTGGAAGCCAAGCTTTTATTTTGTTGCAAGCCTCTCTAATGAGGCTTCCAAATAAAGTAAAATCATTTTTCTTTGATCTGTGTTGACGTAAACTCAAGCAGAAGAATCAGTTGCAGGGGAAGGAAATTCCCATTATTGGTATTGACATCTGCATCTGTTCAAATGAAGAAAAGCAATCCAGTTCACAGTTCTTTAATTTGTACTATGTATTTTCTGCTAACATCTTCCTCTCAAATAGAGTACTGTGCTGCAGAATTGCACTTTTCAGGTTCCAAGTGCTTTTCTGTTTGACATGGTTCATACAGTGTTTGGGGGGAGCTGCATAGTGAAATAAAGGTGAAATCCAGTTTCAGATGATACTGAACTACTTTTAGCCAGATTTTTATTTGGGGCTTAACCAGTCAGTCCTCTTTAAAATAACAGCTGCATTCATAAGTGCCCCAAACTAAAGGCTGAAGCTTGAAATGCATCTCAAAGGGAGCAAACTAAACAGGAACTGACTGAATGAGTTATGTGTGCCTAAACTGATGCAGAGTTTGAAGGGAAAAGATTTCCAGGAATGTCTTTACTTATTTTATGCTAAACCTTTGCATGGATGCCTTTTTAACCTGTTTGCTGTCTGACTTGGACAGTGCCAAAACATTAGAACCATCCCTTATGGAGAAGGAAAAAAAGAGTTACAAATGGGTTTCTTCAATGACCAGACATGTTAACTTTTTCTTGTTTGTATAATGAAGTTTTGCACAAAGGAAAAAGCCCCAGACACCTATATATCTTATTGAACCCTGGCTGAAGATGAATAAACTTATTTTTGCACAGCAAGTTGCTGAGCTTAAATACATCTCTAACTTCTGCCAAAAAATGCCCAATCTCTTTTGGAGATCCAAGAAGTGAAAAAAATTGTTGTGTATTACACATTTCTCATGCATGTCTCACTGGGTGTCTGGCCTATATAAAAGCTCCCAAAAGGTTTTTTCAAGGCTGTTTGCCAAAGTCTTGGAAAGCTGCGGTGGATGTACAGCATTTGGTTTCAGGGTTAGTGGATTAAAAGCCATTTCTAGATGAAAGCTGGCTTGACAGGCATGCTTTTTTCTGTACCCCTTGGCTTTAGCAGAGTGGAGATGTGCAGGAGACCTGCAGAACCAGCCTGGGGCCCAGCAGAGCCTCCTCTCGCCATAGTGAGCTGGTGGTCTTTGTGCTGCACTAAGTAATCTCATCCAGTGAGGATGAGAGCAGCTGGAGCTCATTCTCAGAACATCAAGGCACATCTCAGGTTTAGAGGCAAAGATGTCATGTGGGACAGTCCAGGTAGATGGCATCAGTTACTCTTCCTTTATCCACCAAATTTGTCAGGTACATTTTTCTAGCTGTCACCCATCACCTCCATATTTTCCATGTCTTAATATAGTTTCTAGGAGGATTTCCCCAAGTCTTCAGGGATTGTGAATGTGAGGCTGCTTCTATCTATCTATCTATCTATCTATCTATCTATCTATCTATCTATCTATCTATCTATCTGTCTGTCTGTCTGTCTGTCTGTCTATCTATCTATCTGTTTATCTATCGCCTCGTCTGCTCTGTCTTCCTGCTCAGGTGGTATGTGTCAGACCACCACTGTAATGTCACCTGTCCTGCCCTCCCTTTATTCTTGACCCATAAGCTTTCTGTCAGCTCCTCATCCATTCCCAGGCAGAGCTCCATGCACTCCAGCTGGTTGTTGACATAGATGGTGACACCTCTTCCTTGTCTCCCCAGCCTGTCCTTCCTAAAGAGCTGGTATCTTCCCATTCCAACTCTCCCATCATAGGAACTGTCCCACCATGTTCATATGTTTCCAGAGGCATCCAATAGCTTCTGCAGTGGGAGTTTTATATATATAAAGATAAATACCTTATGTGTCCCTTGAAGGGATATTGTCTTCTGCCTCGTGATTCTGCTGCCTCTTCTCGGGTCTCTTTTAGTCATCACGGGTGCTTTGTGACCTTAGAAAGACTTTCAAAAGGGATGGGTCATGTGTTTGCTTTTTGCAGAGGGTCATATTGGTACTGGGGTGGCTGGGGTCAGGGGGAGACAAAGGAAACAGAGAGGACATGTGTGCTCTTTGCAGTGTTTAAGGAACCGAGCAGTTTATTGAAGCCAGAGGATGATGCTAGAACGATTTAGCCTGCAAATTTGAAGGACACTGACCTTTAGAAAATTAATGTCTTGTAATGGAAGATACAGTGCCAAAACAGCTTGGTTTGAAGCTGGTTTTTAATAAGGTTTTAAAGAGATCACATGGTGTGGCTGCTTGCCATTGCTGGGAACTGGATCTGATAATGTTTGGTGATGTAAGCCTATGGCTGAAGGCTGAACCCTGCCCAGTTGCTTATAATTGTCATCAAGTACTAAATACGTCTCTGAATGGCTGGTAGGGTGAATAACTCCTTACCTTTAATAATTTTTCTGTGCAGCTGTTAATCATTCCTTCTTTCCACTGATGATTCTTAAGTCTTTTTTCTCTCAAAAGACTGTGGTTAAAGGTTTTGTGTCCCTGCTGGGAAAGCTGCAAGTATGGGCTCCCAGAACCTGGGGTCACTAGTTCCAAGAAAAAAGTCTGGCAGAGCTCAGCAGCACTGATCCATCCTAAATGCCTACTTTAAAAAGAAAACAGATCCTTTCAAGTTTGTATTTACTGACTTTATGGATTTTATAACATGAGATACACAGATTTTATTTCTCCACTAACTTTATTTAATGCTGAAATCAGTAGCCCTGTAGTATTTCATTAAACCATTACTGAAAATTTGTCTTAATATTTAGTGACAAATGACAGTTTTTTTCTTCTAGTTACTGCTTGCAGTGTCTGTTTTCTTTCTCTCATGGCTTTTTCCTCCCTTCTACTTCAACCTCTGAAGCATTTATGTTGGATGCTGCATTTAGTCATTGCTCTTGCAAGATGAGGGGTTAGTGGGCTTCTAGCTGGCTCTTTGCTGTGAGACGCTGGAAAATGTTTTTTGTAGTGGGAATTCGTGGCATTGCAGGTGAATACTAGGATGATCCTGCTGCTGCTCTACCAAGATCCTCTCTTATTTTCTAGTCACTTTCAGGGCACTTTGTTCTGATACAGCACTCTTAAGAAGCATTTTTACTGGCTGTAAAGGGATGATATAATACTTTGAAGATGTGGAGAAGATCAGATGATTCTACCAAATGTCGTGTATGAATGGGGTGGTGGTGTGAAAATCATTTATGGTTTGTATGGTCTGATGTATGAGGGTTCCCATTGCTCGGACCATTCCCTGTTGGTAAAAACAAGAAAGAAATGGACAAATGTGGCTACCTTGTGTGGGATTTTATCCTACTTGAACAGCCTTCTGTGGCAGTCCAAAATCTCTGGGTTTTTTCAGCCCATCTAAAAAGCACTTAAAATTTTAAGTGAGATGTTTTCTCCCCTATACTACATTATCTGTTACTACAGGATTGTAAAGGTGCATTCTATTTCCCTTATTTTTGGGTCTATGATGCTTTACAAACTGAGAAAATTGAAAACTCTGTCCCCTAAATGCCAGCTTTTGATCCATCTCAGTCATAAATCTTTTCAAAACACTGATTACGGGGGAAAAGCTTGCTTAAAGGTAAGTATAGTTGGATACATATTGGTAAAAATAACCCTGATTAGTTGCTTGTTTGACAATCTCAGTGCAAAAAACCAAACCACAAAATGTCCCCCCCATTACAGCTGAGTCTTGTAATGTTTCAGATGCCCTCGGGTAACTTCCATATGTGAGCACCCCCATGCTGGAGTTGCTGTTTGGTTGCTTCCCTGATAGGCAATAAGGTGGAGTCCACCAGTGATAAATAATAAAAGTGAGGATTGTCACAAATATTTAATAACAAGAATACAGAGTATTCTGCAGGCAGAAAAGCTAGAGGCAATTGAACTGAACTTGCCTTTGTGCCAGGGGGAGAAATGGGCTGTCCACAAGGTTGTGGCTGACTAGTACTGGGTGGTTTTCATGCTTTGCTTTAATATTGTTTGCCCAGTGCCTTTCTCTGTGTCTGATAATTTCAGTGTGGTGGAACGTCTTAGTGGCTGCAGGTTTTTGCTCTGGTGCATTAATATTTATAACCTCCCTTTGATGCTAATGTATTTTCTGTGAAAATGCTTTTATTTTTTTATGTCAAAGCAATACATTATTATTTTTTGCTACTTCTTTATGTGGAAAATTTTTGAAGTGAAACATTCTTATGTCTGGGAGAATGAACTTCACTGCATGCACTAATAACTTCTTAGACTATTAAAACAGATAGAAAGATTGCCTTTTACTTTAGAAATTGTAAATTCCATTTGGCATTTTTCAACATGTCACTCAGACCAGACAGCAAAACTGAGTTGCTTAACTTAACCATGACTATGGTGTACAACCTGATAGTAATTTTCTCTTTTAACTGTCATTCACTATAATGTTCAGGTCGTAGATACTGTGGGGAATTAGTCCTAACTGTTTACTTTGGATGTTAAAAAAACCCAAGCTGTGTGCTGGAGGAAAGGAACACACAATGCACCAGTCAGTAATTTGTGCTGGTCCTGTATAAGTTTCCATAGCTTTAAGCATACTATGCCAGTTGAAGACATTGAAGCTTTGCTGTAAGTTAGGTGTTTAGTTTTAGCACATTCGCTTCCTTCTTTCCTTCTCTTTTCTCTCAGACGTTTTCTAACATTTGTATTTATATAATAAATAAATATTTTTTTCCACCTGGGCTGATGATTGGAGTACAGGATTCCTGTCTAGATGATCTTTGGAATGAAATGTATTTTAAAACTAGTGACCTCTAGGAATATAGTTTAGAACTGACAATTTTTCAAATACCTGTTCAGTGAAAGTGGGCACATGCAGCCTCTCTTTGACACTGTTGTGTTGCCTCTTTGGCAGCTAATAATCATCTTTCTTTTCTCCTCAGAAAGAGAGACTTGCTGTGAGGTTTGTATAGCTATTGCCAATGACAGGAGGCAGCCAGGACAGCTGGGAATGGGAGCCCTTCCCCTGGTAGGCAGTAGCTCAGTTTCAAACTGTATGAGAAGAAAGAAGGGTCATGGATGACACCATGAGGGACACAGGAGTAGTGGTCAGTACACCAAGTGAAAGAGTCATCCCATCCTCTCCTGTCTGTTGTGCCCTACCTGTCCTCTGCTAAAGAAACAGCCCAAAACAATGTACACCACGGCTGTAGGTTGTATTTTTCTTACTGGCTTTTAAGGCATGATAGGAAAAAGCGATGACTGGCCTGTGGTTTTGTCAGACTCTCAGAGCAGTTCACTCAGCAACTGTCTTGTGTCCATTGAGTGTCCTGCACAGGCAGCTGCTTGTTGGGGTGTTGCTTGTGGCCCACAGTCTGCTTCGTTCTTTCTGTTTATTTTTTTTAAGGTCTTAGTATTTCTTGTGCGTAGGATCAGCTTTCTTTCTGTGCCTGACCCTAAGCCCTTTCACAGGTGATGTAAGGCAGTTATTGTGGTTAGATGGTATTGCATGCTTGGTTGTATAAGGAATGTCTTGCTGCCCTGAGCCTGCAGCTGTGACCTGCCTGGCTGAAAAGCCTGGAGTTGCTGGCTTAGGAAATCTTGGAGGCAGAGAATCAGCTAATGCCAGAACTGAGGTGCATAGTTGCTTGACATACTAGCTGTTTGGATAATTCTTGTTTTTAAAATAACTTATTTTTAAGTAAGGCTATTTTGGTAGAGGATTTTTTTCCCCAGATTAACTAATCCTCAAAGTATGCATGCTTCTATGGTTTCTGGTCCCTTGGGTTTGTATAGAAAAAGTTCTCATATTTCAGGTAACCAAAAGGACATCCTGCCCCCCTCTGAAAAAGGGGAAGACCAAGCCAGCCCTTGTAATTACTTCCTCCTTCCTGTATCTTTTTAAGTATGTGTGACATCATACCTAAGAGCAGACACCTCTTCCCTCCCTGCCTTGTGCTGGTCTGGCTTCTTCCCTTCTGCTGGGGCAGTACAGTTGGTTTCAGTAAATCCCAGAAAATTTGACAAGTCCATATTGAGGGAAGTACAAAAAAATCTTTGGACTGACTCTTTCTCAAGTGGGCTTGGCACCCAGCTTGCAAGTATTTTTCTTCTTCAAAGTAGAATAAAGCGTATTCAGTGCATTGCATGCATGACAAGAAATGAGGCTTTTGCCATCAACCACTATTTCTCTAGGGACTCTGGAGCAGACCTGCCTGTTGTATTTCAATGACAGTTCTGAGCTCTGTTTACTCCAGGACAGATACAGCAAAAATGTAGCTGGTTTGGTTATTTGAAGTTTTAGCTTACAATACTTGGAATGCTTCTGAGTAGGCTGCAGTCCTAATTTACAAAACAGAATTCCCCACATAATTTTTCTTATTTTTCTCACTTAGCTCTCTGAAAATGATGGTTACAACAATTTGGCAATTAACTCTTTCTCTATGAGATTCATATTTTCTTCTTGATACACAGTTGGAACACATCTGGCCAGGCTCAGGTTATGATCTGCAGCAATGCTTCCCACACCGTAATGGCAGTATATTAATCACCCACCACTTAAGAGCTATTGTTATCTGCAAGAGGGCTTTGAAATTCTTTGCAAGAGGTGCTTGGTTTCATTTTCCTTTTGATTTCCTTGCTGAGCAACAACAAGCTCTCTCCTGTGTCTGTGGATTGAATGCTGCTTCTAGCCAGAGAGACTCCAGACTGGTATAGTGGAAGAGGGAGCAATTTGTGTCATAGATGCTGATTGATCGCTTTTCCCTTTGGGCATCTTTGTAATGGCCTCCCAAAAGAAAGAACTACTGTATTGGGAGGAAAACTGGAGGAGCCATTGTGTATTCAGCAGTGTGCAGCATTTGTGACTGTGGACAACAACACAGACGTTCTTAGATAGAAAAGCATTGAGGGCAGAGTTAGGCAGTCTTGTTTTCTGACCTTACCAAAAAGGATTTTTGATTTTCACATACGGGGCTAGTGGGAACAAGGAATCTCTCAGCGTGTCTTGTACTTGCTGAGGCTTTTGATTTTTAAGTTAAATTTCCTGTCTTCAAAGTGAGGAGAAGGAGCCTGCATATACCGGGAGGAGGGCATGGAGCAGAGATGGCTGGGCTTTGTGCCAGGGATTCAAATCTATTCTCAAGACTAGCCCAGAAGTGGTTTGTTTTGCTAGATAACTTGTCAAAGGCAGTGACTGAGCATTGTCTGGCTGCATGTACCTGAATCTCAATTCCCACACCACCAGAGTAGACAACTGTCTCTACAGGTTGCTTAAATTGGCTCTGCCCATTGCAGTTCTCAACATTTTGATGTATAATTAGTAGGCCTCTCTTAGTCTCTTATCCCTGGCGACTCAGGATCACTGGAACTGTTCTCCATGTGATCAGAGGCTCAGACCTTTCTGACAAACTCTGGTATTTGGACTCTGCTCATGCAGGAGTCAGACTAACTGCAAGTCTTTCAACTGAAGTGCAAGGAAGCATCCTGTGTATCAAGATGATGGAGGTAGAACAAGGCAGTAAATAAGAGGATAAATGGTTGCAAGGTGCTGTGGTCATTCTCCTCGACATTTATTCATGTATCTTTGAATCAAAATGAAAGATCTGTCAGGCATGTGGAATGTGCTGTGATGCAATTTCCACACTCTGAGGGCAGATGAGAAATAAAAAGCAAACTAGATCTAAGTAAAATTGAGATACTCCCCCTCTAGTATCAGCCTCCTCTAGTATCTTTACCTGTGCTCACCTGGCAGCCTTATCAGTCCCCCCTGTGCAGCTGCTTAGTATGCATCTTGGGTCACTTCTGACACCATGATTCACAAGTTGCCAAAGTGCTTCCTAGGCAGGGAATGAAACTGAACAAGTGCTTTCCTGAATTTGAATCAGGTCATTTATTAGTGCAGATTTTTATTGTTTGCATTCTAGTTTGAAGCAACCCTTTGCCGTTAGTTTCTGTTTTTACATTTTCCCTGTGTTTCCAACACTAACCTTTATTTTTTTTCTTCTTTTTTTTTTTTTTCAGGAAAAGAGGAGTAGAAGTAGTACAGGTGAGTAAAAAACTCTCTTTTTCTTGTAAGGAAGGTTTACTGATTTTAAATGCTGTCATTTAGTTGTCAACATGACCTGAGGTTAATGAGTTTTCTTTTTTTTTTTTTTCCCATTGAATTCTCTGTAATACTGGTTTTGGAAAAACAGGGTCCCCTTTTTATGAAGCTTGTGTGGAGCCCACATGCTGTATAATTTCACAAGTGCCCTGGTGAAAGTGGGAACGCGGTTAGGCTTTTCTTGTGTCTGTCAATTAATAAGATCTGATAGTTGATTAGGTATGTTACTCTGTTAATTGCATTCACAGGCAGTCAGGCTTAACAGAAACAGGAGCTGCCCTTATAAAAAAAACTATGGCAGAAGGAATGTTCTTGTAACCCAGTGAGCAGTGAAATACTAAAGTACCTTTGAGTTGTAGCCCATCTCCAGATAAGTTCAGGTGTTGGCCGCGTTTGTACTTTCCCAGGTGTGGATGGTCCTATTTCACATAAGATGTTACTTAAAGGATGGTGTCAACTTGGGAAAGGAATTATGTTACCATGCCAGTAGAACATTGTAGCCCTGAAAGATGAAGGGCGAGCATCCTCTTTCCTTCTGGCTTATTTTGTGTGCTTAGAAGAGCTGTATGTCATAGGTTTCTCTCTTGCTGATACTTACCTAGTGCTCATTTTGAACTCTAAGGTGGTCGGCAAGTTCCTCAGTAACCAGAGATGAAACTGCCTCAATAGAGGAGAGAGAGGAGGAAAATGGTGTGTCAGCCACTGATAATTGAGGTTGCTCTTAAATCCATGTGAAAGGCGCTTCTCAACACCAGGAGGGAGCAGGAGAAAAGCCCTTAACAAAAAATGAATTGAAAAATCAGGCCATGTTATTTTATAGAATCCACTGTCTGAAAAGGCTTAAAAAAATTTCATTGCTAGTTAAAATGCAGCGTATGTCTTTCAGATATGAGTGATTGTCTGAGAACTGCATGGCATATACTTTACTGGCTGCATTTAACCTTTCACCACTACAGCATCATCTTCCTTACTTGTACCTCCTATTGCTCAGAGCTACGGAGCAGCTTCTTTCATTAGTTGTGATAATGGTATTGCCAGATTTGTGAAAACGAACCAGCATTTGCAAAGCACAACTTCACCAGGAGCACAGGGAGGAAGCTAGCTTATATTTGTGTCACTGTCTAGGGGACACTTATTTAAATGATACCCTGGTGTATGAAAATCCAATGTTTGTTGTATGTGCTGTGCACCTTCACTATACATTTAAGCAGCAAGGGGCCGTATGGGATGAATTCAATGATGCACCAGTTAGTTGAGCAGAGGACAAATTCCATTTTACCATGTGGATTAAACTTGCTATCCTTCCAGAGGTTGGCTCTTAGTCATCTGATGTTTGTGTAACTTAATGGCTAGTCATCAGATAGATAAAAATTATTGGAAAGTATTTATTTATTGGAACAGCATTTTGGGAAACATTTGGACAGAACTAGGCAGGACTTTGTTTCTGTAAAAATGGTTTATGATCTCAAATTCCACAGCATGGTTGAGATGTCAGACTAACTGGGAATTTATGCACCAAAGGCATACCTTGAACACCAATGCTCACTGCTCTGCTAAAACAAGATGGATGGATGTGTGTGATCACCCCTTGCCTATCACTTGAGTGTTGCTTCATGAATCCTGATGCATGCACTTCAGCCAGTAGGGAATGTATCAAAAATGGGGTATTTTTTCATCCCTTACTACTAGAAACCTTTACTTGAGTCATCCCACCTGATCCATCCCACTAGCCCTGCTTCTAGATGGAGAGTTGTCTTGATGTCCATCAAGTGGTAGATTAAGTTTCTTTGAGAGGAGGAATATTGTCTTCCTGTGTCAAGCAGCAGCATTTCTTTGATTTGTTTCCCTTTCTCCTCTTTTAAAGAATCTATCCTGTTCAAGAGAAACCAGCTTTAGAGCTGACAGTAGACATGTAACTCAAAACAGAAGAATACACAGGATGTTTACCTAATTTCTTCTTTACATAAATTCTGATTTTTTCTGAATGTAGTTCTTGCTTTCCAGTAATAAGTAGCGAGTTGGAAAGTAAGGTTTAGTTACTGGCTTCCAAAGAGGAAAGCACGATGTGCTGACTTCTGTGAACAAACATCAGATTATTCTTTTCCAAAGATATTTCCAAGGAGCAGAAAAGGATTTTCTACTGCTAAAGGGAAGCCTTGGAAGTCTTCAAATAAGTACCTGCATGATTTCTGTTTCCTTCCTGCAGTGAGGATTTAGGATGGTCTTCTACTCTTTACCTAGACAGATTAAATTCTTTTATTTTGCTTTCTTAAAGCTAATTGTGCTGTACAGATTATCAACAAGCTGCTGCTAGACAGCAATTAACATTCTGTGACTTATGTTCAAGTTTTGTCGTTTATCTTCTCTCAGACTTCCAGAAGAAAGAGTGGTTCCAGATTTCTATTTTTATTAAGTGGGGAAACATGCACATCCTCCAAAGAGACATAATGCAAGAATAGGACTGGCAGTGGGATGCTAAGCAGGCACACTCCTTTATCCTGCAGTAAGACATAATTAAAGCATCACATTGAAAACAAACAAAAACCTCTCAACTTGTGTGGTGATAAGCAATTGGAATTCTTTTAGAAATACTGATTAAATTCAAACATAATAAGAATTCACTGTGGACTCAAGGTACAGGAGCTGAAGTGTGCAACATTATGTAGTACAACTGAATAACATCCGTCAAGCTAGTTGGCTTGAAAGATAGTAGAGTAAATTAATTAAATAAAAAGCTTTCAAGGTTATGAGCTTTCCAAAGACAGTATGAGTCTGAGCCTGCACCCAAACATTTGGGAGCCTGAACAGGATTAACTCATTTCTTTTTTCGAGTGAGCATGGCAGAACTCTGAGTAACACCATCTTTAAGATCTGGCAGTGTTTTGGATCTAGATTTATTTTCTGCATCTTAAATCCAAGTCAGTGGGACAGCTGCAAACCAGTGCTATATTACAAGAAAAAAACGCCAAAGAAGTGGCTTACTGGCTCTTAAAGCTGGGCTCTTAGCAGAATTCTGTGCTCTATCTCTTACCTTGTAACACGTCATTTGCTTTTTTTTTTGATTAAGCAGGCATCACCCCAGTATCAATGTGTGTTTTGAATTAGGGTGCTTACTTGTTTGTACCTTGTAAGGTAAGGAAACATTCTTGTTCCAGTTTTGCAGGAGGAAAGGCTGAAGGGTGTGTGCTATTTCCTCCAGGGAACCTGTTGCTCTACCAGCCCCGGTGCTGTTGGGATCTGTGCTGCAAACCTGCACAGCAGGAGTTCCAGCTCCAGCTGTCTTGGAAGGGGTGTGGGGCCACAAGCTGGTGCTGTTGTGTGAGCATGTGAAGGGGAGGGGTGTGTGAGTGAAGGTGGTCAGCAGGCCTGCTGTTGCTCTCTGTCTTCTGGTGAAGGATAGCACTAGTTCAACTGGGTTTAATCTTCAGGCTGCATTTAAAGTATTGTTAACGTAAGGCTCTTGCAGTTCCTGTGGCAGTTACATACCTTCTCCTTTCTTGCCAGCTCTTCTCATCCTTCACAACTGCCTGCTGAGCTGGAGTGGCCTGAACCTGGTGGCCAGAGGAAGGGTAGAGATGCTCTGAACAGGTGACAGACATGACCAAAGCCCATCTGCCACGGCCTGCAGGCAGTTGCTAGGCAGGCAGCAGCTGGCAAGGCTGAGGCAGAGCAGCTATTGCACTGGCTTTGGGGTGACTTGGCAGAAAATGCTTAAATTGAAGCATTTCTTAATGAATTCTTTCATCACTGTTTCTAGGGAAAGGCTACCTAAGAAGTTATGCAGTGGATTCCTGATAAAAAGCTATTGTCTGTAATGAAATCTAGCAAAGAAGGATTTTGTGTAGTGTCTAAAAGGTAAAGCTGTTTCTGATCTTTTTCAGTTATGCCCCTCTACCCCCCAAATTGGAAGGCCAATTTAGAATTAAAAATTTCAGTTTTTCTTTAGACAGTAAAGTATCCAGTTTCTTATGACTTTGTATGCTGGCAACAGAGAGAGGGAACATCTCCATCTACCTTGTTTTTCAGGAAAAATCTGTTTGGCTTAGTTTGAAGAATGTAAGAATGAAAACACATGCAGTGAAGTGGAAATCATCACAAGTACCTCTGATGGGGACATGCATTTATTTTTGTTTCACAAGTTATGCAAAACTAGAATAATTAGCTGCAGCCCTTTGGCTTCTGACAAGTTGCCAGTTCAGTCTTTGTGTGACAAAGTTTGGAGCCTTCGTATTTCTCATGACTTCAAAGCGGTTTCAAGCAGTTCCATGGTCAAGTTTTCCTAGAGCTCTTGGTCACATTTTTTAATTCTAAAATAGTGAAGATTTCCTTTTTTTGGTGGGTATTTTTTGTTTGAATGAACACTGATGCTTTTTTATTTTAGAAAGATGTTCTAGTCAGTTGGATATAAAAGTGGGATTAGCCATTGTATTTCAAGCTGCACACTTTTTAATAGCAGTGTGATAGGGGGGACAACATGTTTTCTAATGTAGAACCAGCTGATTGTAATAGTTACAATGGTCTTGACTGCTGTTTTGTTTTTACTTTACCCCCTCAACTCCCTGGGAATTGAGATATTTGAAATCTTTTTCTTTGGAGAAGAAAACTGTCCTTGAGCCATGAGTTTTCTTGAGGCCTGCAAAGGAGAATTCAAAGTCCCCTCCCCGTGTTATAATTCTTCAATCCAAGTAAAATACTAATGACAATGGTTTCCACTCATTGTTGCCGGGGAACTGTTGTTTTCTTGAAATGAGGAGAGGTTTATTTTCACATGAAGTATTAATGGAATAAGCTTGAAACAGCAGTGTTCTAACCGAGAAAAGGAGCTTATAAAATGTATATCCAATAGCATATACAGAAAGATGTGACTGGAAAGCTTCCAAAGCAAGCAGAGTTGTTGAGATGTTGGAAAGTCAGCTCTCTAGTACTGGGAGAAGAAAGTTTATTTTTATATGCCAGGCCCTCAGTAAAGTGCATGTTCTCCTGAGAATGGCAGCCTGCTTTGCCTTCAGTGCATTTTTGGAAATGATGCTATAGAAGCCCTCCAGCCCTCCTCAGTCTGGATTGTGTTAGGTACTTTGCACATGCTTGAAGGCAAGGGGCCACTAGTTAAAGTCTTGGAAAGATCCTGGTACTTCTTAGTGTCAGTGCTACACCAGAGTGTGCTAAGCACGCAAAATGGGGACTTCGAAAAAGTGCATTAATCTCAGTTTTAAACCCAGACACAGCAGGACTGTGGAAGAACAAGTCCTTTCTCTGGTCCTTCTCATTAGGGAAGATTCCTTTATGTGAGACCTTCCTGATAGCTTAGAAGCAGCACTGCCCAGCAGCAATGAAGCACAGGTTCCAGGGCAGGGAGAGGTGATTTTAGCACAATGCTTTATGTTGCATCAGCAGGCTGATTAGTTAGGTACAGCATGGGCCTTTCAGGTCCAGTGGGGAAGAAGAATAAATACACATCTGTTGGGGAAAGGAAGGAAGGAAGACAAAACTACAGAATGTTTCTACCATGTGGATTAAGCAGATTAAATAAATAAACATTTATTCTTAAAAACTAGACAGGGTAAGTCAAACAAATCAAAATGCATTTAGATTTATTTTTGCTTTTGGTAAGTGAATGAGAGAACCATGAGGAAATTTCTGTGTCTCAGAGAGAGTCTCTTACTGACTGGTTTGACTGCTGTCTTTTGGTGGTGATCCCAGTGGCCTAGGAGAGGTGTAGGCTCTGCAGTCAGGTGCAGAACTCAACTGGGTGAGTGAAAACACTACTAAGATTTAGAAATCTGTAAGTAATCTGTAGTGAATGGCTGTCAGGTTTGAGCTTGTACTGCTTTGGCCCATGGAGCCAGCTCTGCCCAGTCCCTTTGACTCCTTAGTATATAGTAATGAGGCAGTGATTCCTAGCAGTGCTAAAGTCTGGGATTTGGCAAGTGCTGGGTGAAAAATCAGTCCCTGTGGAAACTCTTCCAAAGATTTTGGTGGCTGTAATGGGACTGAAATTGCAGTGTGCAGTTGCCTCACTTTGTCACTTTGGGCAAGTCCCTTACAAATTCTGCCTCTATTTCCAAATGTAGGTAATATTCCATGTGGTGGAATGCCATTTAAATTTCTTTGAGATATCTGAGTGGAGAAACTTAGAGCAAGATGAGTGTGTGAAGGAAAACAGAGCTGTTAATTTCTGAAGATTGCAGTGTATGATATTCTTTCTGTCAACAGCATATGTCTTCCCATATACTTCTGTGAACTGCAAGGCTTCATAAATCCCTCTTCAAGAAACAGTATGGATAAAAATAAGACCCTCACAGAGACACTGGGATGTAGAACTCTGTATTTGCCTCTTTTTGAAGCATACAGTGTGTGTCTTTGCACAAAATGACACTTTGACATTGCTTTTGTGAATCGCGATTATTGCAGTGTTACCTGTGAGCCTGTCTTTAATTTGGGTCTGGATTGAGCAGTAGGATTATTTGTCTCACTGCTTGCAGGTGTTAAAATATATACCATGATGTGGTATTAAAACAGAACACACAGAGTGTATTTGGAGACACGTGACTCAGGAAATGCCTTATTTTAAAACCAACCTGTCTCATTTGCAGTTTTGCTGAAACTGCAAGGTCAGTGTTGAAGTACAAATATGCATGTAGCTCTTTTGACCTTTGCTGAAGTTTTTTCTGGGAGTAGGAAGGATGATAACGTGACGGGGTGACCATATCTCTGACCCTAGTCCTCTCCCAGATGAATGCCCCATCCTTTGTCTGTTCTGGGGGTCAAATCATGCAGTTCTCTGCAAGCTCATTCCTGTGACAGCAGTTGTAACCTTGTCTTCAGTCCTGGGGTTTTGTTCCACAGAGTTGTTTTTTTGGGAGCAGTGACTCATGTATCCAACATAGCTCAAACTTGGTTGCTTCAAACAGAAGCTTTATAGAGAGAATATCGCCAGAATAGTGTGTATGTCAGAATTGTATGCCTGCCTTCCTCGGTGATGGTCCTGGTAGGTCTGAACTTCAGAGGACTCTGCAGAAGATCAGTGGAGCTTGGGGAAGTCTTTTCAATTGTATGTTGACTCTTCCTTTCTCCAGCTTCTGCAAGAGTGAGTTACTCCTTTGATCTGTGACCTGAGATAATTGTATCTAGAGATATTGCATGCTTGTTTGCTCTTCTGGCACTTCACAATTAAAGGAGATAAACATATTTATGTTGCAAGATTGAATGGTTCCAATAAAACCTAGTGCTTCAAGACATTAGGCCCTAAAGTTTCGTAGGTTTTACTGTGTTTGATCTTTAGCCTTAAGTTAGAGAAACTCTTAGCACATGTAGTTCAGCTGCCTCTATATAAAACAGGGCACAATCAAACACAGCGAAACCTGGATATGTTTTCCTGAGCCTGATTGCCTTCATGGAAATGTAGCAGAAGACAGAAGAGTGGCTTCAGTTTAGTTAGAACACCTGAACTTTTTCCCCCAGCCCAGCCCCCTTTTTTCTCTCCAAGGGGACTGTATTTTAAGGATGATGTCTCTTGTTAGAATGAGTATTTATTATTCACTTTAACTCTGCATTTCTGGTGAAAGCGATACACCTGGTTTTTCTTTTCATTTTTTTTTACAGCAGTGTAGACCTCTTTACTGTGTGTCTAAACATATATCAGACAGCAAGGGTTTCTGCACATGCTGTAGATGTTTTATATGCCTTTGGTCATTATTTTGCAGTATCTCTAGTATTGACCTTTGATGGAGAATGCTTGTGGACTTCTTGACAGTTTATTTTTAATCACTGTCTATTTTTTGATAATATTTCCTGCTGAAGGTAATTTTGCCCTGGTACCAAAAGCAGTGCAATTGGTATTGTAGGGTGGAAATTGTTGAATCTAGGATTTCAGTTTGAGGAAGACAGGAGAGCACCAGTAGAAAATTAGATAATTATAAGCATAGTTTCTCCAAAATGAAGTAAAGGTGGTTTATCCAAAATGTGTTTCTTTAACATAAGGTCACATTTGTTGAAAATTTAAGAGCTGTGGTATGTGATATGTTAATTTTTTAAATTATTTTTATTTTTTTCATCCCTGTACCCTCGTATGACTTGTCATGAAGGGGACTGCTGCTGTAGCTTTCTAGGTGAGATGAGTGTGGTTCTCTGCTGGCTATGCCAGGAGCAAGGGTGGGCCAACCACAGTTAATAAATGGATTGAAATAGTCAGCGAATACCTAAGGGCATGATCGGACCTGAGCAGCCCCTTAGCAAGTGGTGAAAGTAGAGCCCCTCCTTTTGGAAAGCTCTTTTCAAAGGGAAGAAGATTGAGGGAAGGAGTTAACTTTCTTTTCATACACTGGAGGGAGCCTGAAGAGAAGTGTCCTCCAGTAGATTCTTGTGAATATCTGTGTTCCTCAGCTTCATACCAGAGAAGAAACTGTTAGTATATTTAAAAGCAGTGTGCTACTGATGTGGTAATTAATCTGTTCAAATTCCAAAGCCAGAAGAAACACAAAAGCTGTTGAGCTTTGTCTGTACAGTTCTTTGAAGCAGTTTTGTTCATGGTAGTCACAGCTTATGCTCTGCTGCTTCCCCTGCTGCTCACCTGCCCGTAGAGCATGGTGATTTTGTTCCTAGGAAGCTTTCTATCCAGATGTACTTTCTGTGACTCAACTATGCATTAAAAACAGCAAAACCAAGCCTGTCTTCAGTGTACAGCTTGGTCACTGAAACAGTGATGCTGTAGTACATTTTACTTTAATGGTTCTTTTCTTTTGTTAAGGTTATTTTTGTAAAGGAGTCAAAAGAATTAATTGTTGCTCATATTATAGATGAATAAAAGCCTGTCAAGAGAACCTGTCCTCTGTGCTTTTGGTAAAGTTTCTTGTCAACCTGTAGCATCCCAGGGCAGTGCTGTCAACTGACCAGTCAGTAGAGATATCTCGCATTTCAGTCATGATAAAAAAAATTGAACTGAGGATGGTTGTTCTTTGAAAACTGGCACAACAGAGGTTATGAGTGAGAGAGAAGAAACTACACCTGTATATATAAACCATAGACTGCTTCTGTCATTGATAAGCAATGGACTTACCTTACGCTGTTTTTCGATTGTTATTTAAGGATCCATGATAATTCATTGTCTTATTTGAGTTCACTGATCATTTTTTTCAACCTGAGGTTGCTTCAGTAAATTATAATTGTGTCTTTTAATTTCTGAGTTAATGTGCTTGCCTGAATAAATTTGTGTCTAATTTAAAGTTGTTATACGTGTTAACTTATGTGTAGTGTCGTCATTTCAGTGCGTGTTGTAAGGTGGGCATTCAGTAGCTGGTAAAGGCCTTTTTTTAAAAAAAAGTATTCCTCCTCCTGGTACCTTGCCAAAGTGCAAAGAAGTTATTTACAGTGTTTTGACAGAGTCATCCCAAGACGGGATGGAAAAGATGCCATTGGGACTGAGCTAATACTGTAAAAGACTGAAATGCAAGGAAAACAACTGTTGGAGAGGAATTTTTTGGCTGACTTTGCAATCTGAGAAGCTTTTTAGCTTTGTTTTTGTCATAAATGTTGATTGGAGCCAAGAGCTTCCTTTACTCAAAGGTCTAAGTGCATCTGAAATTATTTTCTTGTACAAGAAGCTTCGTTGCACAACTCCACTGTCCTATACCCTCGGCAGCATAATTAGTGTTAAAATTGCTCATCGACTTACTGATGGCAAAGATTAGAGAACAAGCTAACTGCATTCTGTAGAGAAATTATGTTGATTGCAGAGAGGCCAGTTTTACTTTAGATTAGCTTGGAAAATGTTCTTTCCTGTGACCTAGATGAGCTTATTTTGTAATACCCTTTCCTTTATGATAACATCCTTAAGTGGCTGAAAAAAGAACGGCACCTACTAAGGGGGAAAGAGAACTTTTTCATTTTAACTTTAAATACAAAGCAGTTTGAAGCTGAGTCAAAGCAGATTACATGTTCATGAGCCTGCTGTGATGACTTACATACCATGCAAAGACTTAATGGCTGGTTAGCAGTGAACTAAGAGACTGAAAAGGATGTAGAGATAGCACTTACTCCCTGCCGGTGACAGATCTTTTCAGTGGTCCCTCCTCCTGATAATTTTTCCACCTCTGAGCCAAAAAGGGCAGGTTAGAGTTGCTGGTAGATTTCTAACAGTGATGATCCTGCATTGGCCAGAGGACCTTTCTCCTGCCAGTAAAGTGCCACATCTTCATACTGCTTTCAGTTCCTTCTGGGTGAGGAAAATACACCCCGGTTGTCTTGCCTGACAGATGTGTTGAATGCTCAAGTTCTCTGCTTTATTTTGATAAGTGCTGCAATTGCTTATCTTAGAGGTCATGCTGGGTCTGTTCTTAGCTTCTTCAACCTGCTTGCACAATTAAATCAATGCATCTCTGCTTTTTTTGTGCTTCCAAAAATGTGGATCTTTTTGACTGAGCCTGTAGACATAGGTGCACACAAAAGCTGTGTTGGCTTTGTAAGCACCGTGAGCCACAGAGCTGTGCTGTGCCTGAGCAGACACAGCACTCCTGGAACCAGGAAAGTGCTGCTGCCAGGGCTGCTGCGTGTTTAGTCTGTCCAGTACAGCCCAGGCCTTGCAGTGCCTTTTAAGGGTCTGGTGGCATCATGTCTTTTTAATAGTTTACTGCAATCAGCCCATTGTACAGCAGCTCAGTGGATTATATTTACTTCTGTATTGGTATAAATTCAAATCACAAGGAATGAAAGAGGATAGTGAGATACTCTGATGGTCAGTGGGTAGTTGGCATTGTGGAAGGTTAGAAGGCAAGTGGAATTGCATTTTCCCAGCTGCCCCTTTGACTTCTCCATTGTTAAGGTCCTTTTTTCTGAGATGGCAAAATGCTGACTTAGACATGAGGAAAGTTTAAACTATGTTTTCAGAAGGTCTGTTTTCACCACACTGCTGGCTTTGCTTACTGTGTCTGCACTGCCAACCAATGTACACCCTTGTGTGCAAGGAGGGCCTCTCCAGGCAGGAATGGAAGAGGGAGTGCCTTACCCAGATGCTTCACCAGTGAAACCCTGGGATACCAGCTGGAAGCACCAGCATTGCAGGTGGAGAGCATCTTGCTCAGTTTGGAGGGACTGAGCTCAAACTCCTTTAGAAGGCAGGTGTAGCCAGCCCACTACCCTTGAACCACATGGGACTACAAAGTCATTCTTACGTGGTTGCTAACCCGTGGTCACATCCCAGGAATTGTGGTAGTCCCGAGTCAGCAGAGGTTATTGTTAGGTGACCTGTACTTTCTTAACAGCTGGAAAAGGGGTCTGTTGGTGTTTTTATAGCTCATAACACTGTGACACTTTTGATGTGTCCTTTTCAAATAAACTAATCTGACTGCTTTAGCCTTTTCCATAGTGCTGAATATACCCAGTTTTTGAGGATTGTTTTTTGTAACTATTATCCAAGACTGAACAGTAAGCTGGAGTGGGTACAGCTTAACTCTGCTTACAGCAAACTGATTTTGAAGCAATGCTATGCTGTCTTTTTGTTTAAGGTATCACAATGTAAATGCTGCATAATCATGCATGAAAAATAATCTGTCCATAGAAATGCTGTCTTGAAGTTCGCCTTTGTTACTACCCAGATATGTCTGTCTGTAGCCAAGTTTTGGTGCAGTAATACCATCAAGTTAATGTTTAAAAGAAGAACTAACAGAGTTTACTTCATCTTCAGTAGATAGAAGTACCAAGTGTAGTTGTTGATGATTGGGAATTTTAATTTCTTATGAATTCTTAAGATTGATGTGCTGCAACTTTATTTATTGAATCTCTTAGAATTGTTTATGACTTTGTCTCAAGACCTCGGTGTGTTTGCAGAGGATCACTTAGCAACAGCCTATGGCACAGTGACATGCTCATGCTCGTACTATGAACCATAAAACAGTGAGGAAACACCCAGAAACAGCAAGTAAATAGAAATTTAAAGCAAAACAAAGCAGCTCACTTACTGAAGAGTTCCATGTTGCTGTGGAGGGACACTAGTTGTAAAATCCTTTGCTTTTCAGTCTTGTCTTACATTTTTGTAGTCTTGATCTAATGAAACGCTCTGCCTGTGTAGATGTTCATGAGACGTCTGCAGCTGTTAAAATGGAGCATCTCCTGAGTATTTAAAATAGAAGCAACTATTTCATATTAAAATAAATCCCACTTTAATCTGTTGAATCTACTTAATTAGTACTTCGCCCAGTAATAGCTAAGAAATAAAAGTTCCCTGGGGGAGTCTGGGATCTAGACTTGTATTCCAAGTGTAGCACTCCATGCAGCTCTTTGTACAGCTCTAAACTATGCTGTTTCTAATAATCATCATCTCTTTTCTTGAGAGTGGGGAGGCATTTTTTCATGTTTAGGGTGAGTCTTCCTCTTCTGGCAGACTTTTCTCTCCTGTCTGATTTCTGTGTAAAGCAGTGGACATGATCTATTCTAATATCCATTGCCTCATGTGTTTGTCATTTCATCTGTTTCAAAAGCTGTGCATTTGACAAAGAATAAATGGGTAAAAGAATAAACTCTCTATAAGCTAATTCTAAAACTGAACCAAAATAGTATTTGTGGATGTGTTTTATTAAGACTAACACTAAAACCACTAACATTAAATGCTGCTTTTCTATGCATTGTAGTCTGGGGATAAGATGCTCAAACACAGACACACCAGAGCAGTGATGTGTCTACCAAAGAGTTCAGGTCACTTAATGTCCACATTGAAAGCATATTTAAGTCAAGAATACATACAAGTCACTGGTCATTGGTTTGCATTTTGTCCCTTGTTTAAAGACTTTTACTCATTTTTTAAGCTCTGCATAGGTCCCATAGGACTTCCTTTTGAGTTGAATATTTCTGCAGTTAACATAAGCAGGTTAAGCCTGAAATACAGAGCTTTTGAAGAGCAAATTTCAAACTTCAAACCACTCTTTGCACTGGCTCCGTATCCTTCTTTGTTCTCCTTCACAAATGCCTGGGCTGTGGAGTTCAGAACAGGCTGTACTGACAGACCTGTATTTGGGGCCTGTCCTGTGCTTGTACTTGAAGTTGTCTGGAGGTAAGCCAACTCTTCATTTTGAGGTTGTAAAATTGTGCTAGCGGGGCAGAGGACTGGCTTTGTTCTCCATGGGACTTACTGGCCTCCTTAGCCCCGTGCCACATCAGCGAGGCCAGGCAGCATCCCCAGCAGAGCCAGGTTACCTCTGCTCTGGCTGTGGAAAGAAGAGGCAAATTGTGCACATCTCTGCCTGTATGTGACTACAGACCTACCTAAAATCTATTAATCCATCCAAGTGCAGCATTTGAATGAATGTTCCTGTAGAGAGAGCACTGGTGAAGCTTTCTGCAGCACGATGAGCTGTCAGGACACTTCCCTCTAGGTTGCTTGGCTCCCCTCTGCTCCTTTCTGCCTGTGTACCAGCTTACACACCTGTGCTTGTCACACCCTGTTACCTGTGCCGAGACAGGCAGAAGTGTGCTTTGTACCTGGGCAGCTGCTGCAGCACATCCTGGGCTGTAAGCTGTGGTGTTAGCTCTTACCTGGAGGTGGGAGCCTGAGCATTTGAACACTTCAGTAGTGTCCTGCAACCAACCTCAGTGTGGAGACCTGTTTCCTGGGCTCCTGCTGAATGCTGAATTACAGCCTGAGACTGGCTGTAATGTTCTGAAACACAAGCGTGACAGAACTAAAGCTGCCAGGACTAAATTTGCATGTGTTCCTTTAGATTTTAAAAGGTAATTTTTTTTTTTATAATTGCATAGAAGGTGTAGCGGGAACCTGAAATTTGCTGGTGTTACAATGGAAATGAGATGCTCTAGTCAAGGGGAAATAATCATTAAAAGATACTACTAGGTATAGAATTAGCTTTACGGTTAGTAGAAACTATTTAACATTATAATTTTATTAAATTCACAAAGATAAGTATTCTGTCAGGTTGTCAGTTATGATGGAGGTCACAGTGAGGAAATGTTCTGTGGCTTAGGCTGTAGGACAAGTGAGAGGACCAACCATATTATACTTATTGGTATAATTGGTATAATATTGCATACTTATTGGTCTTTCTGTTATCTGAAATCTGAGATAAGTTGCTAAGTAATGAGCCTGCTTTTCGAAGATGCTGAGCAGCTGCTGTTAAGGTTCATGGAAAAAGCCAAATGCTCTTGCTATCTCCTCTGAATGTAAATATGAATACAGCAGCCTAATCTGCACAAACGTGTGTGTGTGTGAATTCCATTCTGTCTGTCCACCTGTCCCCCAAATATCTCAGCTGAGAAATTTTTTCTGAATGAATTCCATTAATCAAGTGCTGACAGGTTTTCTGACCATATACTCTTTTATTGCTTGTATTTGTGTTACTCTAGACCTGTTTTATTACTTCATGATATAAGTGTGTGTGAGTGACATCTAGTTTTAAGGCATAGGAAGGCAGAGCCTCTTGGGTCCATGTGCTGAAGCTAATCCATTGGTGTCCTTCCCTCTGAACATTCATAGATATTGCCGTATTTTTTCGGCCACTGTCGAGAGACTTTACCTTTTCTAACTTCAGAGCAAAATATACAAAATACAACACAGCACAACAGCCTGTGTGTCATCAGCAGAATTCCAGTCTCAGTGAGATTATCATAGTTAATGCTTTACAAAATAGCATGATTTTGCTATTTGTGTTTCTCATGGCTCTATTTAGAAAAAAAAACTACATTGTGAATCTACTACAGGAGTTGGACTCCATGATCCTTGTGGGTCCCTTCTAATTCAGGACGTTCTACGGTTCTATGATACTTATTGTCAATGCAGTAAAAGAAAACTAAAATTACAGGCTTTTAACCTAGTAAATAAGCTTTACATAAAGAGGAATTTCTGTTAATGTTTCTGTGATTACAGTCTTATTCCTTTGCAGTTAATGAGATACTATCATATGCAAAAGGAACATGCATACTCCATATGCATGCTAGGTATGTGGTGGGGGAAAAAGAGGCTGGTAATGACAGTTGCTGGATGAAAACTTTTTTTTTTACGGGATACTTTCAGTATTCAGTGAGGGACTTTGATTCTGTGGGAACTGGTCAAATATAGCAGACATAAATATAGAAGCCGAGTAGCATGGCAGCTTGCAGAACCTTTGCCTCTGTAAAATAAAAAAAATACACCAGCAGCTCATTGCTGCACTTTTAGTATGCTTTTCTAAAGGAGTCTGAAGGGGTGAGGGTGTGAGAGACTGCCCTTTCCAACAGTATAGAGAGACTTCCTGCCTCAGCACCTCTTTGCAAGCAGGGTTTCAGCAGGATGTTTGGTGAGTCTACACCAGGAAATACGAAATTTGATAAGGAGAATCTGAAGTCTGTTCTCATTCCATAGTTGAGTTTAACATTTTAACTTATCCATGCGAAGAGCTGTGCAGCTTAAAAGACTTTTCTGTAGTCTGGGGCATTCTGTGGTCTGAGGAGGTGGCTCTGGGCAGGAGCTGTGGGAGTGCTCCTGCAGTGTAGCCGGGAAAGTGGGATTGCAGCAGTAGCCATGGTGGGTAGAAGCAGTGACATCTTTTCCACATAGACTAGCTGATGTGTTGAAGAGCATGAAGTATGTAGTTAGTTGCTAATCTGGACTAAAGTTGATACCATTGTGTCCTCCTTCACTTGTTTTCCTAGGAAGATTCATGCTAACACAAGTGTGTGACTGTGCCTCAGCCTCGTCTCCCATTGCATTGTAAAATACCATGTATTTTAGACAGAGCAGTCTCAGATCTATTTTTGAGAGTACCACCCATTTTCTCCAGAACTCAAAACAGCGCTCTGATTCTGAAAGAGCCGACTAATGTAATGAACTTGGTATGTCTAACATAAAGAAAAACTGGGAAAGAGAAGTTTTATTGCAAAGAAAACAAAGGCCATCTCTCTTGCAAGCACAGGATAAAAAGGGGAAACTTTATACTCCTGGTAAAAATCATTTCCTTGCTGTTGGTTCCTAAAGTAAAATCCAACTAAATAAAAAAACAAAACAGAGTAAGTGCAATGAATTGTTACTCTACTGTTGTCACTTTTATGTAGTAGGTTGTTACTTTATGTCTGTCTCTTGTCAATCTGAGATATAAATATGCGATTAAATGCAATGTATTAGGTGGGCTGGAAATTAATTACTGTGAAGTCTTAGTTATTTCTCATCATGTTTGCTGGGAACTTTTCCCTAGAAGGAGACAGCTTGAAAGGCACCCGTTTTTCATGAGCTATTTTTAATACTTAAAAGTTACTTGAAGCACTTATTTAAGACATTTATTTTTGTCAGAGAAGAAAACAGATGAATTCTTCTGTATTTATTCTTAGTTGCTGGTGCAAGGTGAACCTCCACTTTTTTTCCTCCGTCACAGGCTCCATCTGTATTTCTGTCTTCTGCTTCCACTTGTCTCACAGAGATTAAGAATTTGGAAGCTTTACCAGGTGGAGGCAAAATGTGCTATAACCTCCTATTCTGCACTTCTTGCCTATTGGTCCCAAACATATCACCATAATCATGGCTCAGGTTAACCAGAAGGACATTAGGTCAAGCATTTGGCAAGTTGCCTTTTGTAAGCTTCAGGTTTTTAGTCTGCAAGCACAGGGTTTGGAGTGCAGATGCCCCTTTCAGTGACCTGCATCCTGCTGGAACAGAGGGAATAAACTGATGGGGGAAATGAATGGCTGGGAAAGCTGGTCCCTCTGCACGGTGGGGTAATGCAGGAGGTTTCTGGAGAGGTCAGTCTGGCCAGCTCTGCTGTGAATTTTGTTGTTCCCTGGGGAGATGGCTGGCTGAAGGAAGCAAACCAAAACACTAGCCATGTTTTAAGCCAGTTTGCGGTCGGTGTTCCAAGCAGTTAAAATACCTGGTTTTGTTCCCATACTGGAGACTGTGGATAATTTCTCTGGGCCTTAATTTGGCACATTAGCAGTTTTGGTGTGAAACTCATTGGAGATTTAATAGCCTTTAACTGATTGAAGAGGATTGAAGATCCTCTGAGAGGCAATGAAACACTTTTCCCAACAGAATTCTTGCATAGGTTGAATTTTATATTTACCCTCTCTTGCTTGGCACACACCTTTGCACGATGAGAGCGTGTTTTCCTTAGTTAATTCACTGTATCACCACTTGCTGCCCAGTTTTGACAGAGATTTCCTGTGCCATGGGGCCATGGGTCAAAGAGGTAACTAGGAGGGACTATGTAAAGAGAAGAGGAAAGTGATTTACTGCGAAGGAAACCTACAGTGATCCATGGGCCTAATGGTCATCTGGGAGTTTTTGATTTAATAATCTTTATTGCAGTGTTGCTCTCCTTCATTCTACAGGCTGGAGATGAGTTGCCAAGTGCTTGTGCTTTCTGGGTTGTAGGGTGCGTAAAGGGAGGAAGAGGAAGAAAGATGGCAGATTGTAGTGAGAAAGGATGACAAGTCTTGAAGTTTTATTATGAGTTACTCATGGCAATAATAAATATGACATGATATCCTTTACATGACCTACCTTCATCTTGTAGAGCATCTTTATCAGATGTAGATACCCACAGTGTTGAAACACCTGACTCAGTATGTGCTGTGGAAGTGCATGTTCTCTAATCCTCGCTGCCTGCCCACTGCTCAGCCCAGGTTGCCTCTGGAAGCTCTTATCAGACAGTAAATAAAATCAGTTACGTTTGCATAGGGAGTTTCCTAATTGCACTGGTAGCTTGTTTGGTGTCAAAGTGCACATGCTGGAAAGACTATGAACTTGCCAAACATTAAAAACTGTCACTTTAGGTTTCTTGTTGAAGGGACAGGATGTTGTTCTTTCATCAGATGAACCTTTAAAAATGCTGGTTGTTTGTAGTTGATGCAAGGAAGTGCCTGGAACCATGGAGCACATTGCAGCAAGCACGTCTCAAAATACACTTACGTTGCAAACAGCTGTAGGTCACAGGTATTAAACCTGTGGTTGCTCAGCCCTGTATTGCTACAGGATAGTTAATGGGCTGAACTCCAGCTATGAAAGGTCTTTTTTATTATTAGTGCATTCAGATGTACTGCTGTCTACTACATTATGAATGCCATAGAACTGAGCTGCCTGAGAGTGTGTTAAACCTCAGAGCAGATTTATTTGGAAAGCTCTAGTAAAAGCTTGAATGACATGTATCTGCAGTAAGCAATATATGAATATCCAGAACACTGACCCTGCAAGCCTGCCTCAGCTAAGGACATGGCAAATGTCTGCAATCTCTACAGAGTGGAGGAGGTCAGTCATTTTCAAATGCAGGAGGTAGTTTTTCTTGGTGTTAGTTTCACATTTTCCAGGCTGGAAGGGTCCCGAGATGCGAGCAAACAGCATGGAGATCAAAGCTGGGCAGCCTGTGGCCACAGAACCTGTACTGCCTTATGGAAAGGGGAGGCCCCATTCCCCTGCTGCTTTGCTGAGACCAAACGTGCTGTGACAAGGAAGGGGTCCAGTTATAGATAATTAATGTGTAAAGCTTTTCTGGTTGGATGAATTGAGGAGGTGGGGCTCTGTAGGTGTGGAAATACCTACACTCTGTTTCCTTAAAGTGCAGGATTCTTTCCTATGTTTTGTCTGTTGTTTAATGTAAGTTTTTTTTTAAAGCTGCAACTGATAGGGCTTTCACCCGTTCCTGTGGGAGATTGCTCTATAGTCTAACACATTTGTCTGATAGGAAGTCTTTCTGCTAATCATCCCATACCTTTATCCCATTTCCTTCTTGTCATCTCATCAATCCTAGTTAACTCGTTTTGTGTGTTGCTCATCTTAAGCATTATCTCTCTTCTAGGGAAAAGCACCTTTCAGATGCTGATACTCTCTTACCACCTGTTTACCTTGCTTGAAAGTAGGGTTGCTCCACAGCTACTGGGCTTCAAAAGTTGACGAGCTGTAAATCCACACACTTTATCTTGTTGTATCTTGTTTGCTTGGATGTAACCTAAGAGTTTCAAACTAGCCGAGTAGGAAATTTAGGTACCTAACGGTCACAGCTGTGACCTGGGAACCTGAATCCTTATATTGTCGTGAATATCTTAGCAATGTTTAGCTTTCTTGGTGGAAATCAAGGCCTTTTGGCTGATTTTTGTTGCTGGTCACAATGTCCTTACCAGCATTGTAGTGCTCTTTTTTTTGAAAGGTGCAGAAAAGAGATCGTTTCTGTTCTGTGTCATTTGCAAGGATATCATATATTGACTTAATGGTGATTTAGAAAGGGCTACAATTTACTTATTTAAAGCTTTATGTCATACAATAGGAGTTTGTTCTTTTTCTCCCTTCTCTCCCATCTGCACTTGAGAAATCTCTCCCAGTTTAGCTCCCGTACCCTGCAGCAGGAGGGTTTCCTGTATTGCTGGTCTGGTCCTTTCTGCATGTTTGATTACATTATTACAAGGATGTATTTCTGAGGCACCTACGCTTCTGCTTTCACTGAGTATTGAGGCAGCCTTGTGGGGAGTGAATTCGAATTTGGGTAAGAAATGCAGTGATGTTTGTCACATTACAAACCATGTAGCATTATGAAGAATTTTCTGTTTTGATTCCAGTCTTATGCCTTTCCCCAGAAGGTGATTTTGATGTGAAGCAGATTTCCAGGTAGTATTGTAACATTAATTTTAAAGCAGGTTTTCCAAATAAATAAATAAATTTATACGTAAATTCCAACTACTTGCTGGTTTTCTGCTTCTTTCTCTTGCTGTATTATTAAATGCTTTAAACAATTTCTGCCACTCAGAAGTTCCCATTGCACTATGTAGAATCATCCTGCACACTCTGAGGAGTGTTTCAAAGGGTTCCCATTCACTCTGAGGAAAATACACTATTTTCACAAAGTACCATTTGGGTGTTTCCCTTGGTTTGAGATCTACCTACCAGATCTACCTTTCCTTGCAGGATGTCAGGCTGATTCAGGTGAAGCCTTTTGCATGTCAATTCAAGTGAATTTAGTAAAACTGTGTTTGCAGTTTTTTGCGTCCTTAATTTTCCTGCTTCTCTTAAAGAACATTTAGTCCTTTCTGTAAAGTCCCTCAAAGGGCATTCATCTAACTTGTCATCTTTTATTCTTATACATTGCACTGCTTTTTGGAGTAATCCTCCAGCTGTAGTGTGGTGCTATTTTATCCCCCCCGAGTGGCATCCCCAGCTGCTGCTTGCCTCTGGCAAAGAAGACAAATGGTTATTGTGTTCTGGAGGCTTGCCAGGTCTTCTGTGTCTCAGCTTGGTCAGTATTGTTGTGTTTTATTTAGGATCTAGCAGTGTTTGAGTAACACTGGTTTATTTTGAGCCTTTCCTTCTCCATCATCCCACACCCAACACCACCCCACTAATTTTGTGTTTAGAGACCTAGATTTAGCAAAGGGAGACAGCCCAGCCTGGTGAGCTCCTTAGGAACCTGACAAAATACACCTTGGGCTACTTTTTCTTCCTTTTATAATACATGAGAAGAATGTTTGGTTTTTCATATAAATTGTTGAGATTATTTTTGTCTTTAGTTAAATTGTCAGGCTCAGAAGAGAAATTTTACTAATTTTGAGTAAATTTTTGCATTCAGATTTCACTGAGGAGAATGCAAACAAGCAGCTCAGCCAGACTTTTACATGTGCCTATCAATATTTGTTTCAGACTAAATACACTCTCATCAAAATCAAATGACTTCTGTTTTTATTGTCCACCTGTGTCTGCAATGCTCATTTTCTTTGATGATGCAGACAAGGTTTCAGCTGTGGTCCCTCTGTTACTGCTCTGAATAGCAGTTGACTTTACAGGACTGTTCCCCTTGCTGCTGAAGGTTGGTTATCCCCCCTCCAGACACACACACTTGTGTAACCCCCTTCCTTGGAGAGCCTGTGCCATCAGAGTAGTGACACAAACAAAAGGGCTTCGTAGAATGGTTTTTTGGGTTGGAAAGGACCTTGAAGTTCATCTAGTTCCAGCTCCCCTGCCATGGGCAGGGACATCTTCCACTAGACCAGGTTGTTCAGAGCCCCATCCAACATGGCCTTGAACACTTTGAGGGATGGGGCATCCACAACTTCTCTGGGCAACTTGTTCCAGTACCTCACCACCCTCACAGTGCAGAATTCCTGTCTGATATCTAATCTAAACCTTTTCTCTTTCAGTTTAAAGTCCGTCCTCCTAGTCTTGTCACTCTATGCCCGTGTAAAAATCCCTTTCCAATTCACTTGTAGCCTCCCTTTAGGCTCTGGAAGGCTGCATGACGAGCTCTCAATTAAGGTGACTGTGTTCCTGTCTTCTCTTTAGCCAGGCCTTGTTTAGCAGTCATAACCATAAGTAATGATGTGGCCTAGCTAAGAGTGATTAGCAAACAGTCCACTCATTTTCTTAGGGAATTGAGAATGTATCTTGGCCATCTTCTTAGCTGTACATTAGGGAAATTGTTTCTGGGCCAGTGTTGAAAAGTACATATTCTGTCAGTGTATTTTAAATGATTCTTGAAGGATGTGAAAAGCTTGGAACAGCTGAAACAACTGAAGGGAAAAAAAATGTAATAGGGGAAAAAAATGGAATGTCAAAACTCAAGATCCATTGATAGTGAAATGACTTTCCTTCCTTTAAATTCTACAACTGAAAATGTCACATTACCATTAATATGTTAAATGTAGTTACAAGTTTTCTTTCTCCATGGCTTTCCATCTTAGAAGATTGTCTGCTTATGTCTGTCTAGAGATGGGAAGGGTATTTTCAAAAAGACCCTTGACATTTATCTGAACAATAGGAGTACCTGTCCTATACCAGCCAGATGTTCTAAAATGTATTATTTGCTTCTAATTTTAACCCTATCATATGATTTAAAAACTGTGTTTAGAACCAGCTTGAGCTCCAATTTGAAAGACACACTGTAGGCCAGTGTGATGGGTTGACCCCAGCTGGCAGCTAAGACCCCAGCCTGTCCCTGGCCCACTCAGGTGGGCTCAGGGTCCCAGACAAGTCCCCTCCCAGCCTCTTGTCCACTGCTATCCAAGGGCTGCCAGGGGTGGCTTCAGAGCCGGGGGTGACCTGGGGATGATGCAAGCCCTGTTCAGCAATACCTGTAGCATGAGTGTGTTGTCAACACTGGCTTTGTCACCATTTGAAAACACAGTGCCATAGAGGCTGCTGTGAAGAAATTAAGTCTATCCCTGCCAAACCCAGTAAAACCAGTCACTGTTCTAAAGAGCCTTGTTCAGAGATCAGTTCTTGCTGTCGTGCTGAACAAGGACTGTTTGGTAGCTGCACTTAACAATGAGGAACTTCGTCACAGGGAAGCAGCTCCAAAGCCTTCAGCGTATTTGGGGAGCTGGTTAAAGCTTACAGTATTGCTCTGAAGTTGGAAAGTAGTAACAGACTTTGCTTCTGGCTAGTTGCAAAAGTAGAATAAACAAGCTATGCTAAACACACCACTGTATCAAGCTACAGTATCCTTGAATTTATTTGATGTTAGAGAGACCTCAAAGTCTGAATGAGTTGAGACGTAATAGAAGAGCCTGTGTGTCCCTTCTGTTCTGGTAAGGCTCACGGCTGCTGTAGCTTCGTAAGGATCTTTGATGTCCTGATCCAGTGTTGAAACGCGAAGTAAAATGAGCTAATGATAAAAATGCATGGTGAAGGAAATAACTTGGAAGGTCTTGAAATGGCCTCCTGGATGTTGAACTTCCAGATGTGAGAACATACCAGCTACTGCAGCTTAAAGGAAGTCAGTCTGCTAAAACTAATAAGGTAAGGCTGGTAGTAAAGGGACAGAAACCAAGCCTACTCAAGGTGAGTCTGATGCCTTGGAGCATAGTTTATTGTGGTTTAGTTAAAACATTGCAGTTCAACCAGTTATAATACTTGTATTTTTCCTCTAAAAAGTTGGTGTGTTAAAAATCTTGGGCACTCCCAGTGCCTGTGTCCAGGGCCAAACTGGCCCCACAGCGGGTTCTGCTGAGGGTCAGTAGGAAGCCGGTGTGGGGGATGCCTCCATTGTTTTTCAGTCTGTGTGTTTTTCTGAGGACTTGGCTTAAAGTTCAGCACTTCAGGGCATGTATGCAGGTCCTGCAGTGCTTCCTGTTTGCCAGCAGTTATGTTTGCAGTGCAGCGCATGCGTTAGACACTGCATATGGCCACAGTTGTTAATGAGGCGCTGGGAAAGTTTACCCCTGGTTTTGCACATAGATCTCTGTCGTTCTCTATACCACCACCTCCACACCCTACATCTCATTTCTGTGCAAATCGGAAGAAATAGGGAGAAATAATGGTTAGTTGCTGTTTTTTAGCACAGCTATAGAATAATATTAATGCAATGTATGACCAAAGTTTCCTGACACAAGCAGCTTTCTGATTCATAGTTCTCCAACATCCCCTGCTCCAGCTCAGACAAGTTAATTATTTCCTCCCACCAGCAGATCTAGATAGGAACAATTGGAGCTGTGATAACATTACCTTTAATAGGGGCCATCTGGGTCACACACCTTCTCTTTCCTGTCTGTACAGAGTAGTGAGGGATGGCCCTGCAGACTGCTGGCAGGGAGTCATGGCCAAGGGAACTGGCTGAAGAGGAGGGAGATGCCAGTTCAGCAGTTATTCTCTGCTGTCAGGGATGGAGGGAAATACAAGATGCTTGTAGGGAGATGGGGAGTAGCAGAGAGAGAGAGAGAGGTCATGATCAGAAAACTTGAAATGCTTCTTTTAATTTCTCTGGTAAGGAGAGAATCAGGAATTGGACAGCTCTGGATCAGCTGCCTTCTTCTGGAAGTCCACTGCTGAAAGTGTCTGAACTCATGTTGCAACACAGCTTAAAGGAAGCAGCCTTTGGAAATTGCCTTACCAGCTCCTGCTGGGAAATGGTTTTTTCACAGTGCTGTGATGTGCAGGGTGAACTTAATCTGCAGGAACTCTTTTTGTCAGCTGTCTGAGGTTTTTAAGCCAGTGTTTCAGTGCCAGTGGATTGAGCAAGTACAGTAAGTCAGGTGATGCAAAGGGGAAAATTCTATTCTGTTTTTTCAGCGTGGTCCATTAAAATCCTCATTAAATAGAAGTTTTCCCTGAAGTTGTACGAAGATGAGTCTTACATGACTGTTGCCATAAATTAAAATGCAAATTTGTTCACGTCTTTTGGTTTCAATAAGGAAGTGGTTTTCAATTTGGAAATTGAGATTTGTCCTGAAAGTTTCAAGTGTGCTCATACCTAAAAGTTTCAAGATACTTTGCTTAGTGTAACAGTCAAGACCAAACAGTCAGGAAGCACATGGAAGGGGTTTTGCAGTAAACAGACCCTTCTTCCAATTGTATGTGAAAACTTCTGATTGTAGAAGCTGTGCCAGCAATATGTGGTGTCAGTTTTTTCAGCTCAGTCAACTTGGAGGTGACTCGTTCTGGTGAGGTGCTTGGCTCCTGAGTGTCTGACAGGCAAGGGAAAAAATTTGTGTTCATGTCATAGTTCTACGGGCCAGTGCCAGAGAGTACTTCTGGTGATCAAGTGATGTCAGTTAACTACATCATAGTGGTTTCAAGCACCCTTTTCTCTCTGAAATACAGGCTTTTGAATACTCCAGTGGTGACAGATGACTATGGGAAAATTCAGACAACATAAGTTCTCAGTTTCAGAAGATGGCTCAGAGTGGCAATGTGGTGATTTGTTCTGTGCCATATCCTAAGTTAACTAGTTCAGAAGGGAAGGAGAGGAAGAACACATGTACATTTATCTTCTCCAACAAGGGCTCTTGGAAAAGTAGAAATATATATGTAAAAATATATGTAAAGTGTGTTCATGTATGTTATACTGTTCTTATGAATTACTTTCTTACTGGCCAATGCTTCAAGTTCAGCTGAAATATCTCTGTGCTCAGCTGGTGTCTTTGAATGTTATTCTGCCCATAGTAGTTCATTGTGTCCTTGCTGAAAGCTGCATAGCCACATTAATTTAGGTACAGTGTCACACCAGTACTTTAAATTTGTGTGTGGTCACGCTGGTAGACGGAGTCAAGTAGAGCTTTGGAGAAAAGGCAGGAGATTTTTGAGCATTTGGCTGTTTTAAAAGTGACTTTATGTCACTCGAGCAAAGCAGGAATTGGAGAAAGGGATATGAAGTCTAACAGTGACAAGGCTGTGTATATGTTTATGGCAAGCTTCTCTGATGTGGAAGCAGCAGGACGGAAGAAAATGCTAAGGCACTCACTGGCTGTATTTCTGAAATAGACAGTGGAAGTTGGCTTTGTGGGTGGATGAGTGGTGGGAGAGAATAAGCTCAAGAATTTTGAAGGTGAACAGGAGAGGGCTTCTGTCTGATCCAAAAGAAGGACGATATGGTAAGAGATACAAGGAATCTGGAAGGTCTGGATTGCAAGAAGGGGAGAGTTTGAGAAAATGTATGATGACTTCTAAATAGCAGGTCCAGTAGCTTGATGATGGTGTTCTCAGAGACTGAGGTAAGGAGGGAGCTCAGAGAGCTAACTGGGACAGGAGCAAGAGCAGAGGTTGAGGTAAGAGCCAGAAACTAGAATTATGAACTGGAGGTTCAGTTAAAGTGACGAGCAGAGCTGAGGGGACAAAAACCAAAGTGTCAAACTGAGGCTGCTGGGGATGTCTGGTAGAGCAGGGACCTGGGGGCTGACCGCAGCTGGGTCCAGCTCTCCCTGTCAGTTGGCAGAATGGGTCTTGCTCAGGTGAAAATGGTGCAGGAGTGATGCCAGGGTGAAATTTTGGAAAGAGTTTGGAGCTACCCCTGTACAAAGGAGTGGAGAAGGAAAGAGAGAGCAAATGAAGTGTCGTTTGTGCTGGTGGATGAGAAGCTGTGGAGGGTGTCTTGACAGACAGCTGAGTGACGGTCAAGACAAGTGCCTTGATACCAGAGCTCAGGGAGATAGTGCGTGCAAACACGATTTGAAAACTAGTTTATAACATGAGACCTAGGAGTATATCTGGCTTGCTCTGTCCTGTGGTTATGAGCTACGAAGGCTTTTCAAACTCTAGCTGTGTCCTTGTATTTTAACTATTTTATCCTCTTCCCATCTTTGTTAAAATGAGTATGAATACTGAAGATGGGATTTGGTGTCTGTGAAAGGCATACCAACAATTTATAGACTCCATTTTCTGAGGATATTTTGCCTGTTGCTGTGACAGAAAAGCTTGAGATTCCTGTAAACAGAGTTGAGTGAGGAATGAGAACTATGATTTTAGCTGTTCTTTTTCTGGCTTATTTAATTACCCTGGTATTCACCATCTTGCCTGAATAGGAAGTAATTTTCATGTTCAAACAGTAAAAGGGAAAAGAAAATGAGGAGTAGGGGGCAGGTAATGTAATTTAAAAGCCCCAACAGTCAGATGATAGGCTTGTGAGACAAAACCTGAAACTATTATTAACCAATTAAAATGAAGTTCTGACCCACTTTTGTGTCACTGATATTCCTTTAAGTCAGCAGAGCCATCTTAGTGAGGCAAAGTATTTGCAGGATCCTTGCAGAAGTCCGGTGAGACCTGGGTGCCTTGCCAAGGATGGAGCTACACGTTCCTTCTCCATTTGATGAGGACGGCTTGTCAGTCAGGGTGCAATGAGGAAAGAACCTGGAATTAGGGAGTTTACTTCTTCCTGAGTGATGTTTCTGATGGACTTTTTTTAATCTTGCCTCTGTGCTGCTCACTTAGGGCTTTGTTTATGATGGAAGTGAAATGTGAGTTTGAATAATTTGAAACCTGAGATTTTTCTGTTTGATCTCCATTGCTGTACCTCCTAGTTCTTTTGTTCCTCTGAGAATATTTAGGGAACTCCAGGAAAATATGTGTTCCTAGGTAGCAGATTGCAATTTGTACTGCACACCCCAAAACGCCCATTTATATTGCCAAGTAAGTCAGTACTCCTCTGGTGCAGCAGCTGTATTTGTGATTGACGTAAGCTATTTTCTTGCCAGAAAGTGGTTAACACTCTAAGGATCTGTATTAGCTCAAATGCTCCTATTCATAGTTTATAAGGACCTCTGACCATGGAATGTATGAAAGGGATTTATAGGTTCTTGAGCCTGTAACTTAAAAAGTTTGGTTGAATTCTTAAGCATTTATTTTCATTTTGATTTTATATTTCTAGTTTTGAATTCCCTAAACTGCGTGAATCTGTTCCACAGGGGTCTCTATAGTGCCTTCTTTACTAGTTTAACTCTTTAAATTCTCAGCCAAAATACCCTGATCCTGGTGAAACTGAGTTTATCTTTGTTACAGTTGTACTTCAGCTACCATACCAGCATCCTTCTCTGAGCATAAGCTGAACTATTATTAACCATTTTCATTTTGTATTTAGTCAATGTTGTCTTATTTCTAATTCTTACTTCTGCATGATACTTCTGTCTAAGTGGTGGTGCCAGTTATACTTCTCTGTAGTTATTAAGGTCTATCAGTAATCTACTTACTGTGCTAAGACCTCTAATGAAGATATTAAATAAAATGGTCACAAAACTAGTGCCTGAGGAACACCCCTAGTGCACTCTCTCTGGTTTGCCACTGCTGCTTCCAACATGCAAGCCACTGTCATCTTTTTATTTAACTCTTCATTCACCTTCCTGTGCTTCTGCTGGCTCTTGCTTTTCTCCAGTTTACTTGCCTGCATGCTTTACTGAGGTCTGAGAAAACAGCTTTGCTGCATTTTCTAGAGATGTGGATTCAGTGTTTTTGTTTCTTTTTAAGCATCCAGTTATAGTAGAGAGGCAACTTCCCCTTACCTCAGCACATCAGACTCTGAATAGTCATCTGACATCATGCCACTCCACCAGGCTCCTTCTGATCAGTCATATTTCAGGTGTGATTCTTCATATTCTAGAACATAAATGTAAGGCAGGCAAGATGAATTTAGAAGGTCAAAGTATTTATTAATTTCTCCCTGAGTGCAAGAAGCCTGAAATTAGTGTAGTTATTAACCCCTGTGAATCTCACTCCATGAGTTCTGGCTTTGACTGCTGGTACACATCGATGTATCTGTACCTATCTTTGTTCACCAGCTTGCTTTGCACCCACAGTCAGCCTCTCTATTCATGCTGAAAGGTAAAGCCAACTGTTTATGTGATGTTTGGGCTATTCCCATATTGTCTTTAATATTAAGCCTACACTTGCTACACAGGATCCCAATTTCTCTTCTTTTTTACATATTCTCAAAATACATTTCATTCGTTGGCATGCTGGCAAGAAATGCTAAGCATCCTTTATTATCAAGTCCTGGAGCTTTTCACAACTCAGCAGTCTTTACTAATTACTTTGTAAATTTGTCATCCCGAAGCCATAAAAAAATGCTTGAGTTGTACAGCATTTTATCCTGTATTTTAAACTAATGCAGCTTGATGTAGTATTCTTTGTATTACTAAATTTTATGTTACTTTTCCTGCTTTGGAATAGCTGGACCATAACCTCAGTCAGAGGGATTGTCAGACCTTGGCAGCTCAGCAAGGGCAAGACCTTTTATCGTTCTTATTTAAAGGGAATCTTACTTAAAATGTTCTGCCTATGCCAGAGGTTCTCCATATGTGTTGGGCAGGTGCTGCTTTGGAAGACACTTCACCTGGGTGGGAAAAAATGTCTGATGCATGCTTGAGCCACGGACCCCTTTTGAGGACTTTGTCAGACATGGTAGAAAGTAAAAAGCAAGACACCTTACAGTTGCTGCAAAACAGACTGTCAGCTTTGAATTATTGATCACGTTCTCTATGCTAGGGTGTTTGCTGAAGCAGTGAGTCAGATTCACTGTGCTCCTCTTCCTCTTTTAGAGACCTGCCTGTTTTCCAGCCACCTTCTCCTGACTTCTTTGTGCTTCTTTTTCCAGTACCTTCTAGCAGTGCAGTGCCAGCGAGGGTGGTTTATAATGGTTATCATCTCCACCCATGCCCTTCTTCCTCAGTTTGAGAAACAATGAGCCAACTGTTTTACCTTTGCAGCCACGTTTATTTCAGGCCATTTCAAATGCCTTTAAATTCATGCTTGGAAGGGACAGTTTAATCATTTTGTCTCACTGAGAGCAGTGGTTTCAGGCTGAAGTAATGCTTTCTAATTGAAAGGCAACTTCATTCTTGTATAAATGATACTTGTTGGAACAGGGAATTCTACAGTCTTTTCAATCTCTTCATAGTCTCTTTTCTGATTTCTGTTCACGCAATGTAGGGATATGATATAGATCAGCCTAAGCATGGCCTTCTCTATGTTTAAAAGCAACCTTACTAATTTTTGTTTTCCCTTTAGGCTAAGTCTTCTAAAGTTTTTGTGTTTCTTCCTCATTGTATTCCAGTGTACTACTTCCTCCTCCTCCTTCTCCTCCTCTATCCTTTGCAGTTGCACAAACATTATTAGCTATCCAGTGTTCATGAGCAGCACTGTAAAAATTCGTTTCGATGAAGGAGGATTTTTTGTTAAGAGAAATGTTTCAATTTTGGTTTGTTTTTCAGAAGGAATCCTGACTAGTTTAGGCAGGACATGAATAAAGACCATAAAAACTTTCTACTCTGACAGCCATTGCTCTCTCCACATGTGTTTAAACTCCCTAACACACAATATAGACCACATAAATTCAGTGATAAGCAGACTGGTTTAAATGTACTTCGGTGCCACCTATATTTGCCTACAACTCAGCATCATCCAGAGTCTCTTGAGAAAGGAAAATGCACCTATAAATTCAGCTCTCCTGGGGCTAGTAGTTAAGAGAAGTGAAGAGGATGCTGGTGTCCTGGCTGTGCCAGCTAGGAAGCTTTGTTGAAGGGAGAATTACAGCAGAGGCATAGGTGATTTCTGGGGTAGCATGGATAAAAACACAGGAGCTTCAGCTGGTCTTGGTGTTTGGCAGGTGCTGCTGAAGAATTATCCGTAAGCTGAGCCTGAGCTGTGTGGTGTAAGTCCAGAGCTGAACTTCCTTGGCCCTTAGGATAAAGGGTGGCAGCCAGGCTTTCTGGCAGGATGTTTCTTTTATATACATATATATATATAGATATGCATATATATATAAAATCTTTTCTACTTTTCTAATCCCATAGTCAAAAGGAAGTTATGCAGTCCATAACCTGTGTCTTCAAGAGAAACTTTCAAAATAATATGCTTCCTTCATCTTAACTTTCTTTGTATCCAGTAGTTATTAAAAGAACAACAACAAAAAAGTATTTGTACTACTGTCAGATCTTGGTATTTTGATTGTGTATATGGTATTATAATTAAGCACTGAAAACTTTTGAGAGGGGAGGTGGCACCTCTCTTGTGCCCCTCCCTCTGCTTACGTGAGCTCTACTAGCTGTAAAACTGCAGTATGTCTGTATGCTGGATTAACTGGAGTCTTCTCCGTGGATGGCTTCTCCATTCCATTCCTCCTGTGATGTCTACTTTCCTACATTATTGATTGAGCTGTCAGCTCAATAACCAGGCTAGAGCTGACCCAGCTCACTCAAAGAAACATTAAAATTCTTCCATGTAAAGTCTGAAAAACTAAAAGGGTTTCTGGGTCTGATTTGCCCATTCCAGAAGTGAGCCAGAAGTTTTGTGAACCACTTAGTAATTTTCCCATACCTTCCACTACTGGGATTTCCGCTATAGCCTTTTAATCTGGTGAGCACTGTCTTTTTGGCAGTTCCAGGAAATAAAGCAAGGCAGGTTATACTGAATGCTCGTTCTCCTGAATTCTTATATTTCTATGACTTGCTTTTCTTCTTTGGGGCACTAATCCTCCCGTGTCACACATTTTCTGTTCAACTTTTCTCCTCTGCTAATCTCTGGATTTGTTCTGCTGCCCTTCTTAATCCATAGGAGCCTTGGTGACCCCAGGAGACATCCTTGGCAAGAGGCTTTTCTGGATTTGAGTAACATTGATTATTTCTCCTGCAGCGCTGAAAATCAGTGATTGCCTTTCAGACTGTCCCTGAATAAGACTGAGCTGCTTAACCAGTTGCCTTCCCAAACCTGCTCACTGCAGTCTAGCCCTAATGGGACGTGAACTTCCAGTTTAATACCATGCTCAGAAATAGCTGCTCCTGCATCTTTGCAAGTTCTGGAAAGAACTTCCTACAGCTGCCAAAGTATTGTATAGGAGATGAGATAAACCAAGCTGAGTTATACTTTAATTTCTAGAATTTATTTTTTTGTGTGCGTGTTGGGCTGTAAGTCAAAAACAAAGTTCCAATAACAATGTTCCAATCGAGTAAAATAGAAAAACTGAAAATTGTTTCTGTGAAGAACTTTAGCCATAGCCGAAAGATGAGATTTCTTGTTTTGCTTTTAAAATGAAGGGGCAAAACTTAGTGCCAACAGGAGAGTCATGCTTAGTGGAGATACATACACCAGAGTCAGAGAAGTGAGGAGAGAAGTGAGGGAGAGGTTTGAGATGCAGTAACTTATCCCAGCATTTTTCTGAGTAGGAGTCGTGGTTCACTGTGTGTCACCGTTCCTGCACAGGTGAGAGCGATGCTGGCTCACTGTTCTCTTCTGTGGCAGGGGGCAGAGGAGACTGTGGGGAGGTGATGCTTGCCAAGGTCCTGGAGGATTGCATGACTTCAGAACAAGCCTCAAATGTACAAAAACTACTCAGTTTGTGTAGTAGTTGGGAAAGTGATCCATAGATGGTGTCTGTGTATGTTAGTATTTGTAGTGTAAAAAAAGCTATGAGATTCCTTTTTCCTCATTTTATCTAGAATACAGCTAGATGTGAGAACTTTCCAGATATTTCAGAGATCATACTTAGCTTCCAGAGGAGTAGCAATGTGTGACTTCTGAAAATGGGCAAAGTGCTTACATGTACTCTGTGATAACTTGTGCCAAGCGGAGTGCAGAGTAATCTGCTCTGGCACCAGTGCAAGAAAACACAAAGAAACCATCTGTTAAACCCAGAATCTTCTCCTCTGGTGTTAAAGTTTCAGTATCTGGGAAAATGGGAACCAGGGCTTTATAGGCTATGTTGTGTCACTCCTCACTTTTAGGCATTTCTTGCTGTCTTGGATGTCACAGACACTTGAGATTCTGAATGATGTGTCCCAGTGTGGGACTTACTTTCCTTCTTCTTTGGTGGTTCTGTTATCTAAGCTGAGCAGAACAACAGCAGATGACCCATAGAGTTAGTGTCTTGCAGTTGTAGAAAGAGTAAGCTCTTTGGTCAGTCTTTAATTTCCTCAGTTCCCAGAACCAGCAAAAAGGTAGGGTATTTTCAAGCCACATTTCCTTCCTGCTTGGGAAAGAGTTCCCATCTGACATGGCAGCTGTTACTGCTGCTGCAATGCCCTCTTCTCTCGTCAGTGCGAGGGGAAGTCTCCTCACCACAGCGGATTTCCTTTCTCAGATTGCTGATGCTGCCACTGCAACAGGATGTGCAGGTTAATTTGACGCTGGGGAAGGGGAGTATGGAGAGACAAAACAGAGCCTCATGGTGTACTTTTTGCTCTTTCTTTACAGCCTTTGATGGTGAGGTCCCTCTTTGCATGGGACAGAGCTGGTGTTTCTGTTGCCTAGAGGGGTCCATGTTCTCTCTCAATGTCTTTTGACTCCATTAGCAGCAGCAGCAGGTGTTGAATACTTGCCATGTCTGGGCATAATGAAAGCCCAGATCACTTTCTTGGCTCAGACAGAAAGATAAGGAGGAACTCTCTTAAATATCTAAATGTTTATTTAGTTTCAATACATTAATATTTAAGGAGCTATGGAGAATCTGTATATCAGAGAAAATACCAGGTAGCATAATGTCTTTCCTCATGAGGAAATGTATGCCAATATCTGCTTCATCATCTTCCATGAGCTTTCACAGGGAATAATTTGTGTCAGTTCTGTGCTTACATAGACCTGACAGCAGGGTTTGTGAGTGTATAGTCCTGGTGGAGGGATGGGACAGGACTGGACTGCTCCTGCCGGATTTGAGAAAGGAGGATGTGCCGGACTTGTTTGGTCATGTGAACTTGTCTTGGTTTGTCCAAAGAGCAGTCAGGCTTCTTTGCCCTTCTGTTCTGTTGCCGTTGCTCCGCATGAGTAAGTCTTACATGTATGGATGGACATGCAAAACTGTTCTCCTGATTTCTTTCAGGAAATTTTCTCATTTTCTTTCAAAACTGGCACCTTCTCTCCTGTGGTTAGAATATTCTGTGTATTTTTGTTTACTTTTTTAGAGTAAAGTGAAAACAGTATTGTTTTTTGCTGCTTCACCTACCTCTCCAAAGTGCTCGAGATATTTTTAGATGCTTTCTTTGAGCTTCTTGGGGAGAGAAGAGTATCCACAGATAGATCAGCTGTCAGGGTTCAGCTTTGTGAAGATTTGGCTTTCTAACCTGGAGCTCATGAGTTTTTACTTTATGATTTGCTCAGCACTGATGCACAGCAAGGTAAATACTGGGACTGGGGTTGGGGGAAGAATTTTAAAAGCTTTATTTTACAAACCTTTTGATATAACTATGTGTGATGAAGGTACAGGGTAGAAAACAGCCGCAGGAGAGGAGGGTGAGGGCTAAAATCGTGAAGGTCTACATAGAGGGGATTTTAAGGAGCTGAATTAAGATTGAAATAAACACCACATGTCTTGGGATCAATTTAGCCTTAACTGAGTATCTGAATCATAAAAGAGAATATGTTTGTGTAGAAAATTCTGTGTGCAACCTCAGGAGTCAGGGAGCAGAGATGTCAGGTCAGGCTGAAGCTGTATGTCCAGTTCACAGGGAGGAAAATGATTAAATTACCACAAAAGGACTTTCAGACTGTGATTTGTGAAATGTGTAGCAGAGCATTGACAGGTCCCTACCAGAACATTGGTTGGATTCTTTCCCTTTTGTGGCATTTCATTAAGCTTTCTAGCACTTCAGTTAATGGCATACAAAACCATCAGACTTGAGTCTGATGTTTTGGTGCTAGTGAGAAGGCTTAGAACAAACCTGTTATTTCTGATTTACCTTCTGCCTTTGTTCACCTCCTTTGGTTGAAAGTTTCGTGAACGTTTTCCACCTGCAGCATGACAGGCTGCTCTGAAGGGATGTGTGCTCCTGTTCTGCTGTTCCTAAGCAGCACATCAAATGAAAACTGAGACATAGCAAGAACTTAGTGCAGCATCCTTGTGGGTGGAGTTTGTTACCTGATTGGAGAATGGAAGCAAAATGCTTAAATAATAGCCTTATGAGTCTTCTTATTTTTAATGAAAAAATAATAAGAGAAAAGTGAGGGTAAATAGAAATGGAGAGATGGGTTGTAAATTGCTCAGAGATATAGCAGTAGACAGACCTTCCTTTAGTTCAAATAAAAGAACAGGTTGGTTATAAAACTTCATTTCATGTGAATGATAATCCAAAAACTATTTCCGAAGAAGAGCTTTAAAAAAAAAACCCAAACAAACCCACAAATCCTAATCAGACAGATTCTGAAATACAGTTTATTATATCATGGACTGGAAACACTGAATAAAACAAAAAATACATAACTATACTTAATCATTATTATAAATTATATGTCTTTTTGCTATATCCAACATTTGCAGTTGTTTGGCTTGTTGTTGGTTTGTTGGTTTGGTTTTTGTGTTTGGTTTTTTTCCCCCTGAGTGAACAAATCCAGATTTTTTTCACTTGGACATAGTTTTATTTTTGAACACGGCTTCCAGAAATGCATTTGTGTGGGATTGCAGTTGGGACCAGTGGAGAGCCATGGCACTCTGCCAGGCACTTGCCCTGTCCCTGCAATACCGATGGATTGCCAACATTCTGGAGAAAAACAACCCCAAAACTTTAAACAAATTATGCTTAATGGAAATAAACATTTTTTTCCCTTCTCTGTAATGATTTGGATAATGTGCTGGCTGTGTGTTTCTGGAGGACAGAGAAAGGGAGAGGAGGAGAGAAATTAAGCTCTATATGCCTATAACTTGCTCTCCAGTGGATTCTCTGGGAAGCCTGTGGGGGAGACTGACATTTCTAAGCTTGGAGTGTTTTGTAACTTTCAGCCAGTCCGTCTATTAAAAGGTGGGCAGGCTGGCTGCAGCTAGCTATGATAAGAGCATTTAGCTAGTGGTTGTTTTCTTCCTTATATGGATTTGAAAGACCTGGACAAGCACACAGAACCATATCTTTATGGTTTAGGTTGGAAAAGACCCTTAAAATCAAGTCCAGCTGTTAACCCAGCACTGCTGAGTCCACCAATAAACCATGTCATTAAGTGCCACATCTACATGTGTTTTAAGTACCTCCAGGGATGGTGACTTTACCACTTCCCTGGGCAGCTTGTTCCTGCGCTTGGCAACCCTTTTGGTGATGAAGTTTTTCCAAATATCCAATGTAGACCTCCTCTGGAGCAACTTGAGGCCATTTCCTCTTTTCTTACTGTCTGTGGTTTGGGAGAAGACATCAACTACCATGTGGGTACAGCCTCCTTTCAGGCAGTTGTAGAGACCAATAAGGTCTCCCCTGAGCCTCCTCTTCTCCAAGCTGAGCAACCCCAACTCCCTCAGCCACTCCTCGTAAGACTTATGCTCCAGACCCTTCACCAGGTCTGTCGCCCTTCTCTGGACACTCTCCAGCACCTCAATGTCTGTCTTGCAGTGAGGGGCCCAGAACTGAACACAGGATTCGAGGTGTAGCCTCACCAGTGCCGAGTACAGAGGGACGATCAGTGCCACTCTTTCTGGCATGGGCCAGGATGCCATTGGTCTTCTTGGCCACCTGGGCACACTGCTGGCTCACATTCAGCTGGATGTCAACCAGCACCCCCAGATCCTTTTTCCATCAGGCAGCTTTCCAACCACTCTGTCCCCAGCCTGTATTGCTGCATGGGGTTTGTTGTGACTCAAGTGCAGGACCTGGCAGCACTTGGCCTTGTTGAATGTCAAGCAATTGGCCTTGGCCCATCAATCCAGCCAGTGCAGAATCCTCTACAGAGCCTTCCTACCCTCCAGCAGATCTACACTCCCACTCAGCTTGGTGTCATCTAGAAACTGACTGAGGGTGCTCTCAATCCCCTTGTCCAGGTCATTGATAAAGATATTAAACAGGACTGGCTCCAATACTGAGCCCTAGGGAACACCACTTGTGACCAGCTGCTGGATTTAACTCCATTCACTGCCACTCTCTGGGCCTGGCCATCCAGCCAGTTTTTTACCCAGCAAACAAGTCACATATGTGCCTTGTATGTGGCATTTACTGTGTACAGCTTTTACACTATCTTCTGTGTCATTTATCTGAGTTTTGCTGGGTTTTGGTCATAAGTGACAATGTCGTGAAACCAGTACATGGTGGGCTTTGGTTTTTTAACATAAAGGCAAGCAGAGCAGGCTGCAGGCTATGGTCTACCTCACAGAAGAAAAGGCACCATAGACATATATCTGTTTTTTCAAGCTGGTGCTGATAAATCTTTTCTCTCACTTCTGTTGCTATGGTGTTAGTTCTTTGCAATAACAAACCTTTGGGTGATCATGTCAAATGCAAAGACCATTTGTAGAGAGAGATGCTGAAAGGGAAGGGAAGTAGAAAGGCTCAAATTCCAGCTGATGGCAAACAATGAATCAGTGTTTCTCTCAGCAGAGGGCCATCAGAAATTTTGCACTTTACTTTCACTGACTTCTTTTTGGGTCTGATACTCCACTTGAAAAGGTTTCTTTTTACCTTCTCAAATCTTTTTTTTCCTTCTACTTTTTTTTTTCCCCCTTAGTGTTTAAAAGGAAGGTGGATCTCTTCCAAATTCCAGAGAGCCCAGGAATATTTGCTTTCTGCAGCATGGCTCAGATCACAGAAAACTTACTCTTGCAAATGGTTTGATCCTCCAATCCACAAAATACTGGATAAAATTTTGAAGGTTTTTGTGGCTGAAATGTACCTGCTGTCCTTGCTGAGCCAATCGAATTGGTCATTAAACTTCCTAGCAGAGAGGCTGCTTTATCATGCTGTCTTTCCTCGTGTTGCTTTCCTGGTGAAGGGGAAACAAAACACTGTTAAACGGGGAGCCTTTTTAACGCTTTCCAATGTGCAAAGTAGGTGGATTTGGTGTCATTGTGAAAGTGTACCAGTTGCATTTAGCTGGCACAACTGTTGTGAAGAAGTTGTCTTGCCCAGATGTCTTATGCTTCTGGAAAACACTCTTCTGAAAATGCCTGGATATGCCTTTAAGGCTTACTTCTATTCTTGGATCAAGGCTGAAAGGGAGAACTGTTCTCTGAATGTTTCTGTGCAAATTGAGCTGCAAGCGCAGAAAGAATATAGAGGGGTAACCAATGTCAGATACTTATATGCTTCTCACTGTTTTTCAAACTGGAAGTCCCGAAACCGGATTAATTCACATTTTTGTACCTTGGCAACTGGGAATTTTCTGACCTAGTTAAATGGACCCTTTGTTTTGCTGTTTCCTTCCAGATGTGATAGGCAGATGGAAAAAAAAATTAGAAAAAGCAGTGTGGTCATCAGAGATTTCTTCTAAGGATATTAGCTGATTTTCTGGACCTTGGTTGTAGAAGTTAATTATGTCCTTCCATGTCCTTAGCCAAGCTGCAGTTCACTTCATTTTGCCAACACTTAGGATTTCCCTCAGCCTTTGTACTGTGCTATTTGTGAGAGTGAAAATGTAAGTGCCAGTACAGCCAGACCTTCTGTGGACTGCCTCACCTGGCCACAGCTTACCCTTCCCTATGCATCCACATCAAGTCTGTCCTGTTGTCTCTACCATGGCATGTAGGGAGGCTGCTGCCCACCTGTGACCGGTGCCTCTGTTAGTCTCCTTGGAAGATAGACACACAAGATGTTTTCCAGTTGTATTAGAATCTACATAAGGACTTCGAAAGAACTCAGCCTGTAACTGTTATTAGAACTGTATAGTAATGGGCAAGAAAAGGTGGTCTCTGTGGGAGGAACTGGCCGTCTTTCAGTTTGCTCTTGTGCCAGAAGTAGCTTTGGCTGTTATGCTCAGGTAAGCCTGGCCCAAATAAGAGTGCCTACCCAGGAAAAGCAATTCGGCTCCATAGATCAGTTACATTAGCAACCAGCAAATCAATATAAGGCTAATAGATCTCTACTGTTTTAGTTTTATTGGGTCTATCCTACCTTATTGTTACCTTCCTTAAGGCACTCAGTCCTTAATTTGAATTAAGGCCATTGCTGTAGGGTGGGAAATTTTGGTGGGACAGAACTTGAGCTAATGAGACAGAAAACAGAGCATGAAGTCTCTTCTGCCCAGTACTCCTCTGCCTCATGTGCCTCCCATCCCCTCTTTGCCAGAGTTAGATAGCAGCCATGATAGCAGCAATGAAGAGGAGCATGCATGTAACTATAAAATCAGATGCTAACTTTAGTTTAGTTTTGCACACATCTGTCTTTCCTCTCAAAGATGTTCCTGGTTTGAATTGAAGGTTAAATTGCCACTGAGGCAGTAGATCTCAGAATTGGTTGAAGTGCGGCTTTCGTGTTGTGAGCAGCCCAGTGTGTTGGGTAGAACATGAGCCAAGTCTGGCGCTTACACTGTACAGATGTTAAATCTGGTAAGTAGCTTCATGGGATCATTAAGTTTGGTGAGGATCTTTGGCGTCTCTGATACATCATCTTCATCAAAGCAGATTTGGCATTAAATTTAGACTAAGTTGCTTAGGGCTTTGCTTAGTCAGATGTCAAAAAGCTTGAAGGATGGAGATCCTACAGCCTTTGTGGGACTCTGTGCTGTAACCAGACTGCCCTTGTGGTGGATTTTTTTTCTGATATAGTTAGAATCTCAGTAGTTTTGATTCATATTCTAATAAATCCTAGCCCTCACAAGGACATTGGCCAGCTCTCTTAGTATCCTTGCATGCATCTCATCAGGTCCAATAGCCTTCTTTGCATAAATATTTCCTGAAGATAAATTTCCTCAATTCTTTTCCAGTGGTTCCCCTGCTCCTTGAACGCTCTTTTGGTACGGGGGAACCAATCCCTGTGACACACTGTCACCTCTTTCTTCTTCCTGTGCTGTCTGGAACAGAATTTCTGCGCTCCCCACCCCAAATCTTTGTCTCCTACCCAAAATCTGCTGTTGGGAGTTCTCCGGAAACTGCATCCCTCCTTACCAGCTAAACAGCTGTTCCTGTAGCAGATGAATTTGCACAGACCCTGAGTCACTTGCTTTTGTGTTACCTGTATTCCTGTCCTGGGTGCTGTTTTGTATAATCCCAAAGTGTGAAGATCACAGCAAGCATTCCTTTTATTAGTAGTGTTACTCATTGTTGGTTCATTCCTTTTGCATGTATGTGAATGTACCAGGAAACTGGCGAGGGAAATGTTGGTGGAGAAGCACAGTAAGGTGTTTGAATGAAGGGTGCTTGCCTGTAACTTCATTGCTTTTTCATGGAATTAGAGCTATGCTGCTGAGAAATGAGTGTCTGGGTAAAATTTTCTGACATTCAGTGAAGTATAAATTCTCAGGGATTTGGATTACATACCAAAATAAAGTAATTGTATAAAGTAAATTCCTTCTGTGTGGCAGCAACACCTGGGATGATGGCAGGGACAAGAACCTCCATATAGTAATAGAAGATTTCTTTCTGGTTTCCTTAGCTTGATCTCACCAAACCTATTGAAGATCAGGGCCCTTTGGATGTGATCATACATAAACTGACAGATGTCATCCTTGAAGCAGACCAGAATGACAGCCAGTCACTGGAGTTGGTCCAGAGGTTCCAGGTAAGTGGTTCATTCTTAGTCCTTCTTCATTTCAAGCAGAAGGACGATCGTTGTGCAGCAAATTCCGTCTTTACTGTGCAGTTGGAGGGTTTGATGGAGAGTTCTCTGGTACACTGCTGCCTTGCTACTGATATCCTGGTTTTGTCAGTCTAAATGGACTTGCACCTTCGAAAAGTTTTATGTTGTATTGGTATGGTTAGTAAGAACTGATCTGCCGCCAAATGTTGTCCCAATGTCACTTCAAGAGCATTAGTACTGCTCACAAAGAGGAGGAACAGGTGTTTGCAGAGCCCTTTACATGCATCTTTCTATGACAGAAGCCATTGAATTAATTTAGCCCAGTTCAATCTAGTATTCTCAGTTCCTGGAATGCTGGTTTCTGTAACATCAAGGTTACTACGTGACTATGTCCTCTAGTGCTGAGATTCGTGTTATATTTTTTTTTTTTCCTCAAATTTACATTGAAGGTCAGAAATATGCAGAGCATAGTGGTACAGAGAACTGTTTTCCCAAGGAATTCCTTTAGGTAGTTTGAATATTGATGAAAACTATTGTTATGGTTTGACTCTGGCTAAAATGCCAAGAGCCCACACACAGATCCAAAATTTCCCAGAGAAGGAAAAAAAAACTTTGACTTTTGTGATAAGGATTACAAGGCAACTGTTTATTAACTATTTCACAAGAAAAACAGGCTCTAACTTAGAATATTAANNNNACTTCTCTGCTCCAGCGTGAAAATCTTCCAATCTTTCCACGGGTGTGCATGTGAATCTTCGCTCCTATGATCCCCCACAAGTTGCTGGGGCCCTATTCCAGTGTTTAAGGCATCTTCTCTTTCTCCTCTCTCCGACCTTGGTGTTAATCAAACTTCTCCCTCTCCTCTGTCTTAAGCCTCCATGATGTTCTGCCTTGCCTTTTTTTTCTCCTTCTTCTTAAATATGTTATCACAGAGGCGTTAGCAGTTGACCTTGGGCTAGCTTAGAGCAGAGAGAATTCCAGCAGCTTCTTAAAGAAGCCTCTCTCCTAGCCTCCACCAGCTAATAAAAAACTCTGGCTACTTAAAACCACAACAATGATAATGCAACACCTTTATAAATTTGAAATATTTCTTCTGGTGGGTATCTTTGATAACAAGTGTATTCTTTTCTCACTCAAAGATAATCAGATTTTAAAAGAGATTCAGAATTTTATGGAATATGCTTATGCCAGGCAAATTCTGCAATTTTAACAACTTTGCTTTTTTGGAATATGACATTCTCTTTGTTTTGTTTAATATTCTACAACTTGTAATGCAGAAAGTATTTTACTTATCAGACTCAATAGTCTTTTTGCTCTTTTTACAAAGCTTTTCTGCTTCCTCCCACTGCATATTACTCAAACACACACAGGAGATGAAAAGTTGTCAGTTGTGGGTCTGACCCTCTGGCACTCGAGGGTCTAAATAGTAGATGACTATTCATCACTAAGTAGTGCAGGCATCCACTTCCCACAGCACTGGAAACTTATAAATGTTCAAAGAAGCATACAGAGAGCTGGCCTTCAGAGGCTTTCTGTTTGCAGTCTTTCCATGTTTCAAATGTTAACTAGTTTCCCATCTTACTAGTGGGAAAAACTGATGACCAAAGAGTTGAAGGGATGCATGTATTAGCTGGTTAAGACTCATGAGAGCTGCTCTCATAAGGACTTGAGGGTGGCTGGTTTCTGTTTTGAGCTCTGATACGAATTTGTAGTAGCTATGATATCTGATTTACAGACTAAGTTACAACGCACTGACGTCTGATGATCCCTCTTTAGAATGTTCTTTGGCATAACCTACTGGATGACTTGTCCATAGACATGCAATTGACTAGAAAGTAGTTTCCCATTACTGGACTACGTATATTTCTGACTGTGGGGTATGAAATTATAATCTCTTTGTATCTTCAAAACTAATTCATTTGAAAGAGATTCTCTCCCAGTGCCTTCCAAACTTTTCTAGTAAATGAGACTGAGGGTAGGGACCCCTGTGAGCAGGCTTCTGAATGATACCCTCTCCCTGGTAAAGCAGAGACCTTTTACTTCTGCAGATGTGACTGAGTTGTGCCACATCACTGGCATGCAGGGAGCTTCCATGGTAGTAAAATATGTACCCAGGAACCAGCAGAGCAGAGAACAGGCCTATCTGCATTGAATTACATGCCAAAATATGTTTTTAGTGCATAATCTCATCTAATTTTTTATCCAGGGTATAAATTGGCTGGAAATTGCTGCTTGTCTCCATCTGTCCTGTATTATTTTTAAGATAGTGAAAATTACTAGAAATGAAGTGTATTCCCTAACAAAAAGCAGTTGTGAGAATCCATTTGTATAAAGTGCATGGGGTTGTAGTTTTGTGGGTTTTTTAAAATAAAATCAATGGGCAACCTAGAAAATGTAAAGTGATCCTTTGCAAGAGAGCTGCTTATGTGTGTGAGGTTTTTATATAAGCACTGTGGTATTTCTGGCACCTACACACAGATCAAAATAGTGTGGCTCTTTTATAGTTCATTAAGTTGACTGAAAAAGTTCTGATGATCTTAACCAGACCAAACAGTGCAAAATTCATTATGCTTTTTTCCTGCTATTGAATATAAATGTAACAGCAAGATGATACCTGGCACCAGTCTTGCTGTTGGCTCCATAAAAAGTCTTCCAGGAAGGAGAGAGCAAGGGATCCATGACCACAGGAGGAGGAATGATCTGCCAGGCTACATTTATGATCTTTTTAAGAACGGGGCTTTTTTTCAGAGCTGTATTGTAGAGACCTTGACCATCTAATCTGCAAGAGCTGAGAAGGAAACTGGCTTCACATTTCCATGACTGTGTGTCACTGCTGTCTGGCATCTGTGACAACCCTTGTACAGTCTGGTGGAGGGTGCTAATAGAACAGGAAGCCTCTTAGCATGCCTTTTTTTCCTTGTCATTTAATGACCATTCTCAATTGCCTTGGAAAAAAAAATCTTTACAGAAGACTGAAAACAACATTGCCTGTTGCCAGTGGGATTTTTTAGCTGCAGAAGACCTTTAGGGCTGAGCTTTTGAGGTCTTCATGCTGGCTGGATGTGGTGTGGACTGCAGTTTCTTAGGATAGTGTTGGTGGGTGCAGACTGTTCTCCACTGCACTGAAAATCAGTGATTAGTGCCTAGTGATCTCATCCAAAGCCAAAACAAAGGCTGCATGCAGCACCTAGTGTAGTGCATGAAGTGAGAAGTAGAGAAATCTTTCAGTTTGCTTTTTAGGACATTTAGATCCCTATTTTGGGGATGATGATTATTTCTAGAGATTATGATCAGTCCCTACCCACTGTAACACTGAGCTGGACCAATTAAACAGTGTTTATTTGTTGTCTAGCAAAAGTTGGCTATAGTCTTTGGTGGTTCCTTCTTGACCACAGGAACATAGAGGGAAGTCAGGTGGGAAGAGGCATAGTTTCTAGGGTGCCTTACACTTACTGGTGCTACAGTTCCTTCCTTGGTAAGAAAGAAAACCAAACTATCTCAGTTCCTTCCTTCTACACAAAATATGTGGCTTTGAAAACTGACTATGTTTTAGCTTGTGTAAGACATTGGGGAGTCTTTGTTATGCTTTCATTAGAGCAAAATACTCTCTGAGCAGCTGCCTCATAGCTGTAGAGTGGCTTGACTATCTTCATTCATTGGAGTTTCATATTAGTCTGTTCCATTCAAAATGATAGCTCAAGTGATAGAAAATCAATAAGGTTATTAATTCATCTTTCCGATCTTTTTCTGAACAGGTTCTCTTTGCATTAGCCTTCTTAAAAAGATAGATCAGAAGCAGATTTTATGCTTAGTCTTCTGCTATCAGGTGAATGAAAATTTAAAATTTTTCCTCCCCTGCTGCCCTTGCACTCTTAACTCTTCCACTCTGGAGTTGCCCAGGATAGGCTCTTCTATTCTTGACTGACAAGCTCTCTTAGAAGGGTTTGTGACTGGGACGAAGGAAAATTAAGGAGATATTACAGAAGGGAAGGAGTTAGGGGATTGCTCAGCTGAGAAAAGGCAGGTGAAAAACCAAAGGAAACTGTTACATCTTAGTAATTTTTACTTACTAGGAGGACAGGGTGAGACAAAATTGAAATGATCTATTTGCATCTGAATTCACAGGCCAATACCTGTGTTTTTCCCATTTGAAAAATAATTAGGTCTTAAATTTGTTGAAAGAGCCTCATAATCAGCAAAATTAATTAAAAATTTGTCATTAAAGTGCTGTTAGGTTAGCTTCCTATGGGTAGGTATTTGAAAGATGAAGCAGTGGTGGACTGCTGAGGGCTGAACAAGGCAGCTGAGTACTCAGAAAGTTGCTTTGAGATGTACAGTGAATAGAAATGTAACAGAGAAGATCTGTTCCCTTTTCCCCTTGCCACACCCTTTATCCCTCCCAACCATTGCAGAAATTTCTTTTGGATTTAAAGACAAGCAATTTTGAGATGAAGACCCAACATGCCTACACCTTTCCTTTTGGAAGAAGGTGTCTGAAAAGAGACCATCACAGTGTAAAACAACAGAAAGGAAGTCTGGATCTGATAGAAACTCTTTAGACGAACTTGTGTCTGTCCTTGCATCTGTCTCTCCCTAGGAAAATGTCAGCCTGTTGCAAGCAGTCATCTTCATGTTTCTGTGTGTGGGAAAACATAAATCCAAATGGCATTATTGTTTCTTTTGCTAACTTTTTTCTTTTGGAATACTTTTTTTTATGGAACTTTGTTTCATATTAAACAAAAGATTATATAAGTTTTATTACTTAGTCAGAAAATCAATCCAATGCATCAGGGAGTCTCTCTTATCATGTAATGACTTATTATTTGCAGTAGATACGGTATCAACTTTCTGTTAAAATATTAAAAAAAAAATCATTATCTACCTTTTTTGGGTAAAATGACAAGCAACTCTATTCTCATCTCTACACAGGCTTCTCAAGAAAAGTCTAATTGTTTTTTAATCTCTGGGTTATATCCAGAGGTATTTAACAGGCAACATTAAATATTTGGTCTCTCTTTGATTTCAAGTTTCATTGCTGGCCTTCTGCCAGTAATGGGACTGATACAGAGCATGACTTAACGCCAAGCCTGAAATACAAACAAAAGAGAATCTGCTAAGAGTCCTTGTTTCTTCTTGTTTGCTTTTGTTATGTCAGAGTTTAGAAAGAGGAAAACACAGACATGTCTAGGTCAAGCTGAACTGCAGCCCAGGGACAGACCCCTTTCAAACTATTGTTGGAAAGCCTAAATATCCTCCACATTGTTAACTGGGTTGTTGGAGTGTGCTGTTGGATCCCAGTCTTCAGTAAATCCACCAAAGGAGAGAACAGGATTGTTTTGTTGGAATGACCAGAGAAGATTTAAATGTTCAATGTTGAAATGTTGTGCTCTACTGAAAGCTCTCTCTCGGCTTCAGTGTTTCTCTTTTCCTTCTTCAACTGCTCCATTTTCAAGTTATTAGGCAGAAACTCTTCATGTTTATCCCTATCTGTATTTCTGGTAACGGAGTCATTCTGTGCCATGGGAAGAGTGCTTCTACTTAGGCTACATCAAGAGTTTTCCAGTCTTTAAGTGATCTTCACAGGTATATATTCAGTAAAATATAAGTAAAACTGCTGAATGTGCAGCAGTTCCTAATGAAGATAAAGAATCAAAGTTTATAAAAGGTTTCACATCAGCTATTGTAATTGTTCCCATGAAAGTAAGAAAATTGATTTTTCTTATTGCAATTTCCTGTTATGGGGAATTGATGTAAGGTTCAGATTTTTAAATTCTTTATTTTGAGTAGTTTTCTGTACATAAGTATTAGAACTCTTTCTTTTGCATGTGCTGGTGATGTACTGGTGAGAGGTGTGGGAAATTGGGAAAGTGCTGGAGGTGTACAAGCCTAAGGGGAAGCTGGATGATTTGCTTTGGGGATCCTGGTGCAACTGGATGGTTTTGTTTTTGAATGTAGTTAGTGCTTTGTGATGGCAATCCAAGCAATGAAGGGTATGTGAGAAGAGATGCAGAGTTATGAGGACTTGAGTGCATTTTGGTGCTCCTGTCCCTTGAGCAGTTAACTTCTAGCTGTGTTCAAATAGAAAGGACATCCACAAATACATTGACCTTGTTCTGCATTGAGAGCCCTTTACTTCAAAGGGGGAGCTGTTTCTGGACTCAGTTAAAAGGAGAGATCTGTAGCCTGTCCCCAGATCAGCTCTAGGAGACACTTCAGGTCCTAGTCCTTTCCTTTACTCAGATGACACAGATCTGCACTGCCCTGCTGACAGTCTGAGTTTTGCCATTCCTGTGTCCTCTGGCTGAGTGCCTAAGCCTGCTGATGAAGGAGAGCTGGAGAATAGTAGCTGACATAGATTTGATGCTCAGAAATTTCCTTGTTTTGTAAAGAAAGCTCATGTTCAGGCTTCTTTTTGGGTAGTTGAAGGGTCTGTTGTCTTGCACTCAGTGCAGTTCTTCTTGACATTAGAGTAGTTTGAGTCTTCCAGACTCTAAATGGTGTTTGGAAAACAACCCCCACCTCCTTCATCTTCATCAGTTATTTCATGTTTGTCTTACAGAGCTTTTCGAAGTCTCCTTAAGGCAACAGGATGAGAAATCAGTCACTGGAAAGTCAGCTGAGATGCTCACTTGTGTTGAGATGTTGACTGGTGTAGAATGGCCTTGAGATCGTAACATCATTCCTGTTGAATTTTGTTATGCTGTGTCAATCTTACTGCTTGAATGATCTTTTCATATGGTTTAGAGCTCTTATTAGATATAAAGCAACTGTGAAGTTCCTTACAGAAAGCATAAAAAAGCCAGGCTCCCTCTGGAAATACGTAGAATAATGTAGGCCAAAATAACAAGTGGAATACAGCAATCTCAGGGAAGCAAGGGTAGTTCTCAATGTTGAGGTAATTATCAGGAAGATTTAGGAAGGTGCACAAGGAGCTGAGAGAGGGAAAGATCATTCCCTCCTTTTAGGGGAGTAAAGGTGATGGAGTCCACAGGCAGAACGAATGTATGTGTGAAGGGAAGGATTAGTGTGTACAGAGTAGGGGCTGGGCCAGGATGGAAGTGTGGGGGAGCTTGAATTCAAGGTGGAACCAGAGACTGGTCGAGGCAGAAGGGTGGTCACCACAGTGTAAAAGGAAGAACCCACACATCTGAAGCACCGCCAGGACATTTGCTGTCAGATCTCTGCTGAGGTCACTTTTCAGAGCTGTGACAGGTTCAGTCTGAGTGCAGTGCTTACGTGCTGCCTCATCAGGATATTGGCTGTCTGTGATGTGCTTATCCTCTCAGTGAGCTCATGAACATGCACACTGTGGTAACTCACTGTTTTAAACTGAGTCACAGAGGGACTAAAAGGCCTGTCTTGTTATGCTGTAGGTATGTTGAGACACTCAAGTACAGTGTCACAGTCAGCAAGTTTAAGCTAATGCCCTAATCACTGGATCATGCTTGCTCCGTGGAGTGTCTTTTAGGTGCTGCATTGAAGGATATGTATACGTAGATGCATGGAGTTGTTTAAGATGCATTAGGTAATAAAATACTCTTGCTCTTAAAAAGTAAAAAATCTCATCTGTATTTAAAGATGACTTTGGAAGCACTAGAGGCAGGAGACTCATGAAAACTGTATGTTCTGGGTTTAAATGACTTGAAATGAACCCATCTTCTGCTCCAGTGAGCCGATGAGGCTTCTTATACAGGCTACACTGCAATGGTGAGACTACAGATGCTTCTGACAGTCTTGATAACTGACTGTACAAAAGGCTGTCCCTTACTTCTCCCAAGTGGCAGCAAGGTTGAACATATCTTTGGGGAATTCATTCTGTGTGCTCTGCAGGGATTATTAAATATATCAGACAAAAGTATCACCACTGAAGGGTGTCTCATGCCTGTGAAGGAAAGCTGCTTGTGTTCTGCGAGTGATGCAGTGGGTTCATTAAACCCCAAGGCTGGATCCTCTTAGCCTCAAAAGAATAATCCCCTTTTCACAGCCATCAGTTCAGAATATGTAGTCAGCAGAAAGCAACAGTTTGCCAGTGCTGGGTTGAGGGGGGGAAGTCTGCATCCCCAGTCAGTGTCTGGAGCAATCTCTCTTTCTGGGAATAGACTGTGCCATTCTTTTTCCTTCAGTTCAGTAGCTAGCAAAGTGCGTCTCCCAAGGCCATCTCATCATACTCCTAAGTATCTTTTGGACTATGTTTTCTTCTTTGAAATAGTCAATTTAAATGAAGCAGAACTTCATGAAAATCCATTAATTGCAGGAGTGGTGTTTACTATGCATTTGCATGAATGGATTTGAAGATATGAGTGAAAACATAAGGATGGCTTTGGGAAGTTGGGTAAAACAAAGACACATGTCAACTTTGGAAATATTTGTCTTTTTTTTAATAGGGTAAGATGGATGTGTGTGTTTCACACTGACTTTATGGGGCCAGACTGGGACAATGATGAAGGAACTCAGATTCTCTTCTAAGAAACAGAAGGAAGTTTTGTTGGGATTACAAGGCCAATATCTGGCAGCTGTGTCTGTGTTCATGGCCAAGATGCAGTAGTGCAGTCATGACCTCAGTGAATGAGGAATTGAGGTGAAGATCCATGAGGTCGTTAACTTTGCTTTGTTCTTGTAGTCAGGAAAGGAGAGTATGAACTTAGAGCAGTAGCAAGCAATGAAGACATAGTGAAGGAACAATTTCTTCAGCTCTGCCAAACAAAATGTCAGCCCTTATCATCCAGCTCTGAACACTGTCTTCAGCCTAGCTAGAGGACAGCAATAATAACAACTTAAAAGAACCCAGATGTAGATCTGAGCTTAGTTCAGATGGTTGTGATGTTCACGTGCAGTAATTCAATGCAAGGCTGACCCTAAGATAGCAGTGTGTCATCTTTCTTCTCCTAATTGCTTTTCTCAGTGCTGCTCACAGCTCTTGCTGAGGCACTTTGCCACTGGCTCCCTTTTTAGTTGATGTGGTTGCAGCACAGGTTTTTCTGCTGATAGTGAGTCTACAGGAAAAATTTGCCATCCTAAACCAGCTAGCTGTCATGTTTGTGTTTGTTTCAAATGTCAGTGTCCTGACTGTCTGGTGACTTCCTGTGTTTCCAGTGTCCATTTGGCTTCCCTTGAAGCTGGACTTTGAGGTTTTTAATGTTGTCTATTCTCTTCCCCATCTTATTATTTTTTCACACTCTTCAGCAAACCTAATGCCTTTTTCTTCCCCCTATATATTGTTTTGCAGGAGTATATTGATGCTCATCCAGAAACCATTATCCTGGACCCTCTCCCAGCTATCCGTACGCTTCTGGACCGGTCCAAGTCTTATGAACTAATTCGGCAAATAGAGGCATACATGCAAGGTAGGCCAATACCTGCTCTCCCACGTGGGAGAGGCTTTTATTGTGACTAGACAAGGAAGCAGTTTGCTTCTGGAGGCTGTGTGTGAAGTTTGAAGTAATGGGTTTGGGCCCCTTGTGTTCTGTCTCTCCATGGGAGCACAAACACTGAAGAATTCCTGTGTCACAGGATTGCCCTCTGGAATCCTGTGCTCTTCTTTTTCCATATACACAAGGGAGGTTTGTATCTGGTTAAAAATACGATGTGGATTTAATGAAGAGCATATTTACCACAATGAGCACTCCCAGAAATCTTCTGGAAAACATTGTCTTTTTGTGTGTGCTGGTAAATTGAAATGACTGTACAAACTCAGCAGCTTGTAATAAGAATCCTGAGGCCTGAATTTGAGGGAGAAGAAGAAAAATTGTTTTTGGAAAGGACCAGAAGAAATTGCATTGTAAATAGAGTTAAGATCTTAGAGAAGCACAGAAAGCCTATTGCACAAACTAGTTGCTAGGAGGAACATAAATGTGCTTTTGGTGCTGGCTTGTTACCTGACATAAACTATTGTCTTTAATTGGCATCATTTGAGTTGTATTCCCATGTTTAGAAGTCATGCCTTTTCAACCTGAATAATTCTATTATCTTATAATTTTAACCACTGTAACTGTTGAGTTTCATTCGCTTTCTACTTCTGCTACTGTCACGTTCTTGAAACATTTATTGGCTTTTGAATTTAAATCTAGAATAGCTCTGAAGTAACTGTTTCATATGTTAGATGACTATAATTGGGAGAAATTGTATTCCTGAACTAGGTTTTAATGGGGTATTATTGGAAATACCATTGAGATTGTGTTATCACTGTCTTGATGGGCAGATAAAAAAACTCACCAATTTGTATTTTTATAGTTGAGGATTTATAGACCTGTTGTTTGCATATAACCTGATTGGCCCCACTGGCAGTATCTTTATGTAAAAACAAGACTAATAATTTGCAACATTCTCCCTTCTCTTTTAGACTATCTTTAGGAGAAAATGCTCAATTAATTCAGAATGATTTTGTTTTGAAGTGGTTATTGCTGTTTCTGAGTGGGAGAGAGGTGCTAAGGGAAACCTGTGGTCTGAGGAAGTGGTTGGGATTTTGTTGTAGTAGCAGAGAGATTCAGTAGGGTTTGGTTTTGTTCTTTTTTTTTCCTAAAATTGCTGTTGGTACTGTTGTTATCTCTATGAGAACAATATGTTCAGGAGAGCATCCAGTTTTTGCACGTAGGTTTTCTAACGCATATTTCAGCCTCCTCTGGTCAACCTGATGAGAGAAAGAAATAAATACTTAAGGAGGAAAAAGAAAAAGGAAATTCATATTCAGTTAAAACTGACAATTTAAAGAGAAGCTGTTAATAAAGTTGAGGAATGAGGTAAGGAAAAGCTTTACCTATTGTCACTGGCTGCTGCAGTGAGTTTGGTGACCATATTTCCCCTGACCCTGTGTCCCCCTTCCCCCAGCAGTTTCCTCCCCAGTCTCACCTCATTTCTGTCTCATAATCAGAAATATCCTTGAACCACCTCTGTATTTAGCAGGGGAAATCTCAGGAGAGCTTAATAATTGACTGACTTCTCATTCTGGCCTAAGTAGATCAGCCTCTGTATTCCTGCACGTGGTGATCTACAGTGAGAAAAAACTTAGACCCACTCTAGGCAGTGTTGTGAATTTTTCCCCCCTTCCTTGTTTTCACCTGCTAAGTTATATTTTCTCTCTTGGCAGCTGTCGTGTCATATCCCAAGGCCATGAGCACTTAAAAAACTCCAACAAGAAGTAATACATCTGTGAATAGCATGAGGTCTTGGCAGCCATATCTTTTTGGTTCTGGAATTTCAGTATGGAATTAACTACCAAGGAAATAATACCCTAGTCTTTAGCTGTAACTAGAGAGCCCAGTTTATCAGAGGATACAAAACTGATGTGATGGATGAAGTTCAGTGCAAGGTATTATGTCTTCCAAAGGAGTGCTGTAAGTTCAGGAGGGTTGAGTATATATGTAAGGAGAACCTTCTGCTGTTCAAAGTCTTTCGAAAGAAAATTTGGTGTTTATTTACAGACCAATTTTGGATTTCAGCGATTATGGCCTCTATGTGAATTATGTTTTAAAGTAACTATAGAGGTACTGTAGTCTTTATTATGATCCTCAGTTTACACTTTGTCAACACTGTAGACCTTAAAAGAACTGTGTAACTAAAGATTTGCACCCATTGAGTTAAGGAGGGGGTGACTACATGTTCCACTGACTCCAGTTTGTTTGGTGCTGAACCCTCCTCCCGTGTGCAGCCTGCACCTACGAAAATGGCTGGTGTTGCTGAGTTGACAACATTCTGCAGTAGTATGGCCCCATAAACAGTTTGATTTTAAATGTAATTCTCTTTCAGATGTCCAAGTTACTGTACTTTTGACACAGAATTCTCCAAGCTTCCTGAAAAAGGGAATCTCTTTTTGAAGTGTCTAAAACTTGTGGACATTGTTAGGCTTTCTGAAAATCCCATAGCTTGCTCTTTATTAGTCAAGTGTCTGAGTGATAAGTACTTTGATCCAGCCTCCTGTGAATGAGTTGGAAAGATTCTTTGTGGCACACTCCTTTCCTCTGCTACCACAATCTGTGGCCACTAAAGGCAGAGGAGGCAGAGGAGAACTAGCAACTAGGGCAGAGTTGTACAGGTAATCTGGGGGAAAGCGGGGGTTGAACCTGTTCTTCCCATGTCCTGGTCTCACACAGTAACCACTCAGTCCTTGTGGAAATAGGTTCACAGACTTGCAGAATCCCCGATGTTAGAAAAGACCTCTTGAGAATATATATTCCAACTCCCTGCTCAAAGGAGGCTCCTCTGGTGCAGGTCCTTCAGCTCCATGTCCAGTTGGATTTTTGTGTATCTCCACAGATGGAGACTCCATAACCTCTGTGAGCAGCCTGCTCCAGGATTCACCTTGAGCCTGGTGTGCTAGCATACAACTAGCAGTGCTGAGATGATTTGCAGAGATTGTTGCTTTATTCAGTGTAGATAGTGATATCTCCCTTGGAACGAAGTAGGACTCTTCGGGTGATATGGGGGGGAAGCTTGAAGAGATATTTAACATTGATTTTGATGGATTTTATTTTGGAATCAATAGTCTGGTCAAGGCTGTGGCTTCCTCCTTTTCCTGTTCTCTTTTATTTTGAGTGCAAGTTCTGAAAAAGCTAGTCATTGTGAAACATGCACTTTTGAGTATCTTTAAAAAGAGATTTGAAAAAACAAAGGTTGCTTTCCCGGCTAGTGTCCTATATAGCTGACAGGTCTCACTGAAGAGATTTTTTTAGTGTAACAGTTGAGTTCTCTCAGCAGCTGTATTGCTTTGTTTACTTATCTGTGAAGACTTGCTTCTTATATAAAAGTGCTCTAGATCAGATTCTGTGATGTTTGGTGAAAGATTAGGAGCATTATTTAATGGAAATTTCATTTTTAACAGGGTATTGTATAGTTGGAATTGTGTCAGCCTTTTTAAAGTTCTAACCTAAGGAAAAATAACTAAATTATCTGATGCTGTGTTGAAAAGCTGTAATCCTACAGCTTTGAGTTTCAAAATATGACACAAAATTATGGTTAAGATGGTGATAGATAATCACTGTGACTAGGCACTAACTAACCTTTTCATATTACATTTTTTGTTTAAAGATTAAAAGCTACATGCTGCTCACTCAGTGCTCTACCAAGTTAGTGTTCCCATCTGCTGCTCAGCTTCCTTTGCTGTCTCAAGTGACTGTCTGGTTTCTCAGATGACTTTTGAACTTCAAGATGTGGATCTGTTGTTGAGTAGAAATTAGAAATTATGTGTTTACAATTCAATACCAAAGCAGGTAGTCAGGTTTTATTTTTTGGAAGTTATGAAGCATGTACATTCCTGGAGCGGTGCATAGTCAGAACTTCTCGAAATCAGGCCAACCCAGTTAAAAGTGCATGAAAATAGCTGTGTATACATAGCTCTAGGCATTCACCTTTTGAAACTGTGGTTTCTACTCCCTGTAGCGTACTTTTCAGAGCCATTTTGGTCAGAGGAGAGAGAGAAGAATAGTTATATAGGTTAACTTCAGGCACCTCCATCTGTATTTGAAGCTCCTATTAAAGTAAAAAGAAAAATCTGGTTTTATTTTAAAGCTTCTTAATCACTTACCTGAGGCTCGCTTCTTTATGCAGGGATATATCAGTAAAGTATCTTAAGTTAGAGGGCTGATGTTAGCTACTGCAAATAGCCACACCAGTTTTTGGATGGAAAAGTCTCCCTTGTTGATTGTATGCTCTCCTTCCACCAAGAATGCATGTGAACAGATGTCTCGTCACCTCACTCCAAGTGTGTGGTGCGTGTTCATTCACTGGATTTTGATTTCTGTCTGGAAACTCCTATACGTGCTTGGAAGGATGAAATTGGACTGGAATTAATGTGCTCTGTGACTGGAAGGAGTTTGTCCAAAGTGCATCAGCTCACAGCAGTGTTGCACGTGGCAGTGCTCTGTACCCAGCTGTCAGCACTTGGTAGGTCTCAGTCCTGCTCTGTCAAATGGGAAAGACTCTGGAACATTTGACCCAGAGAGATGTCATCTGACATCTTTCTCATAAAAGCTCATTCATTCATCTAGGAGTGGGATAACAAAGTGACATGAGCATCTTGGTGTTATGATTAACAAGCCCTGGCTTTGAAATGTAAAGTGCACAGCNATTGTTTTTGGAAAGGACCAGAAGAAATTGCATTGTAAATAGAGTTAAGATCTTAGAGAAGCACAGAAAGCCTATTGCACAAACTAGTTGCTAGGAGGAACATAAATGTGCTTTTGGTGCTGGCTTGTTACCTGACATAAACTATTGTCTTTAATTGGCATCATTTGAGTTGTATTCCCATGTTTAGAAGTCATGCCTTTTCAACCTGAATAATTCTATTATCTTATAATTTTAACCACTGTAACTGTTGAGTTTCATTCGCTTTCTACTTCTGCTACTGTCACGTTCTTGAAACATTTATTGGCTTTTGAATTTAAATCTAGAATAGCTCTGAAGTAACTGTTTCATATGTTAGATGACTATAATTGGGAGAAATTGTATTCCTGAACTAGGTTTTAATGGGGTATTATTGGAAATACCATTGAGATTGTGTTATCACTGTCTTGATGGGCAGATAAAAAAACTCACCAATTTGTATTTTTATAGTTGAGGATTTATAGACCTGTTGTTTGCATATAACCTGATTGGCCCCACTGGCAGTATCTTTATGTAAAAACAAGACTAATAATTTGCAACATTCTCCCTTCTCTTTTAGACTATCTTTAGGAGAAAATGCTCAATTCATTCAGAATGATTTTGTTTTGAAGTGGTTATTGCTGTTTCTGAGTGGGAGAGAGGTGCTAAGGGAAACCTGTGGTCTGAGGAAGTGGTTGGGATTTTGTTGTAGTAGCAGAGAGATTCAGTAGGGTTTCGTTTTGTTCTTTTTTTTTCCTAAAATTGCTGTTGGTACTGTTGTTATCTTTATGAGAACAATATGTTCAGGAGAGCATCCAGTTTTTGCACGTAGGTTTTCTAACGCATATTTCAGCCTCCTCTGGTCAACCTGATGAGAAAAAGAAATAATACTTAAGGAGGAAAAAGAAAAAGGAAATTCATATTCAGTTAAAACTGACAATTTAAAGAGAAGCTGTTAATAAAGTTGAGGAATGAGGTAAGGAAAAGCTTTACCTATTGTCACTGGCTGCTGCAGTGAGTTTGGTGACCATATTTCCCCTGACCCTGTGTCCCCCTTCCCCCAGCAGTTTCCTCCCCAGTCTCACCTCATTTCTGTCTCATAATCAGAAATATCCTTGAACCACCTCTGTATTTAGCAGGGGAAATCTCAGGAGAGCTTAATAATTGACTGACTTCTCATTCTGGCCTAAGTAGATCAGCCTCTGTATTCCTGCACATGGTGATCTACAGTGAGAAAAAACTTAGACCCACTCTAGGCAGTGTTGTGAATTTTTCCCCCCTTCCTTGTTTTCACCTGCTAAGTTATATTTTCTCTCTTGGCAGCTGTCGTGTCATATCCCAAGGCCATGAGCACTTAAAAAACTCAAACAAGAAGTAATACATCTGTGAATAGCATGAGGTCTTAGCAGCCATATCTTTTTGGTTCTGGAATTTCAGTATGGAATTAACTACCAAGGAAATAATACCCTAGTCTTTAGCTGTAACTAGAGAGCCCAGTTTATCAGAGGATACAAAACTGATGTGATGGATGAAGTTCAGTGCAAGGTATTATGTCTTCCAAAGGAGTGCTGTAAGTTCAGGAGGGTTGAGTATATATGTAAGGAGAACCTTCTGCTGTTCAAAGTCTTTCGAAAGAAAATTTGGTGTTTATTTACAGACCAATTTTGGATTTCAGCGATTATGGCCTCTATGTGAATTATGTTTTAAAGTAACTATAGAGGTACTGTAGTCTTTATTATGATCCTCAGTTTACACTTTGTCAACACTGTAGACCTTAAAAGAACTGTGTAACTAAAGATTTGCACCCATTGAGTTAAGGAGAGGGTGACTACATGTTCCACTGACTCCAGTTTGTTTGGTGCTGAACCCTCCTCCCGTGTGCAGCCTGCACCTACGAAAATGGCTGGTGTTGCTGAGTTGACAACATTCTGCAGTAGTATGGCCCCATAAACAGTTTGATTTTAAATGTAATTCTCTTTCAGATGTCCAAGTTACTGTACTTTTGACACAGAATTCTCCAAGCTTCCTGAAAAAGGGAATCTCTTTTTGAAGTGTCTAAAACTTGTGGACATTGTTAGGCTTTCTGAAAATCCCATAGCTTGCTCTTTATTAGTCAAGTGTCTGAGTGATAAGTACTTTGATCCAGCCTCCTGTGAATGAGTTGGAAAGATTCTTTGTGGCACACTCCTTTCCTCTGCTACCACAATCTGTGGCCACTAAAGGCAGAGGAGGCAGAGGAGAACTAGCAACTAGGGCAGAGTTGTACAGGTAATCTGGGGGAAAGCGGGGGTTGAACCTGTTCTTCCCATGTCCTGGTCTCACACAGTAACCACTCAGTCCTTGTGGAAATAGGTTCACAGACTTGCAGAATCCCCGATGTTAGAAAAGACCTCTTGAGAATATATATTCCAACTCCCTGCTCAAAGGAGGCTCCTCTGGTGCAGGTCCTTCAGCTCCATGTCCAGTTGGATTTTTGTGTATCTCCACAGATGGAGACTCCATAACCTCTGTGAGCAGCCTGCTCCAGGATTCACCTTGAGCCTGGTGTGCTAGCATACAACTAGCAGTGCTGAGATGATTTGCAGAGATTGTTGCTTTATTCAGTGTAGATAGTGATATCTCCCTTGGAACGAAGTAGGACTCTTCGGGTGATATGGGGGGGAAGCTTGAAGAGATATTTAACATTGATTTTGATGGATTTTATTTTGGAATCAATAGTCTGGTCAAGGCTGTGGCTTCCTCCTTTTCCTGTTCTCTTTTATTTTGAGTGCAAGTTCTGAAAAAGCTAGTCATTGTGAAACATGCACTTTTGAGTATCTTTAAAAAGAGATTTGAAAAAACAAAGGTTGCTTTCCCGGCTAGTGTCCTATATAGCTGACAGGTCTCCTTACCTCACTCCAAGTGTGTGGTGCGTGTTCACTCACTGGATTTTAATTTCTGTCTGGAAACTACTATATGTGTGTGGAAGGATGAAATTGGACTGGAATTAATATGCTCTGTGACTGGAAGGAGTTTGTCCAAAGTGCATCAGCTCACAGCAGTGTTGCACGTGGCAGTGCTCTGTACCCAGCTGTCAGCACTTGGTAGGTCTCAGTCCTGCTCTGTCAAATGGGAAAAACTCTGGAACATTTGACCCAGAGAGGTGTCATCTGACATCTTTCTCATAAAAGCTCATTCATTCATCTAGGAGTGGGATAACAAAGGGACATGAGCATCTTGGTGTTATGATTAACAAGCCCTGGCTTTGAAATGTAAAGTACACAGCTGTTTCCAAAGGACTAATCCTGTCCTGAGAGAGGTGGCAGGAAAAGAAAGTGGGGAACCCCAAAAGGAACCTGTAATCTCCTGTCTTGTACCATTTCTTGCTCTTGTTAAAGTAGTTTACAAAAGGATTTTCTAAGGTAAGAATGCTGAAAGTTAGGCATTTCATAAACAGAAAATATGAACAGGCTCTCCTGTCCCTTCCTGCCTCTCCTCCCCTCCTTCAGGATTTCATTATTCTGGGCTGTCATCTCTGTCCCAGCATAGGTAGGAGGGACCAGAGAGCTGGGGGCCTCTGTGGATATGATGAGCACAGCCCCTGTTCTCCGAGCCAGGAGTGACAGTCTGTTAGGCTGCTGCCTCTGACCTGAGATCCATCAGCTTGGTACTGCTCAAGTGACACTGCAGTCCAACAGGCACAAAGCCCAGGGAGTAATATAGAAAACATTTTTGTTGTTTTGTCCCACAGTTTGCCAGTCAGAACCCCTTGAACCAACAAACAATTGTCATTTTGGATCCCTAGTAGTCTTGATGGCCATTGAACTTTCAAAATAAGCCTGCCTGTAAAGTTCAGATGTTATTTTTGGGTGCACTTAGGTTTAATCTTTAACTCTCATGTGCTTTTGTGACCAGATATGGGAAATCTGCACCCCACTTTCAGTCTCTTTTGCTTATCTAAATCTGAAAGAGAAACAAGGCTGAACCTTTTATCCATTTATTGCATACCAGTGTTGGAAACTTTTGTTTTACATCTACATGCATAATTTCAAAGCATTTGTGTACTTGATGAAGCTGAAAAGGTGGAAAATTTTGTATCAGTTTAAGTAAGAACTTCTATGCATTTTGTGTTAGGAGCTTGGGTGGATCTGAAGAATGATGGAATCTGCTTTGATGGGGTAAAGGTGTAAGCCATAACTGCACTCTGTCATGGGGCATTCCTGAAACATCTCCAGTTTGTGTTTTACGAACAGAACATGGAATAATTCTTGAGGATTATTGTCTCTCTACTTTTAAGAAAGGAGGAGCAGGGATTCTTCTTGTCATGGTGAAGTCTTCAGTGAATAAACTCGATGTTTTAAATTACAGCATAGTTGTGTTTCAAGTTAGTCTGATCCTCTTGAGCAGAAATTTCCTTAGCTGGCATTCAATTTTCCCAAGTATCTGAGTGCTAGAAAAAGTAATGAAGGAGCATTGAAGGATAAATTGCCCATAATATCCATGTAAAACCTAACTGGGAATGTTTTTTGCAGCAAGTAGCTTTTCCTGGTGTTTCTACTCGTATTGCCATAAGAGCAGAGGTCAAGAAAGAAATCTTGAAAAAATAGAACCTTTCATCCGAATTGGAATCCCGGACTTGGCTGGTAGAACATTGTTCCAGCTCTGGGGTAATGTGTTCATGTTGCTTTTGCTGCTGAAGAAGTTTGTTTTAGGATAGAGTTACAGTAGTCTGGTGTGGACACGAAAAGTAAAATCCCTTACGTTTTCTCAGGTAAGTATCTAGCCAACATGTGGTACTCCTGGTTAGATTCTAATCTCTCCTCATGAAGAGTCCAGCAGGACCATAAGGCTTTATCAGGGTTGCATGGAGTCAGCTGATAACAATACCTGAGAGATCCATGAAGAGGATGCTTTCCTTTACCAGGGTGTTATGGTTTGACTCTGGCTAAATGCCAGAGACTCACACACACATACGAAGTTTCTGGGAGAAGGGAAAAAAACCCCTCAACTTTTGTGATAAGGATTATAAGCAACTTTTTATTAACTATTTCACAAGCAAAACAGGCTCTAACTTAGAATATTAAGAATTCACTACTACTAAAATCAGAGCTTAAGAGTTTAAGAGTGAGAAGTTTGATAGATGTTACAGACACCTTTCTCCCCCCACCCCTCCCTCTTTCAAAGATCTCCCTCCTTCCCCCCAGCGACCCGGGAAGACAGGAGTAGGAGGGTTATGGTCAGAGGCTGTTCCCGCTGCCGATTTCAAAGAGAAGTCCAACCCCATGCTTTTCCCGTGGGAGTTTTCTTCCCGAAAACAGTCTGTTACAAAACTGCTTCATTTGATTATCACTGTACTGACAACAGCTTTTCAGGTATTGTTGTTACGTAAGTCACTTTACCATAGGTGCAGTCATTCAGGTGCTGCTTGGCTGCTTCAGTGTGAGTTCTTACAGGCCTCTGGTCCTTCCAAGAAATGCTGCCCTGCTACTTAGCGTGGGTCTCTTCTTCCCACGGCCCACAGGACTCCATCAGGCCCCCACTCCAGACATAGACATCAAACATCCCACAGGATGACAGCCTCTCTTTTTCCAGCACTTATCTGCTCCAGCGTGGAGTCTTCCAGTCTTCCACGGGTTTGCAGGTGAATCTTTGCTCCCTATGGTCCCCCAAGGGTTGCTCGGGCCCTATTTCAGTGTTTAAGGCATCTTCTCTTTCTCCTTCTGTCTGACCTTGGTGTTAATCAAACTTCTCCCTCTCCTCTCCCTTCAGGGGCCATGATGTTCTGCCTTGCCTATTTTTTTTTTCTTCTTCTTCTTAAATATGTTATCACAGAGGCGTTAGCAGTCAACCTTGGGCTAGCTTAGAGCAGAGAGAATTCCAGCAGCTTCTTGAAGAAGCCTCTCTCATAGCCCCCCCAACTAATAAAAAACTCTGGCTACTTAAAACCACAACACAGGGCCACTAACATCCACTCTAAAGTTTCTACTGGCTCACGAAAGCTCATGAAAGCTTGAGTGCATTTATGTTCTTAAATGTCAGTAGTTGGTTCTGTCTCATGAATTTTCCAAATGGCTTTCAGAAGTTAGAGTGGAAGAGGCTTAAAAGTATAAACTTTGATAAAGGGGACTTGAAATTATCTCAATTTCTTGCCTAGTTTATGATTGAGTGGAACCAAACCTCTATGGCCACTTGTTTGATAGTCTTCCTAGACAAGGTCACTTACTTGTCATTTGATACACGACACTACTAACATCTTGCTTTTGTTCCTGTTTGGGGTACCTTTCTTATGCTTTTTCTGATGTATAAATGGGTGGAAATAAAGAGGTCCAAATGCATTCATAGGCTGGTATGGTTGTATGGAGATAGCACTTCTGGAGTCTCAGTGGTTCAGGTGACTGCATTTGTGTTAAGGAAACAAAACTGATTCGACAGAAGACAGGCCCATGAAAAAGAAAAAGATGCTACGCTGAGAAGAAAAAGTGGTAGTGTTACAGGCATGTGTTACATCCTTTCATACCCTGTTTGGTGGGCAAGTGTATTACAGAACTTGTGACATTTGTACAACCTGTTTAGTTCTGTACACAGAGAGTAAGCTACTGCTTGTTAATTTGGGTTAAAATAGTCTGAACAGTAGAAATTGTGTGTCACTCAAACAGCAATATGTCCATGTTGTTCTAGTTGCCTCCAGGCCTTCTGGCTTATTAGAGTTCTTGGAGGCTGTCAGCTAGAGATTGGATAGCTGGACAGAAGTCAGTACAATGAAAAAAAAATCACTCCTCAGGGGGCAGATCTTAAATAAACTGAAGCATCAGAAAGTCCGAGATAGAGACCAAAGACATGGAGATAAATAAACTGCTTTCAGTGTCAGACATCCCATACTAGTGGCATTATTATTAACTCTGGAAAAGGCAGATGAATACAGGATTGCAAATTTGTCAGATAAGTCCAAATTGTTTCATTTTTTCCAGACAATGGGAGACAGCAATATCAGACTGGTTTACCAAAAGACAGTGAAGAGTCAGCATAGCATGATGACAGATCCACTTTATTGTAGTCTCTTGGACCTATAAAGAAATAATATGGACAGCTTATGCATTGTTAACTTCTGAATTGACTTACTGCTCAGGAAAACCTGAGTGTCGCAGTGGGTAGCCCACTGGAAATTTCTACCCCCTCAGCCTCAGTAGTCAAAAGAGAACTTGCCAACAGAATCAAACAAAAAGATCATGGTGGCCAAAAATAGCATGGAAGATACTGAGCATACGGTTGTGAAAATAAAGCACTTTCTTTTTCCCGAAGACTGTTTTCAATTCTGCTTTCCTAAATTTAAAAATACACATTAGAAGTAAAAGGAATCCTGGAGAAAAGGGACGTGATCGGTGCCAAGAGACGGCCACACAAGGGAAGAGTGAGATCAATCTCAGTTTAGCAGAGGTGGAACAAAACCTGAGCAAACAAAATTTAAGTAAATGGAGAAACATTCCCCTTTTTCCTACCAAGTTAGAGTTCCACTGCGTAGCTGTGCAGTTGCCATAAAATATCAGCTAAGCTCATAGCTGGACTGAAAGACATGGAGGACATTCATGGCTAGGTTTGAAAGGTTTACAGACCATTGTGGTTGGGGGTATATATACATATAAATATATATATGTACTGACTAGTGGATGTTAAAAAGAAACTCCACTGATGAACTCTGAACTCCGTAACTTGGGGTATGTTGGGGGACAATATATATTGCCTTTCCTCTGACTTGAAACCCACTGCCAGGCTGGAGAAATTGAGATGACACAGTATCAGCTGAATTTTGAGTTCATTTGGTTTGATAATTCTTGTGTTCATTTATCATCACCAGGAAAGCAAGAATGCCTGAAAGTGCAGTGAGGATTTAAAGCATTTTCTGTACTTCATAACTTTTAAGCCTGGTGTGAGTAGTAACATTTTGGTATTTTTACTGTCTTGTGAATAAGTCTTCGTATTTAATTTGAATTATTACGAGCACTCAGCATGTTAAATGGGAACTCAGAGCCAGACATGTTAAAACTGTTATTCTTTCAGATAACAGCTGGATGGTGTGATTATGACTTTTTTTGTCTTTGATAGCACTTCTGTTATATTAAAGTCCAGACGAGACCCTGTAGAGCAAAGCAAGGGAGTGTGCATGAGGGGGCAGAACCGAGGCACTGCGGCGTAGGCACTTGTAATACATGACAGGGACTTAACTGTACTGAACACCCTTGAAGAAGGTTTTCTATTAGCTTTTATTCTACTAGAGGATCAAGGAGGTCACCCTCCAGATCACACTGGTGCATTGTCTCGGACAGGGAGTTACTTAACACACTGGGACTTTTCAACTTTTAAAACATTTTGTTTCATTTCCTCCCCGGCTGCCTGGCAAAATTATGAGTAAAACTGACAGGTTGCAAAATTTATCTCACATGTAAATATGAAAGTGATTGAACAGATAATGTTACACAGTCTCACCCTCCTGCCCACTCTAACAAGCCTGTTCCATGATCAGAATAGCTGCAGCTTTTTCCTTACTGCAGCTCAGCTGGCAGCTTCTGTAGTGTCTGCTGGGGCCAGGAGGGAAGGAAGCACTCAGCTGTTACTGAGAGTGTTAACTTTAGATGTGGCATTGGGTTTCCTACTTGAGGGAGTGTTCGTGTCCCAGGTCCTTATTAATCAGCTTGAGGATGCCATGTGGGTGTTTGCTTTTTCTCTGATGGAGTGCCAGTGAGCAGCTAGCAGCGATATCTGTCCTGCAGAGACACAAAGCGTCAGTGTGGCAGACATGTACTCTTGCTGAAAGGGGTATCTGAATGTTCTGAATTAGGTCCTTCTTTTGACCAAGGGACACTAAACATACTGTAAAGGTGATGGAAGATGTTAACATTCAGGAAGAGCTTTATCTTTTTAGATTTGTATTTTGTTAATGTTTGAAGGTTCACTGAGATCTTGGTTGTGTGGGAAAGTTGAGCTTCATTGAACCAATTTCTTCACTTAACAGAGAGCTTATTTTATCACACCAGCTTACTTAGTCACTGGTGTGTTGACAAGACACTCATCCAGGTAAGTAGTAGGGACACTGAATATTAGCCCCATCCTGTGCTAAATCCTGATTTGCATGTAACACGATTAATCTGCAGCAGCATTGTGGGCAAGGCACAGTCTCTGAAGATTTTAGGATCTCTAATCATAGAAACATAAAATGGTTTGGGTTGGAAGGGACCTTAAGATCATCTAGTTCCAACCCCACTTCCGTGGGCAGGGACACCTTTCAGGTTGCTCAAAGCCATGTTCAACCTGAACGCTTCCAAGGATGGGGCATCCACTACTTCTTTTTGTAACCTGTTCCTGTGCATCACCACCCCCACAGTGAAGAATTTCTTCCTACTATCCTAATATCTTCTTAATTGTTCAGATTCAGGGCTTTGACAACAGCCCTGCTTACTCTCTTGATCTCTAAAATGCCAGCCCAACCTCCCTGCTTCACCAGAGGAACCTTTTGAGGGTTAGTCAGCACTGGGGAAGCCTTTGTGTGTGCTGTCTAAACACTGGTAGGAGGGGTAAGATTTTTGTTCACGAGGCTACTGTAGTGCTGAGGCAAACTAATAAAATAGTTATGAATCTCATGTACCGGAGGTTTTGTGAACAGGATAGAGAGATAGATAGATAGATAGATAGATAGATAGATAGATAGATAGATAGATAGATGAACATCTGCCAGTGTTGGTGTTAGGAATGTTTCATCTTCACAGAGTGCAGTGGAACTGGAATAGGTAATCTGGTAGCCTTTCCAAATCAGTATTTTCTGATGTTGATTGTCCTTCAGAATGAAAAACATCAGCTACTGACAGTTTGAGCCACAGAGCTTAACCAACTTATGCTGAAATGTTAATAGAAACCTTTTCTGTGCACTGCTAGCACAGAGGATGACCATAGGGCTTGCCTGTCCTGGCTTAAGAACTAAGCAGTCTGAGTAGTCTTGGGCTTCCACTGAGGCAAAGTTCCCATGGATCAGTGCAGCCAGACCTGACTATGTTTGGCTGTGCTCCCATACAAAAAAAGCAGTATGTTTCAGCTGCACAGTCCTGTTACTCTGGCTATTCGACTTCTGGGCCAAAGTTGGCTTCATTCTGCCTTTTTGGGATGCCGAGAGAGAAGCAGTGAGCTGACTGCACCTGTTCATATGGATGTGGCACAGCAGGAGCAAGTATTTCTTCCTCTGTGGAGAAATCTGTGGAATGAGCTTGTCACTCGTTTCACGAGGGTGAGGCAGTTGAGCGATGCATTCCTGAATCAGCGGGCTCCTCTTGCCTTGCGGCATCCAGCAACCGCACATCTAAAGCTATAAATTGTGTAATTTGCATAAGATATTAGGCAGAGCAGCACAATGGGACAGACGCTAATTGCTGATTTGGGAATCCTCACAAGCATTTGCTGGGAGATAAACTGCAGTTACTTCAGTATTGGACAATTAGTGTTGGTTTTCTAAAAGGAGAGGAGTGTATCACACCAGCTGATTTCTTATACTGTGGAATTTGCCGATTCCATTGTCACTTTTGGGGACAGTTTTTCAGTTCCTGTTTAAGACGATAGTTATTAAAAACCTACTAGTTCTGGCAGGAAGGCAAATGCAGTTTGGGAGAGATGTTCCCACCAAGAAAGTACAAATGCACACTCAGAATTTGCTGCAGGGAAGTGAATTCTGCCATAAACTCTTTGTCATTCAGTAGTTCTGTCATAGGTTGTTGTGCAGGTACACCAGACTGCAGGTTAGGGTATTTTTGGTTGATTTTTGTTGCCTTTGCAACCCAGAGTTTGGTATGAGGTTTGAGGGTAAAGTCTAAGCAAGCGTTTTATTGCAGTTATCATTAATTTTGACATAGATATTTCTAATCAGCTGTTAGGTTGCTGGTTAGTTAAACTGCTAAATCTTGAAATGTGTTTACCTAGATAGCAGAAGTGCTATGGGGAGTGCAGAGCTCTACATCTGACAGGTTTTGTAGTCACTCTGTTGTGTCTTCCAACACTGCCCCACAATGTTTGTATGCCTTCTTGTTTTAAGAGCTGTTAATGAAATGGAGGCAATTCTGTAAATATGATACTTTTCCTCAAGGTCCTGCAGTGTGGGAGAGTGAATATCCTGGATGCTAGAGCTGATTGTAATTGCTTTGGGTTTTCAGTATTTTGAAAGAAATTAATGTTAGAAGAGATCAGAAAATATCCATTTTATTTTCGCTGAAGAAACTATCATTTATAATAAGCCTAAAGAGGCAGTAGAAAGAGTCAGCATTTTTGAGATTTCAGAATTTGGAGAAAAAGAGAAGAGAATAGCTTGTCTTTTCCTCCTCTCCCACACTTACTCCATAGCTTGCTGATCCAAAAGTCCTAAGAAGAAAGATGACTTTTTCTTTTGAACACTTTTTGTTAAGTGAAAGTAAAGGAGCTTTGGTTTGTTTCACTGAAAAGCATCTTAGTTCATACCTGTGACTTGAATGAAAGCCCTATTGCAGGCAGTTTGGCCCGTCCATTTGTTTTAAACTTAGCATTAAGGACTTATTGTAGCTGTAAACTAATTACATGCAAAAGTAAACCACAAACTGCTCACACCAGTGAGGGTCTGGATTTACAAGAAAGTCCCATCTAGGAGATTCTATGGGCTTGTCTTCATTAGGTGTGTTGATTTTCATCCCTTCCAGTCTAATGTGGATGCTCTTACACAACTTCCTGAGTGGGAGAAGGGATGAGCAGTACCAAAAGAAAGCACCATTATGGTCTCTATAACTACATACATGCAGGTTTTTGGGCAGGGTTACCATTCCAGATGGTAATTGCACCTTTGGCAGGAACTGCTCCATGGATGCAGCTCTTTGCAAGTGCACACCTGTCCTGAGCCAAGATCATGCCATGCTTTGCCTCTTCTTTCCTGCCTTACTCCTTTAGAGTGATTATTTTCAAAGACACTGTTATGAATTAGGACAAATTCTTTGTGAAACAGGCTGAAGATGTGTAAACATCATTTAAGTAGTTAGAAATGCTTTTAAAATTATGTAACTGAGTAGCTGAAACAGCAGAACCTGTGGTTGCTCTCCGGAGGCAGGTATGAGTGGAGTACCTTACATGGTTGATTTGTCAAAGATGCAGCAGTAGTAGCCACCTAAGCTATTGCTGAAGTGAGGGGGGAAAAAAAGGGAATAGCTGAAAACACTTCAACAGGTGAGTACATTTGTGCCTGTGAAGCTGCCTCTCTACCACAGAACACAAAAAAGAGAGCAAGACAGACAGACTGGTTACACACAACAAACCCACCTCTTTCTTTGTTCTTACTGCCAGGAATTGGTACTTTCTGTGTTAGTTCAGTGTCCAGGTTTTTCAACATTAGCAACATAACCATGATTATTGAGTCCTGGGTCATCTGTTGTAGGCACTTTTCATCCAGCCCATTCCAGAAACCCAGGGTGAGCCAATGGGAAGTGTAGCTAGGTTTTCTCCTTCTCCCCACCTTATTAGAAACATGGAAAGGACCCTCAAGAGCATCGAGTCCATTAACGGAGCACTGCCAAGCCTACCACTAAACCATGACCCTAAGTCCCTCATCTGTATGTCTGTTAAATAACTCAAGGGTTGATGACTCCACTACTTCCCTGGGCAGGTTGTTCCCATGCTTGTCAACCCTTTCAGTGAGGAAATTTTTCCTAATAGCCAGTATAAATCTCCCCTGAAGCAACTTGAGGCCATTGCCTCCTAAGCTATCACTTGTTACTTGGGAGAAACCGCCACCTGGCTACAACCTCCTTTCAGGTAGTTGTAGGGAGTGACAAGGTCCCCCCTGAGACATGTGTGTGTCTAAGTGGTGTAACAGGTTGCTGACCATTTTCCCTTGGATTATGGGAGATTCATTCTGCTCCCTCTCTGGCTTTTAGCTGGCAGGTGGTTCAAGAGCCTGGATACTTAAACAGAGAGTTGTAGCCAGGCGGAGGTTGGTCTCTTCTCCCAGTAGGACAACCAGCAGTAGGACAAGAGGGCACAGTCTTAAGCTGTGCCAGGGGAGGTTTAGGTTCCTTGCTTATATATCTGATTTACCACAAGAATTTTATCTTCAGGAAAAAAGGTACCATAGTTTTCTATCTAATCCTACAATCTTTTTTTCCCCCTTCTCGTTTAGGAAGAGGAAGGACTCTTTAAACAAAATTTATCTCCTAAATAAAAATATACCAAATTTTCTGTGCATTTTTAACCATATAAGTTTGTGAATTGCATTGGTTCCCTACTGTTTGTTTAGTTGCAGTGAAAGTCAAAGTCTGCCTGGAAACTGAAGAATGAAACAAATGCATTTCATATTGAATGTAACGTGTCTCATGATATGCAGCTGGTTTTGATCCATTTTCCTTCTGTGCTGCCATGTACTCTTTGTTTTTTAATAGTACTTTATTGAAGAGAATTTATTTTAAAAACTTTCCATACTTGCTTAGCCTTTATAGGAAAATTCATTTTTCCTTTTGTAAAGGTAGATTTACATGTATTGAATGTTTGTTCAGGCTTACAGAGAAGTGTTTTCTTTAAAACCTAAATATAGGTAAGCTTCCTCTACTTTTCTTTTTTGACTTGAAAAAAACAATTTTTTTTTTAAAACATTTTCTGATTTGTGCTCTGGTTGTGTCATTTCTTTTGCTGTATGCACCATGTACTGCAACAACTGAAGACTAAAGAGTTGATATGTGCTTTTAGTGGCTGTAGGGCCTATAGTGTTAATGTAGGAACAGCACCATCATTATCTCCGTTAAAGCAAGAGCATTGTGTCAGGCAGGAAGGTACAGAGAGACATTTGAAGTTGTTAGAGACAAACCTGTTGAAGAACTCCACTGTGCTGCGACTTGGAAGGCTTGATCCTGTTTCCAGACTTTGTGATGATGCCTGAGTGGGAAATAATCTTTCCACCTTCTTGTTTCTTCATTTCACACCCTTGTCTTTCATCAGTCCTATTTGGTTTGAATCTTCTCTGAGGGAGGCACCACCTATTATTGTGTGTTTTGCACAGTGCACAAACTATTTGCCTTCCAATGCCACTGTAATACAAATGATCCTACAATGTTAGGTTGTGATGGTAAGGCTTCCATGGTATGGCCTTTAATTTTAACTGCATACAGAGGAAGTGCTTTGAAACAGCATTTAGTGAAAGCAGAATTCTGAGCTATGACCTGGTTTCTTTAAATATTCAGGTTTTGTCATTATTTTGAAGCCTTCAGTATCTGATGCTAAAAATGCACTGTATTGAGCTTCCCACATGTAGGTAGTTACATAAATCTTGCCATAAATAATACTTGTTCATTCGATCATTATAGAAATATCTTGACATGCAGTTCATAAGGGATTTGCTCAGAGGAAACAAAAATTGAGTAGAAAAACACAGATTAGAATGGGAGTTCTTAGACCTATTTAGATCCTACTTTTTTAGCATAATTTCAATCATTTCATAGCCTATTTTTTCATTTTTCAAATATCTAGACAAATCAGAGGAAGGCTAAGGAGAATCCGCCTTAGTTTTTCAATCAGATGTGAAATGAAAAAGGGTTGATACTGCACCTCTTCAGTTGCACACCTTAAAAAGGTGTAAGTTAAGTTAAATATCTTAATAGTCTGTCATTGTGCTATGAGTACAAGCATAGGCTGAAATACTTAAGTCCTTTACAGTTTGGATTTCATGGCTATTTTGTAGGAATGCTTGAAACTATGAAACTAGAACTCTGAGTAGTATGAAAGTCCTGGTTGTTGATAGTTATTGTGAGAAAGTGTATTTTATAAATGGGAGGGAAAAAAGGATAGATGAACTGATGGTATGTGAGGCAGAGTTCTTCCAGCTGGCAGGAAAAGTCCAAGTGGATTTGAGCTTAAAGAAACCCAAAAAGACCTTATAGAAGCCTTTCAGTACCTAAAGAGGGCTTCCAAGAAGGCTAGAAAGGGACTTTACACAGGGGCAATATAGTGGTAGGACAAGGAGGAATGGCCTTAAGCTGAGGGGGTTTAGGTTTAGATTAGATGTTGGGAAGAAATTCTTCACTGTGAGGGTGGTGAGGCACTGGAGCAGGTTGCCCAGACAGATTGTGGACTCCCTATCCCTGGAGATGTTCCAGACCAGAATGGACATGACTCTTGAGTAACCTGGTCTGGTGGAATTTGTCCCTACGCATGGCAGGAGGGTTGGAACAAGATGATCTTTAAGGTCTCTTCCAACCCAAAAAGTTCTATGATTCTATGATTTTATGAAAAAAGGCTGGTGCTAAAGGAGGGTTGTCTGGACAGGGGGCAGTCATGAATAATGACTCCTACAATATTACATATAACTTGCAGGTATTAGTATAGCAAAGCACAGATGCAAAGATTAATGAGGGTTTAAGCTTGTGCTAACCAAACTGAAGCAAAATCTGAAATGGGAATGAGTGGTGCAATTGACCTCTGAAAGAGTCTAAGTAGTAAACATATGTCAGAAATTCTTTCCGAGATCTTAGGGTTGATTTAATTAGGAAGAAAATGTTTTGACTTAATTCTCAGAAATGAGCAATCCCTACTTGCATAAATCCCAGTTTTGCCTTAGGTTCTTCTGTCAAGTGATAGATGTCATCAGTGCCCAGCCTGCCAGTCCCTCAGCTCGACTGATTGCCTTTCATGTCTCTGGGTTTATTCCTGCACATCCTGCTTCAAGTTGAAAAATAAGATTATAAAATCATTTTACTGGGAAATGCTATTTCTGCAAAGAAACAAAATTGGAGTTTGTTAGACCCATTACTAACAGCCAAACTCTGTGGAACCTGATTCAGACCTTAAAATAAACCTTGAGAGTGAAGAAAATTACAGTGCACAGAACAGGAAGGCAGAATGCTCAGACAGCTCTGGGGGAGAGCGATCTGTCTCCTGTGAAGAGTGGTGGGGTTTTTGGTGCCCACCTTCTTCTGTCCATGGAAAGGCCAGACTGACTGTGTGCTGCCCAGGACCCCTGCAGAGCCTTCGTTATGCAAGAACACTGGAGTGGGAAGGAACACGTAGTGATGCAGCAGAAGGACTGCAGTGTTCATTTTAGAAGTATGTCATTTTTTCGTGGGTCCCAGATCTCATTTCTATACATGAGGTGAGAATTTTACTTAGCTCTGGTTTGAGTTACCCGTGGTCTGGATGCCATAGGGGTAATTTGTTGTTTTGCAAGGGGAAGATGAATGGAATTACTCAGGGCATCCTGGTCTACCTCCAGCAGTTCTCATCCAGCTGCTTGGATTCTAAGAAACATTTGTGGGTCAGATCTGTGAGTTCACTGTCTTTTGATGTTGCAAAAGAATTTCAGTTTTCTGACCTTTTATTGTTCTGTCATTTCTCTGCCTTCCGTTTTTTCATTCTGGCTACATGATCTGTGAATGTAAGATTGAACAGGGATCTTTTCCAGGAGGATACTGATCTGTTTCCCTTAAAAAGTAGGCAGGGAACATGAGTGAGAGAAGGTAGACTGAGAGGAATAAGAAATTCATGCAGAGTAGCGGGGTTGCATTAATAAGCATGGGAATAAATTACACTGTTTTTTGAAAGGGATATTGTGAAAGAAGTCAGTAATCAAAATTTAAACAGTTTTGGGGTTTTGTAAAGATATTTGAAACTTAGTTATTTAACAAATTATTAGATACAACTTAATGCCAGTTATTACAAAGTAGTGAGAGAACAGATATTCAAACATGAGGATTTTCCTGCCAGGGCATGACAGGAAGCATGACTTTTAGTAGAACAAATGGTGAAAAAGATTGGAAAAAAAAAAAAAATCTGTTTTCTCTGTCCATATTAAGTAACATGCTAAAAGAGGATATACTAAGAGCAAATGAAGCAGTTTGTGACTTATCTTCAGTTCTAGGTGACATCAGGGGTTATTTCAATGTGTGCAAGCATCAAACAAGGTTATTTGCAAGAGAACCTGAGGCCACCTAATTCTTGGTTTGACAGATGTACAAGACTAGAGCATAAATTCCACTGGGGAGTGCTTATTCTTAGAACAATAAAACAGTAAAATGTTCCAATATGTGAATGCAGATGCCTTATCCACTTGCTAAATCTGGATGTAGAGCTTGACAGGTACTGTTTGTCTTCTAAGCATCTGGAAATGTGTGCACATTTTTCCCTTTCCATTTTATTAACTCTTACTTCTGACAGGGTCCGCCACTGGGGAGGATTTCTGACCTGCTCAGTATTTGCCAGTTTAAATGAAGTGCATTCCACAGTGAGGTTGAATTGCTGGCAATAGCCGCTTTCCCCACCAAGCTGGGGAAGGAGAAGTAAGTGCAGTTTATGTTCTGCCACTGAAAGATGTCTCTATAAAGCAAGGTGTAGTGGTGACAACAGGACTGCTTCTCTAGGCCTTAGTGAGTGCTGGCCACTTGTGCAACATCCACACTACGTGCTATGGCCATACGTGTGTGAGGTGTTCCAACCAACCACTCCCTGCGCCCCGTCACGGTGTGTCCCTTTGCTGCAGTCACCTGTCTGCATGGGGTGTGGCCAAAGGCTGTGCAGTTTCAGGGCACCATATAACTTTTTCAGTCATTCTTGTCAATGAGGAAATGGTTTTAGAGGGTTTGTGAGTACTGTAGCATGAACCTTGGTGGACTGACAGTGTTTATTAGTATTTTGGGGGTTGGTTTTAATTTGTGTCTTAAGACAAGGTAGCTGGAGTCTACCTGAATTGAATACCTCCAAACCTAGCCACAGACTTTTGTGTCGAGGTCATCTGGATTAAGACTATAATCTGAGTAACTATGCAATGTGCAGGTCTCCTTTTGCAGCACTGTATTATGCCTAGTCTAATGCTCAGTCTTTTAATTTTTAGTCTTTCAGACAGGGATGTTTTTCTCACCATTGCAGAATGCTTCTGACAAGCCAGAACAATGAAAAGAGGTATGATTTGGGCTTTAGATACCAATGTCTCAAAAAGTAGCCAAAACCTAAAGCAGTGGGTTTTTTCCCTCTCCTGATCTGTCAGCATCTCAAAAATTGTAGTGTCCCATTCTTTTCTCTCTCTAGAGCCCTTCTCTATTCAATTTGCTACAAGGGAAGTAAAAAGCTCAAGTGTTTTATATGTTGTAAATGATGCAAGAGACCTGGTGGGACCCCAGCTACCTGTCTTCCTCTATCTTCTGTTTTCTTAGTGTTAAATTAAGACCAGTGTCAGTGGTGGGCTTTGTTGACAGAAGAGGGGTTATGGAAATTCAGTACAGGTTGTCTTTCAAGTAATATAAAACATGGGTAATAAAAAGAGCCCAGGGAATTGAGTGTGAAGAAATTTGCACAATGAAACACTTTCTTACACTCACTATCCGCCCTAAATCACTCTCCTCTTTTCTGCTTCACCAGCTAATCTCCAAATGTACTTGGGGGCTTTCAAGTTTGATCAGATTGCAAGGAGCAGCCTCTTGGAAGAAGGGATCAGAGAAAGATTAACACTGCTAGGAATTTGGTGTTTACCATTTCAGTGGTGTGATTTAGTTTTCTCCTTTATACTGATTGTCATAAGCATTAAATAAATGTCATGGCTTTTAAAAACAGTCCAGAAGAGTTACACTGCTTTGTAGTTTGAAACAAAACATGTCTTTAGGGCTGAGCAGCATATCCAGAGTTGAGATATCGTGGCAATTAAAATTAATGATAATTTAATGTAATGATCCTTATCCTGTAGGAAGACTTGTTTGCACAAAATGAAGCATTGCATATGCTAAAGTCAGAGTTTGATGTACGGGACAAAAAGTCCATGGGCTGGCAGTGTATCACCAAATGTGTATTTGTGTTTTAATTAAACTTATTAGATGTGTCTGTGAAGGGTTGCAGCTCAACTTTGGTAGACTGAGTTGACCAGAGAACTGCTGTTCCTAAAATAGAATTTATTTGTTATTTTTTCTATTACATTTACTATTTGAGACATCTCTAGCTGATGGCTGGATAAGATTAAGTTTGGGATGGGTCTGCCATTTGTCACAGGGCTTCCTGAAGTCTCTTTTGCCAGCACTGACCTTTACAGTACATAATGTTGGTGTCCTTACTGAAGGGTTTTCCATAAGGGGGAAATGCCCATCAACCAAATTCTCACCATCATCCTGCAAACTACTCTCCTGAGAACCAATGCCTCTGATGTAATTAACTAGTTCAAGTGCTGTTACTGAGATTGGAGACATCTGTTTGATTTTCAGTCTTACGGTGCCCTGAAACACTGTGCTCGGCTGGAGCTGGCAAAGCCTAGAGCAGCAAGAGTCCCCTCTGTTCACTGTGCAGAGCGTGCTGTGTATCACCTTGCAGGGGACAGGGTGTTTCTGTCATGCTTGCATCTAACCATAAGCATTGCATCATGCAGGAGAAACGTACTTTTCTTCCAGACTGTATCTTTTTTCCCAATAATAGGATTGCTCTCACTGCCAGGCATGCGCTAGCTCAGAATCAGAGCAGACTCTGAATTTACATCTCCTTTTCAAGGTAAAAGGAAGAAGATGGGCTATGGAAGGGTGTTATTCAGGTCTGATTTCTTTCACGCTGCAGTGGACTGGGGATGCCTGTGTAATCAGCTGAACACATCTCTTCTGGGATGGAGGGAGAGTGAATGTTGTATGGAGTTTTTCTAGGATTCAAAACCAGCATCTGAGCACCTTTCTGAGCTCTTCAAGCTGAGCCCCACACCAGATGCATCTACTTCTAGAAAGTGATACAAAAAAAATCCCAGCCTAGTCCAGCTACAAAATCTAATTCTTGATTTAAAGTTAACCTGATTAAAAAACTTGATTTAAAGTTAAAGCTTTATGTTATTGTCTGTATTCTCAATTTCAGAATGAGTAGAACATGTATAGTATGGCATCTTTTATTTTAAATTAGGTAAGTGTTTTTTTGACGGGGCTGGGGTGTATGTTGTATATTTGGGTATGGATGATGTTATGCAAACTGATTCCCTGCAGGCATCCCACTTGAATGTTGTTCCCTACATACTGCATGCTAGTCTTTGAAAATTTATATCTAGATGCGATTGGAGATGAAAGTCAGAGTCTGACCAGCACTACCAAATTCTGAGCTGGGCCTGCAGTGTTTTTTTGGAGCAGGAATCTGGGAGGATTTACAACCTGACTTAACTGCACAGATATTACAAGATACCTCTTTGATGATGGCCTCTGATTAGTTTTCTAAGTCACACAAAAGGAATGTGGTATGTTTCATGGTCTGTAACTGCGTAAGCACAGCTTACCCTCTTCATTATAACTGGTAAAATGCATTCCCCTCTGACCTAAGAAAATTTAAATAAAGAGCTATTTTTTAATTATTTCCTGTTCTTTATAGAGCAGTTTCTAGTTCTTAATAACTCTTGTTATAAGGTTTGTTGGTTTAAGGCACTTTAATATGAGAGATAGGGACTTTGTGTAGGAGACTGTTCAAAATCTGACCTGTATCTACAAGCATAGTATTCTATTGCATTTCAGCAATGTCTTCCAACCAAATATTTCTTTCAGAAAGTGGCTGTTCTAACCTAACAAAGGCTGCATAATAACCTGGTATGTTGAAACACAACCTAAATAGCCTGAAGTCCCAAAGCAAGCTTACAGAAGTATGTAGGGTTTTTCCTCCAAATCTTGTGCATTAAATACAAGATTATCTGATTGCCTGTGCTGTTAAGAGTCTCTACCAAAGACTCAGCACAAGTCTTCACAGGCAAAAATCTTAAGATTTTTTGACAGAAACTTGCACTGTGTTACTGAAATGCTTCATTATAGCGGCCAGACTCTTTCTTTTCCATTCCTGTAACTTCACTGGCAAAGGATTTGATTGAACTGAAATGCAGAATTCAAAACTCCTTGAAGCAGCTGAGAGAGGAGGGAGCACAATGGAGGCCTGTGTGAATCCAGAGAAGCATGCTGCTGCTGAATGGGAATAGCAATGTGTTGTTTCTTCTGGTAAATATGAAAGTAGTAGGTGGTAAGCTTAAAAAAAAGCCCAACATTTTCACTATCTTATAGTGCATAGCTAAACAAAGAAATTCAGTGCCACAGAACATTGTGAATGCTAATTTGTGTGTGTTCAAAAAAGCGATTAGATTGATGGCAGAAAAACCTGTTGAGAGCAGAGAAACCCTTTACTTTCCTGAAGAAGTCCTTAAAAGGCTGCCGCAAGGGGCTATGACAGGGACAACGTCCTTGTAAGTTTTTGTGGTTTTATATTCTTTCGTGGACACCTGCCACTAGCCATTCTCTCTTGCTGAATTGTTCCTATTACTGTCAGGCATTGTCCTGATACTGAAAAAAAGTCCCCTTCAGCAAGGGATGCTGAAGATCTCCTTGGCAAAGACAGAAAAAAAAGGAAGTGGGGAACCTAAGGGAAAAATAAAACGTAGAGAAACAAAATGAATACTAAGAACAGTTTTCACAGGAGAGCGTGAACACCTACCTCATCACTACAAATATACATCTGAGTTTCCATTTTATGGAAATACCACAGGGCTTGACAAACCTGGAATGCAAAGGATTAGTCTCATCCTGGGGAACAAAAACACCTTCCTGATCTTTGTTTGATGAATCTTTTTGTTCTCTCAGAAAGGCTAGAAAACCTAAAGCTGGTTCACATGGTGTGTTTAAATCTGTTGCCTCTCATTCTTTCTATTGGTCATGTTGCAGTTAGATGGGTGTTGAAATAAAAAGCCCACTGACATCCTTCTAGGCTTTTTTGATGAGTATCTGGAATTAAATGCATGTGAAGTTGTTTTAAAAATATTTGTGCTGGTACCTACAGGTTGTACCTGCTGGCTGTGGTAGGATGTTGCCTGTGAGGACCCCATCTTGTGCTGAGGAGTAGCTTTTGAACCACTCCTGGGCTGTGTTCTCCTGAAGAAGTGGTCTGAAATTTGGCTGACTGCAGTTTAACCCTGGATTTTGGCAGCTCTGTGTAAGGCAGAACATAATGACTAGGCCCATGCTGCAGAATATAAGTGCTTTTGAAATGGGATGCAAAGGTTAAAAATAAAATGAAATTAAAATGCTCCAGTATTTTTTTGAGAGAAGATGAAGTAAAATGAGTACAGGAAGTGATCATGAACTATAATAAATGCAAATCCTTCAAAAATCTAAAGTTGGTTCTTAGAAAGATACATTATTAAGTGTGTTCTTTGATATTCTTCTGGGATTTCCTGCTTAGTAGGATAAACAGAAGGGGGAGGGGAAAGGTTGGTAGTTTTATTCACACCTAACTTTCAAACTCTTGCTAGTGAAGAACTGATAATTTTCCAGTTGGCAACGATGTGTTTGCAATGCTTTGTTTTTCACTGCGCTACACGAACATGTATCCTGCTATTTGCCTTTCATACAGAAAATTAATTTCTTCTTGTTTGAGATAGGCTTGCAAAAATATTTATAGAGAAAGAGCTCTAAAAGTACACCAATATTAGGGAAAAAAACATGACTGTATTGGCTCATTGACAGGGATATGTTACTCTTACTCAGGCAGACTTAAGAAACAGGCATTGAGGAGAGATCATTTATTTCAATCACAGACCAATAACTATTGCCAAAATGAACATAATTACTGTTTGATAGTATACAGGGCAGGGGTCCTCCTTCAGGTTCAAAAGCATATTCAAAAAAGCATCTAGCTCAGCCTCTTGGGGAAGAATATGAACTGAGTAAAGCACATTGCATGGAAAAGTTACAGTTTCAAAACATGCTGAGATATCAGCTCTGTGCCCTCAGCATGACTGGCTCAGACACGTTTTCTGCTTTGTTTTAGCCAGCAGAGGCAGTGACAGTGCCACCTCCTTGAGTTCGCACTTCGTTTGCCTTCTGTGGCCATGAGGCTGCATCTACCTAGGAAACAGGCCTACTTTTGCTTTCCTTTACAGTAGGATTCAGTCCTGACACCATGGGAGGATTAAGCCTCCAGCTCCTCCAGCAAGGTGGTTGCATTGGTTTCCCACTGCTTGTTCCAGTAGCAAATCCACATGACAGTTGCTGTCATGGCTAGCTTGTGGTTGAAGTAAGCATGAATGTCACAAGCATCCTGTCCACTCCTGAATGGTGAGTGGTTGCTTTCCTTCTTCCCCAGCCTCACACTAGAAAATTGCAGGTGAATGGCGAGGGCTTGTTGGGAAGGAAGGGGCCTTTTTGGTTTTGTGGTTTCCTCATTGATGAGTCTTGGAACTGATACCTTCCATGAGTCTGCTGGAGTGTAAAGCCTGTGTGTGTCCTTGTGCTCCAAACAGGGCTATCAGAAGGAAATGAAGTTTAGTTGTACACAAGGGTGAATTTAGTTGGTGCAGCCCCTAAAGTCCCTAATGACTGTATTAAGTACTCTGAACCAAAGTCATACCCTTGACCTCTCCAAAAAGTTCAAGGAGCAGCAGGGTATGAGTTCTGTTAGGCTTTGTTCCCTCTCTTTTCACAACTTCTTGTTCACACCTGGAAGCCTGAACTGTTGGTCTCAGGTGAACAAAGCAGAGATGATGCCTCCTGCCTCTGTGAATTTGTATGAAAATGGTCTACAAAATCAAGTAACAAAGTAGTGACAAACTTTTGCAGGAGCGAGGTAGGCTTATTGCCACCTGCTCTTTGCTGGTACCCTGTCATCTTGGTTGTGACTCCCTGGCACTTCCAAAAACTGTGATAGGCTAACCACTGTCAGGATCACAGCCGTCCCCTTCGCAGCATTAAGCAATGTGTGATCATCTTTTTTTTACAAGAAACTTGGCATGTTCTCTGCTTCTCCTTTTAGAAAAGCACCAAATGGTTTTCTGCTTTTGTACTCTGCTATACACTGTGCAGACAATTCCTAAGGAACATAAGCAAAATAGAATTAAACACCTGACAGAGGAGCTTGAAATGTTGATGTTACATGCCTGAAGACTGGAAAATATTGTCACCTGCTGTGATTTTCTAGTTCTGAACACAGATTATTTTTTCCCCCCTTTCTCAGTTAAACACTGTAATTACTACTTGCACCATCTCTTCCTGTGGAGACATTGCAAGGAGTCCTCAGGGCATTTCCTTCTCTTGTTCTGCTAAAACTAAGGGTTTCCCAAGGACAAGCATGTTGTCAGACTGAGACGTGGTGCATTCCTGAATGTTTTCAGGTCGTGTGTCACCTCTGACTCCTGGTACACTTTTGGAGACAAAATATCACTCCTGCTCTTGGAGTGAGAATCCCCTTCTGTAACTGGCAGCATGTTGTATTTTGGCACAGGATGAATGTGTTTCTGGAATTGCCTGAACAAGTCTCGTATGTCTAACTACAGCATTTGGCTACTGCAGACAGTACATAGATGTGACTAATAGTCAGACTTACTGGAACAAAACAAATGCTGGTACTGCCTGTGTTGGTGTCCTGGTAGGGTGCTAACATGTCCTTGTTTGGCAAAACATAACATTCCTTCCTGATTGCTTTCCTCTTCTTGCTGAGCTGAATTCAGCAGCACTGAGAAATAACAACATCCTCCTCCACATGAATGTTGGAGAGAAGCTGCTGGTTTTGAATGCTGTTCCCTGTAAGACCAAAGGTACATCATTCCTGCTTTTTAGCACCAGTGTTGAATTTTACAGCACCTTGTCTGTAGTGCCCTAATGTCTTCTGTTCCCCTCTTCTCTGGTAATATGAATGAATTACCCAGAAGAGATGTATATGCTCTGCTTTGCTGATTAATACGTGGCACTTGGGTTTCTGCTAACAAATAGCACTAGTGCTGCCTTTTGGGAAGAGGAAGGAAAGCTTAAATGTTCTTGTCAGGACACATTCATGGTCTCAGAAGTCCTCTGTTTGCATAATCCAATCTTCTCCAAATTTGAGTTCAAGTCAGGAAGAGCAGCCTCCTCACCTCAGAGAACTGATGTGGCTTGTACAGCCTGTGTCCTGCTTGTTTCTGGAGTGCTTTGAGTGCTGACATGCAAATCCTCCTGTTTAGAGGCTCTACAGAAATGAGCACATTTGGATACCTGTGTGGTGCTGGTGGCAGAGCTTACATGGGCACAGAGACCAAAAAAGCAATCACTAGAAATCACAGCAATGCAAAAACGCAAAGCTGAAACCAAACAAATGGACAGGGGTTTGAGCTTCCAGACATTTGAAGAGATCTCATATAAGACTTCAGCTATGTGTTATGTATCTTTGCAAATCCCAGCATTATTTAGGATCACATTCTACATTCTTGAAATAAGCTAAAATGCTTATACTTTATGTGCTCTTCGTAGCTTTCATAAACTTTTCCACTGCACTTTTTTACTTCAACATTTTTTTATCTGTGTTTCCTTTCTCTATATTTAAATGCCTCAACAAATATTGTTAAGCCGTTGCATTGCAAGTGGCTGCTGACCCAGAACAGACCCAGGAACTGGTTAAGTTCTTGATTCAGACAAAGTTAGACAGGGAAGATAAGGTTTTCCACTCCTGTCCACAGGCTATCTCTTGACGGTCCCTTCTAGGGCTTTGTCTATCATTTTCCCTTTTGTATAATGAGTCGGTGACGAGTGATGCCTTTGTAAAAAGGGAAAGATCTCCAAATGAGGAGTGCTGTATGACAGCATGGGAGAATTGCTGGTACCTCTTGAGCCAGAGCCTCCCACTGAAACCCATTGTTGCTTTGGTCAGTTCACCGAGGGTCTGCTTCAGCTTCCTTGGCAGTAAAATGAAACCCCCATTGAATAGCCCAGGGATTCTGGAAGAATCTTTGATGCATGTGAAACTGTATATTGAAGAGGTTTGGATTTTCTGTGAGCATTCTTTCATCTGCATTTAGCTAGTTGAAAAGTCTATTCTTAGTAGATATTCTGTGGTTTGTTTTTTTTTTTAATCTTTGCAAATACAAGTCAAATCTTTTCATGTACTAGGAAGCAGATCAGTAAAGTTTTGACTGAAAGACACGACTGTATGTCTCAGAAATCTAGTAATTGCCCTTGAAGTATTTAGCTTTCCCAGACCTAAAAACACATTCCTTGTTTTGAAAATGCTGTGTGTCTGAATGTCTTCTGTTGCCCTGACTTCGGTACAGCATTTTCAGTCTGTCAAAAAAAAAATGAGTACCCAGATTCCCAAAGCCTGGAAAAAGGTCATTAAATAGATCAGACAAAAAGGAAATAGCGTGTCTGCTAAATCAAAGATGTTTTATACAAACCAGGATGGGTCATGCTGAGAGCTGTCCAGCTTGTTGAGCTTAGCAATGTTTCTATTCTTGAAAATCAGCCAAGAATTTAGCTCTTCCCATAATGTTCTAATCCACCTACAGAGCAGAGTTCAGATCCTACAACTGGTCTGGTATGAATCTGGCATTCTTCTGACTGGGTTGTCTTAAATACTTCTTTGATTATAACATAATAGAGTTTAGCCTGTGATTTTACTTACTCTGTTAGTACCATTTAATTTCTTTTGTGCAGGACATATATTGTTGAGCATAAGATTTCATCATATCTTTGCAGCTTTGTTATCCACAAAAAAGTGAGTTGGAAGACAGTCAGCAGGTGCACTTCAAGTACTCCAAATTTTTGCAACTGTTTACATCTTAAAGAAGTGTATTTTCTGAAGACACAGGATGTTACTTTTCCTTTGGAAAGGATCTCTTGAATACTGGAAATTGACACTGAATACAAGGGGAACCTTTCTATTCATTGAGCAAATATTCTGAGCCTCTTCCAGAGGATCCATCTCTGAGTCACTGTCATGGGTCTTGTCACTCACTGTTGTGAAAGGGAAAGCCCTTGTTAATTCATTATCAACTCATAGGGCTCACAGCCCCTTTTGTGTTGGGCAGCTTAGGGGTGGAGATGTTATAGTCTGGCCTTCTAGAAGTCTGCGTCCATTGTATTTCTTGGTGTAGGTTCAATACATCTAGGAAATTGTGCACAGTTGGCAAGGAGTTGGAAGAGCTTCCTTCACAACTCCCTGCATTCATTCAGCACTTGTTTTCGTATTCTTAATGATCCAGTCTGTGGCTGTGCTATAGCTTGGTTTTCTTCAATCCACTCATGATATTTGAGGCTTCTTTCTCTTGAGGTATTACTTGGCTGTTTCATACATACTTCATTGAGGAAACTAATAAATGTTACATTTATTTACAACTTTCAATTTGTTAGATTAGTTAATGAAGAGAGATGTAAAAAGAATTCAGCTACTAAGGGAAAGGAAAAAAGTGTATAATCTTGAGTTTTGGCAAAAGACACTTAAGGAAAGACCTAGTTTTAGAAATGTCATGAAAGGAGTCTATCCTTGAGAGAGCATGTGACAAGATGGCAGTGTAGGTGTGAAGGAGAAAGTCAGGGATGGTGGCAGGGCTGAGTTAGAAGAGAAGGTGGGACTCTGTGGTGACCATAAAGGACAGAAGAGATCTAGGGCCTATTTTTAACTAAAGGATCCCCTAGGATGAGAGGACCTAGACAGTGAAGGTTTTGTTACATTCATCAAAAGGAGGGGTTAAAGAAGAGGTAAGTGAAGACATGGCCCCATGTTTATTTTTAGGGAAAGCACCTCCCATGCATCTTAAATCCCAAGTAATTGGGTTTTAGGCATCACAGAGGTAGCTGTTACATCAAGTCTTAAATATATAAACCAATGGGAAAAAATTTGGTCCTTATGTCAGCAGATAGAACTACTTGAAGAGGCCAGTACAACTCCTCCAGCCCAATGCAGTACAAAGAGATAAACAGAAAAAGATTCCTCTCACTGCATGAGTTCATACTAGTCAGTTAGGGGAGAGCAGGGCTAATAAGTTGTTACAAGTGTAAGATTCAGTAAGTAGCAGCAAGCCTGCACTAAGGAGCCCAAGAAAAAAACAGAGACAAACCTACAGTCGGGTGGTCCGGGATACTTGCACTCCATTTTTAACAAGTAAAATTGTACTAGAAAGTTTATTTGGGAACTAATGTTTGTCAAAGTGGAGAATATGATTCAGGATTTGTCCTGGCCTGTGTTGCTACATATAAACTAAGGAGACTTTTTACAAGGGCATATTGTGATAGGACAAGGGGGAGTGGCTTCAAACTGAAAAAGAGTAAGTTTAGATTAGATATTAGGAATAAATTCTTCACTGTGAAAGTGGTGAGGCACTGAAACAGGTTGCCCAGAAAAGCTGTGGATTCCTCATCTCTGGAAGTATTCAAGGCCAGTTTGGTTGGGGCTCTGAGCAACCTGGTGTAGTGAAAGGTGTCCCTGCTTATGACAGAGGGGTTGGAACAGGATGATCTTTAAGGTCCCTTCCAACCCAAACCATTCTGTGCCTCTGTGAAATCAGCCACAAGTTCTCTGTCCTTCTTGGACTTCTCTTCACAGTGTTTCTGCGTGTGGACATCTCTTCCACCCTTGCTGTCGTGCTTGACAGGAAATGCTACAAGGTTCATGGATTAGGAGTCAGTGTAATAAATGAAGCCAGAAAATGATAGGTATTTCTTTGTGTATTCAGAATATACAGGTCCATGCAAGACAGGAACGAATATTTCAGGAAAACAGGAAGATTACTTTGCAGCAACAGTTCTTTTGAAGGTAATTGTCTGGCAACAAAGGGCAGTTCATTGCACCTCACACTAGTTAAATTTGCATGTGTATGCAGTACTAGGAGTTTACTAACAGTGCGTAGAGATGGATCTGTCCAGAAGTGATTAATTTTAAACTGCTGAATGTGTGAGGTCCAAATGTGCCCATTTCCACTGACTTCAGTGGTACACAGACAGCTTGCAGAAACAAGTTGGCTGGAGTTAGATGAGATGAATTCCCCTTTCTGTCACAATTATCCATCGCAAAATGGCTTCTTGGAACTCAAAGCCAGACTCAGGTGGCTGCTGTTATAGGGTACCTGGGTCCTGGTGCTGCCGTGTGTGCTACCACATCAGTCAGGGACTCCACTCTGGTGGAGTTGTCCTTCCTCCCTCTGCTTCTTTATTGCCATCTCTGTCCTGCACAAGTGTTATTGGAGGTGATCAAGCGCTGGACTTGCTGTTCTGAAGCATTTTGGTTTTCATGCAATAAGTGGCTTCTGGCTACTGCTATCTGTTTGACATGCCCGGTGTCAAACCAGGGACGCGGGCATTGATTGCACCAAAGATGCAGCCAAGGACCCGGTCTCATAGTACCAGAGAAAATAGAAATAGACCACTTTGTCCTGGATACTGCTAGAAGTCTGGCATCTTAGCAGATGGCATCCACAGAAATACCAAGCTTGGACACATGGCCCTTCCAAGTCAGCAGTGACTGTCTTGTCTTCGTGATGCCAGACAGAATCCTGGGGCACAGGATTTCCTCCTTGCAACCTGTCAGCAGTGTCAAAGTAGTGTCAGCTTCTTAAACCAGCACAGATTCAGGGTAGTGAGTAAGGACTGCTGGTCCTTGCCTCCCAGTAGTTTCTCACAGATTTTGCACAGTGTTTTCATGAGTATTGGGATCCAGTGTGGGAATGCTGTTCTGTGGAATATCGACCCAGAATGCTTTGCAGTTGTTTAGGAAAAGATATGTACAGGGTTATCTGAAGACTTTTTAACAACAGAAACTAATCCAATTTAAACAAAGTGGGATGTGTGCATTCCTTTGCTATAGTTATACTAGCATAATTAGAACAGAAAAATATACACCAACAAAGCTTTCCCACATAGATAGGTATTTGCTCATTTTCTTTCTCATGTTTAAAATACACATAACTTGTTTGTCTCAGAAGTTATTTCTTCTCATTGGTTTTGGAGTGGGCCGAATCCACCTCACTGTGGAAAAATCATCAAATTGTACCAGTTCCTGCAGTGGGCAGCAGCCTTGGTTGGTGCACCCTACATCAGTTAGGGCATTGCAAACAAGTGCAGAGTAGAATCCTTCAAGACCAGAACCAGTGTTTCAGTTATATTTTTCCTAAGTTGCTTCAGGATTGTCTACGAATCTTCTATAAACTCTTCATTTGAAAATACAAAATATCTTTGAATTAAAAAACTTTTTCATTTGAATTTGTTCCTTCCACACCACAAATTGCAAGCTCTGAATTGTTAGCAGTGTAGAAGGTAAAAGTCTCTTGTGTTAGAGAAGTTTGCTAACCTGTGCAAAAAGATAGTGTTAGGGCAGGACATTAGCTTCTGGTTTCCCATGTTCCATGTAAATTTGGGACCATGATTATTTGCTTATATTGTTAAGTTGATATTTAAGTCCCTGCTTAGGTCTCTGTAAACAGTTATTTCCACTGTTGTTACTGACATGCAATGTTCTTATGTTTCATCCATGGCACAGAAAGAAGAGCACTGCTGTTGTATAGTTGTGTTCTGGGTGGCTGCTTTACATAATGGAACTCAAATCAGTGGTCACCAAGTCTCTGGCAAATCCTTTTGGCCTCGTAGCACAAAGATGGCCCCCAGCATAGCTGATGGGAGATGCCCACCCACAGGGCTTGCTGTCAGCCCTGCTCAGCTCTGCAGTGGCAGCAATGGGCCTCTCCTATTATTCAGTGTTATCCCGAGATCTTGCTGTGCTTTATAGATCTGCATATAAACTCTTGCACTTCACTTTGTGTTCATGTACATGTGAGTTGGTAAAATAATAAAAGGCAGGTAGTTACACATTTCCTCTGTCATCACTGGTATGGTTTGGAGCAGGAGCCAAAAGCCATATTCCTCCCTGGCTCGAGCTGGGGCACAGGTGCTGTAGGAGTCCTGCCATACTACAGAGGCTTGATCTAGGCATCTCCTGATACAGTCAGAACCACTTCCAATGTGTCCCTGGGATATCTCGCTACAACTGAGGGAGTTTTGCACTTTTTGTAGGCAGCTGCTTTTCCTCTCACGCAGCATGTATAGATTGGAAGTGGTATTTACTGAAAGCGTGGGACATGCATTCTGCAGTCTCTCCCAGGATTTAGCTTCCAAAAGCTCATTAAACTGATCTGGTTAAGGGCCATCAACCCTCTTAGATTAGAGATATAAAGAGCTTCAGTGGACTCTTCTGGGTACTCTAATATCTTCAAATGAACTCTGTCATGATCAAGAAAACGCTGCCTGTGTCATGTCTGTCATCATGCCCCCTGCCATGAATGTATTCTGATGTTTTTCTATTTTATTAGACAATGTACTCTGTATAATTCAAGGAAAGACTGATTCTTGAACTGAGAAGTAAATGATTTAAGTCAGTAGAGGTACATGCAAATAAATTCAGGAAGGAGGTCAGCATTGGGTCTTCACAGCTTACCTTAGATTCCTGGGAATAATTAGCATCCCACTGTACAAAGCAAACTGGTTCTTCCTCTGCTGTCAATTACTCCAGTATGTCAGGTGGTTATGAGGAACCTTGGTTCTACATATCTGTTTAAGTACAAGGGCCCTGTGTTCACATCTTTCATGCAAGCTCCAACACATAGTGCATAACAATATATTTGCTCCAATTTTGGTGGTCCCTGGCCATTTTCAAGCTCTGTATGTGTATACAGGGAAGTGCACACCACTATCTGTTCCTATTCACCATCTAGGCCAGAGAGATGCAAACCAACATCCTACACTACTGTCCCAGATGTGTGTATTTTGCAAGTGGAAATTTAGCTTGGAAATTGTTTTATACTAGTTTAAGTAGTTTCTTAGCCCAGTATTTTGGAGAGGAAGTATGAAAAAAGCTGCATTGAACCATTATATACCTTTTGTATTTCACAGGAAGGAGTTGTATTTGAACACTGGCTTTTGGTTCTGAGACTGATTTATCATTCTGCATAATAGGATTGTCCATGTTGGTAAGAGTTCTAAAACTGGGGACTTGCAATGCTAACTATAATTCCTGTATTCAGCANTAAGAGTTCTAAAACTGGGGACTTCTGTCTCTTGAGAATGGCAATGCTAACTATAATTCTTGTATTCAGCCTACATAGGCAAGCATTTGAAACAGCATATACAAATTACTGCTTAGAGACAGTTAAATTGGTTTTAATCAGGGTTCAGGTATTCACACTGAATCTGACATTTGCATTTTAATATAGAGCAGACATGCAGAGTAGATTTTGCATTGTCTCTCTTCTGGAAATGTCTTTGGGGTTTCACAGATACCAATAGTTTCAATTGCCAGGGTTCTGAGCAGAACATTTTTGGGGTAAAAATGCAGAAAAGGCTTTTCTGAGTTTGCCAAACGATCCCTTTCATTTTTTTCCTTGATGAGAGAAATTTTTTTCATTTTTCCTGTAATGTTGGAAACACTGCTGCCTGTAAAATAAGTCCCCAACTTTTGGTACAGCTTCATTGGTCTAAGGAATAAATGTTACTGTTTCAACAAAAGCTGTTCTTGGAGGTTTTCTCCATCCTTTATCATTACTTACAAGACTTACTTACTTTTGCCTAACCATCTTCTTTACACAGAGTATAAGAAGCACCAGAAGGTTTATTTCTTTCCCCTGACAAGCTGGTCCATTTGCCTCCTTTTTCTGTGATATGTGTTTGCTTTTTTAACTTCAACTGCAAAGCTTCCTGTCCCTTACCTGCTGAAAAACAAGGCTATTTGATGATGAACACACATGTCCCAGCCTTTACTCTGTCTCTTGGATGAGGTAATTTTTCACCTCTTAACTTGTTACATCGCTGTGAGCTCACTGTGTTGGGCACTGTATTTCACCACAGGTCTATTTTAACTGAAGGCATGTTTGTAGCTGTACTCCTTTACTGCCAGGTACCTGTGAGGCTCCATCACCACAATTAAGCTGAATACTTGCTTGCAAAGCCTGCTTCTTTCAACCTGAGCACCCAAGAGATGAGGTGAATTCCCTTCAGAAAGGTGCATTCTGTTCACTAAAGAAAGTGGGCATAAGATGAAAGTCTAGATCCAAAAGATACAGGAGGATCCTATACAGGCTGTAGCTTTGTGAAATAGTTGTCTCTGAAGAAGAGTTCATCTGGGGAAAAAATCTCCCATCAAGTTGGCTTTACTACGACTTTTGTCTTTATTTCTTCTGTATATTTTATACTTCATCTTCAATTTAAGCTGATTTCAACATGCTCACAACTCAGAATTAGCACTCCTAAATTGTATGGAAATGACAAGTTATTGGGAATCTTTTTGAACAGTTTCTTATTTACATTCAGTTGTGAGAATTTACTGCCCAGATGCTTCAAAATCCTTACTTTATCAAAAACCAAGACTGTTGCTTGGCAGATGTTCCATTTAACATAGATCGATGTTTGGTACACAGTTCCTTGTATGTCATGCTGGGGTAAGCTTCAAATTGTACCCTGAAAGCTGAGTCTGCTCTGCCCTCTTGTGTCTTTGGAATGTGCTGCCAAATGCTCCCCAAAATACAGCTGCTTAATCATGAGAACTGGAATTTTCCCCTCACAGTCTTAAGAGTAAGATGCAAGCACGCAGATATTCAGATATGCGTTGATTTTTCTGTGATGAGTACAGATCAACATATGCTTGAACTAAACCTGTTCTGGCAGTATTCCTCATGCACATACATTTCTGAGGGGAAGGCAAAACAACTTGAGAGTATTTTTAATACAACTCAGAAATGCTGAAATAAACCAGTTAAAATTGTGGGGTTTATGAATGAAGTTTTTTGGGTTTATGAAGCTTCAACTGAAAAATTACCTGCTAGAGGAAGAAGTGAAGAAGAGGTTCTCCCAGTTCATAGGGACTGGACTGCTGTGAATTTGGGGTTGACTTAGCTCCTTCACATACCGAGTTTTTACCTTGGCAGAAGTGACAGTCCAAAGTTGTAAGTTTAGAGTCATTAAGGTGATTCCAAAGGGCAAAAAACTCCATGTAGTGGTTTAAGATATCTTTGAGATAAGGTTCAGCTTAAAAAAAACCCTGCCAGCTTCTCTGTGTGGTTGGTTAGGGTTTTTTGGTTGAAAATGAACTTAAAAGGCAGGGGTGAGCTGGAACTTCAGATTTTCTCCCTTATTGTATTAGGAGAAAAAGGCATTGCCCTGCCTGTGCATCCTCTCTATCTCCACAGGAACAGAGTGCCACGGTGCAAGCTACAGTAAAGTACAATTTATTGAAAATGTATTTATTTTTAAAGAGTCTTAAATGTTTTCAAATCACAGAGCCAACTATTCTATTAAAGAGTGGCTTTTCTCAACAAAGTAGGAAGTTTAGAATTTGTTATGGTCTGCTGTAAATCATTCTGATAGTGTAAGGCTTAACATTTGCTCCATCAGTGTTGGATAATGACTGACCTGAGCCAGTCTTGATTTTGACATGGGTGTTTTTCTGCTTAAGGGTGTTTACACCAGAGACCAGCACTTTTCAGAAGCAGCTTTGTCGTTTCTCTGCATAATACATTGTGTGATGTGGAGGTTATGTACCCAGTTTCTTCAGAAATAATCCTGGCAACTTTTCCAGCCACACAGAGCAACTCAGACACAAGCTGTGCTCCATTTGGAATTGCTAAACAGAATTAGGGGATCTAGGTGGGCCAAGTCTGTTGCACACCTAGGGGACTCTAGGCCTCCTCTTGTGCTCCTTTGACAGACTGCGTCTTCCCTCCACATATTTCACTAATTCATTGTACCAACTTCTTTTACCTTTCCCTTGTCCTCAGCATGTCCCTCTTTTGGTCCTCCTGTTACTTTCTGTGTGTAAATACAAAAGAAGATGCTGCTAATGATGCAGTACTGAGCCTGGTCAAAAGATAAGATATTGTTTAGTAAATACTGTCTGGTTTATGTTTTTCGTAGGATTTTGGTTGCTGATGCTGAGACTGAAGCTTCAAATAGTTGTTCAGCTATTGTAATGATCCCAGTAGCATCAAAAAGTCTTTTCCCTGGAATTCCTTAAACCAGCCCCACAAAGTCCTCACCAAGAGGAGGTGAAGCCTTCTCCCCACTTTGCAAATGGGAGCTCAGAGATAGAATGTGTTTGATGACTGCATCATGGTCTCATGGCAAGAGGTTGGTGGTGCTGGGAATAAATACTGGTTTTTCAGCCTGTCTGCTGCACTTCCTGATCCCTAGGTTAGGTAATGAATGATGGTGAATTACGAGATAGGGAGACATGTTGAGACTGTAAATCTCAAGTTTAATAGGCAGTGGCCTCCTCATGGTTTGGTTGGGGGTTTTTCCCTAGGCGCAGGTTTTGAGCTATTCTCACAGATGGCCATGAATCCTCTTTAAGCTCCTTTTCTGAAGACAAGGAAACACAGTTTGTTGATCTGTGAATGCAGAGCACTGAATCTGCAATCTATTATTTGTTTTCTTATTGGTCCAAAATCATAAGGACGAAAGAAATCTGAATAGGACACTATTTTATAGTTCTTCTGTTCTTAAGGTTTATTTTTAACCCACAAACATCCACAGCTGGCCTTTGTGTCAGTACTTCTCAAACTTTGGTAGTACAAGGACTGTCTACCCTCATTAAAAATCATTGAGGGACTGTCTTGTACAGCCCTTCCATTTTTACTATCAAGATTTGGTTTCACTGGGATCAGCCATGTATTACTCTTATTTTTCCTCTATCTGTTTTGCCTGCCTGCTGAATGGAGTGTGTGTTGAATCCTTTTGGGGGTTTGGGTATCCTGTGAGTGTTTGGCAGTCTGTCTGCAGGCCACCAGTTCTGCACAGGCCCCGAGTAAAGAAGCAGTACTCAATATTTCTTACTAAAGCAAGTCCTGAGCATAAAGATTTCCATCCATTCTCATTGCCAGAAAACTTTTCCCCAGCTGGTTTTTAGTCTGCATCTTCATCTTCACATCCCATTGCTCCTGTCACTTCATCTGGAATAATCCCCTCTTGGCACTGACTGTTTGGTTTGGGTGCTCTTTCACCTCTCTGCTGTTGTTTAGCTGCATTACTCATCCTGTAAATTGGTCTTCATCAGTCAAGTCTTCCACTTTCATAATAATGTTGTTGCTCCATGGGAATGGAACAAGGCTCTGACAAAGCTCACCCTTCAGCAGGACATACCTGAGCTGACTGTCCTGATGCTGTGATTGCTGCCAGTCACCCATGACCTGTTAGTGCCAGTTTCTTTGCTGCCTTCAGGGGTCCCACTGCAAATGCTCCCCCTGCATTTGCAGTGAACATGATCCCAGCTGTGATCTCCATCCCAGGGTGATGAAGGGTTAAAGTGTACATAGCAGCAGAAGAACAGAAATAACAGTGAAAAAAAAAAGAATGGCATAGGTGAGAAATGGAGATGGGGAAAACAAGAAAGAGGAGAGAAAGAGCTCCCTGTGAGATCACATAATCTTGAAGAAAAGAGAGAATGCTTGAGGGAAAATATGGAAAGAAGACACCGCAAAGTTTGTGCCAAGGCATGCAATAAAAATGAGGACAAAGACAGAGGAGGAACAGAGTGACAGAAATTTTGACTTTTAAATTTAATTATAATATTTTGTTTCTAACAACAAAAGTGCTACAGATATTCTTAGTACTTGTCTGAAGTGAGAGCAGAATCTTCTCCTGATCTGAAGAATCTTTCCTTGTTGCTGTTAAGTTGGCAATTCTGAGCCTGACAAGGTCCACCTGGAGTCCTGGCCATATTTCAAAGGCAGGACTCTCAGAGACTCCCAGGCAGTTAGAAAAGAAAGAAATACCATTCTTTAAGTGTACAGTTTAGCAATGTACAGCCTCTTAATTCACAGCAGTCCTTTGACTTAAAGCAAATTTTTCCTGTTGATATCTTCGGTTCAGCATAGACTGCATGAAGATAGGGTTAATAATTATGATTATCTGTTTATCGTGTGATGCAGTGTATGCACCCAAAGGGAGGGAGGAAGTGCCTGAGTTTTAGTTTCAGATCCAATATGAAAAGCATAGAAATTGCATTTGTAACAATCTTTTGGGATTTGAGGTCACTTGTACATGGCCAAGGATGGAAGATGAAGCAGAGTCTTTTCCAAAGTTACTGTTTTAGAAGACTCTTCTAATGTGTGGCATCTCAATACCCAACACAGAAGAGAGTGCTGGTGGTAGAAGAGCACCAGCTCCTTGCACAGGTTCTGCATTGTGTCCCAACACACCAACAGAGTCACTTCTGCAAGCAGTGCATGACCAGTGCAGCTCCACAGGAGGTGTGGCATGGCTGTGGCCTCATGCTGTAGTAGTTCTTAGACTGCTTTTATGAAAGCAGTTTGTCCACACTAGGGCTCTCAGGTGCAAATGAGAATATTCCTTGGTTTTAGACTGGAGGATTAGGCTGTAGTGTCAAGAAGGTTAGGGTTAGATTGAGCCAGAATCATGTTGCCCTTCTCACCTCTAGACCATTATGTTTATTTGTTTGTATATATTTACTGTTGTTCTTTTTGGCAATGGTTTCCCCTGGTGTCGTCACAGCTGGCTCATGAGGAAGCAGTGACAGTGCCAAGGGTCCAGCACCTAACCACAGCTCAGTAAGTTCATGCTAAAGCACCTTACCTTGGCCAGAGAAGAGGGGAGGGTTCATTGTACCACTGGATGTTCATTTGCACTATGTGGATTGTATGGTGTAGTTCCATGCTGATGCAAATCAGTATTGAATTGACTCTCAGCCATTGAATTAGGTCTGTCCTGGACCTCAGTGCAACAAGGTGTGTAGAGACTGTTGTCACTCTGATAGCAGAAGCTTGATGATGAAACAAAGCTTCGGAATGTGTTTGCCACCCTGGGAAGGAGATGATGATTGGTAGCAGCTGGTGGATTATTTTTTAAACCTACAGCTGTCCTCAGAATTTCAGTGTGTGCAATTAAACTCAGAGGAGCAGCTTTCTAGCTGTAGGCTGTACTGCAATCTTATGTTGAGCAAGGGTTTGTTTGTTAGGTCTGACTGTGAATTAATGGTCTGTTTTAGAGGTTTCAGTGGGCTAGAATTGTCCTCTTGGTGTAGAAAATGCCAGTTCTGTGCAAAGTCAGCAGGAGAACTTTGAGATGCTAAGAGTCTTCTCTGCTACTTTTTGTTGATCCAGGTGGTCTTTTTTAAGTACAAAGTCAAAGAAATTACTGTTTTCCCCTTCATCCTCTTTATCTTCCTATGCAAGTGTCATGTAATTGGCAGGAACACTGAATCCTCCCTGTGTCCTGTTCCTGTTTGCATAGGAAAGAAATGGAGGGAAGTAAGATGGAACCATACGTCCCTCTGCATCTGCACTCTGAAGGCAAAGTTATTTGTGAGCCTTAGGCATGTGGGTGGGAGAGCTGCCAAGCCAAAGTTGTTCCCAAGTATCTGTAAACTAAATCTTATTCCTTAAATTCATCCAACTAAGGAACTTTTGCTCTGGCAAAGGCTTGTAAATATTACAGTACCTGTCACTTTTGGATGCTGCTTTCTGTTTTCATCGGAGCAAACTGAAAGCTTTGAAGTCTGGGATGTTTTGTTTAGTTTGTAGAGGTTGACCTTAAAGCATCAATCTTTCTGCTCCTTTTAGAAAGTATGAAAATAGCCTTTTCTCAGAAAACTTCTTGTAGCAACAGCACTGCTAATGATCAGAGTTCTCAGATATTCTTAAAGCCTTGAGGATGTATTGAGATATGTATACCAAAATATGGAGTTTTGCATCTCTAATTNAATGAAGTGAAAAGCATTAATCTAAATAATGTTTATAAAGTAATTTCTGGATGTGTGGCTCTCTTAGAGTATATAGTTAACCTTGCTGGGGTTTTAGTTCACATGTACTTTTCAGTTTCTGCACCATCTACAGAGTGGCCTTCACCTGTTTGAATCTTTCTCCTCACTAGGTTAGATGTGGATGGTAATAACCGTCATGTTTTGCACATTTTCAAGACAAGTTGCTGGTTGATATAAACCTGTGACTTGAGTTTGCCAGATGCAGTTGCTCCCATCATTTGTGCTCATCTCTAATTTTTTCTTGGAGGAAGGTGTCACATTGTTTCTCATGAAATAAGTCTTAGAAGCGAGTCTTGGCAGATGGTTCTGAATTGCATTCAGTACTGTGCAACTGGATTGTGCTCAGTACTGAGCTAACTCAAGTTATAACTCATTGGTGGCTCCAAAGTTAACCTGGCCACGGCTAAAACTCCATTGAGGTAGTACTTTAAAGACTGTCCTCACTGAGGCAGTAAATACAGTCACTTGTACCTGGGTGACGTTCTTGATTTGGACTTTGTCGATATCCACACAGCTTTTGTCTGAAAATCTTTGGGCCTACTGACCTACCATGGAGCCATGGCTGAAGCCAAGGTTCTCTTTGCACTTGAAATTGCAACCTAGCCTTCTTGAGCTACTAGTGCTCAAGTGGTGTGAGTCTTACAGTGGTTTCTTCCTCTCCTGCTGCATTTGTAGGGAAATCTAAGTACTCCTATAGTGAACAGGAAGTGAATCCTAGAGCAAGTCAACCTACTGAGTCACTAGGAGGGCTGGGTTTTGACTCCAGCCTTCCCACAACCCCATATGAACAGAACAACATTAGCAGAAACACTGGAGCAGACCTGCTCTGTGATATTTTACCAGGGTTCCCATGTTCTTTCTCTTTAACCAGAGCCCACTGAGCAGTCTTGGCATGGTGTCTTGCTGTCTCAGTGGTGCTCTGACTGGCTTTGCTAGAGAGGTCCCAATGAACAGAAGAATGTATTACATGACTGAAGTAAATCCACACTGGAATCTGCCACCTGAGAAGCCCTTCAGGAATGATGGAATGTGACTCTAGTCACATTTGATGACCATTTAGTTTTTTGTAAAATGCTTTAGAAAATTATGATTGAAGGCATAAAGTTAAGAGCTAAGATCCCAATTGCTTTTCACCTCACAGGCTAAGTCTTGTGCAGCTGCATGTTCCTAAGCAGATGATCATTTTTGCTGCCTAACTGTGAAAATACTGGCTTTGTATTTCCATTTAGATTATCCGAAAATTGGACGTTTCATCTTCTGAACTGTTTCCAGAAACCCAAATTCAGTCTTGGCTTCTAATCTTTCTAGTTCTTTAATATCAACTGTTAAAGTGGACTACTGAGAAGCAGTATGGAGAGAGCTTGTAAAGATGTAGCTGAGAAGCTGAATCTTTCATCTCTATTTGAATCTTTTTTCTGTCTTGCAGATGAGAGGATCTGTTCACCACCCTTTATGGAGCTGACAAGTGCCTGTGGAGAAGATACCTTGCAGCTCATAGAGAAGAATGGACTGGCATTCCCATTCAGTATGTACATGGGCTTTTTCTTGGTGCTTCTAGTAGGTTCTGAATATTGCACATGCACCCCCCAAGACATAACCAATATTGTAGGAGTGCGGGTTTCACTGCCAAAAGAGTCAGGGATGTTAAAACCTTCCTGAAATAAATGCTCTAAAGCAGTCTGCTTGGAATGTGGAGCAAAACCCCTTCCTATCAGCTTTTACTTTGCCTTTTATTGATGTTCCTTACTTTAAACACCTCACTACAGTAAACATGCATTCCTGGGACATGCTAATAGTCCTAACAAAGTTAGCTTCTTGCGCTGAACTTGTGCAAGATGTTTATCCTGCCAGTTGTTTTTCTTGAGAAAATCACTGCCTTGCTGATTGTCCTCTTCTTTCACCCTCCTTTTCCTTTCCCTGATCCAGGCTATGAATATAATCTTAGAGGGTAGAAGAAAGAGAGTAAAAAGTTACCATACATAACAGACTCCAAGGGCCCACAGCCTCCAACAGCTGCTATGAACTGTTCATGCTTTGTAGCAAGTTTCATTGTGAGGCTTGTGCTTTAATTCGTTCTTGTATTTGATTCCTTGCAGTATAAAGTGAGCAGAATCGGTTAGTCGGTGTTTGTTCCCTTGGTGCTTGCCTCATTTGTAAGGTTCAGAGGTAAAGTTGCGTGGAAAAAGCATGTTTTCCCCCCCTGCCATTGCTCTCCCAAATGAGGCAGGTCTCCTAAAGCTAGATTGTCAAGCAGTTATTTAAAGCCTGCTGAATAGCTTTGGCTCCCTCTTCACATTGTCCTTTCAGTAGTCCTCAGTAGTCAGCAGCACAGCTCATATATCCAGAAGATCTGAATCAACCCCTCTAAACGATGATGAAATGACAAAATAGCACTGAAAATTAATATACCTTGGTACTCTGGTATTGCTTTTTCTTCTTCCTCTCTCTATTTTTATGTTTTCTTAAAGACACTCCAGCTATCCAGAGCATGTGTCTGTGAGACATACACCGCTTTCCAGAATTTTAAGTTACCAACTTATTTTGTACTCTAGTGCAGGTTATCTGCCTTTCACAGCTGCCTGTCCTCTTGCCTGGCAATTCGATTCTTCCAGCAACCTCCAAAGAAGTCTTGTCCTATCCACTACTTGCAAGTTTTCATCTCTTCTGTTTAACATATAAGTAACACCAGCTCTAGTGATCATGTGGGTCCCAGGGTTTTCAGCTCTTCTCTGGTTTCATAGTAGGAGTGTGTTGTTTCTTTCTTCTTACTGGTTTTACTCCTCCTCTTACTTAGGATGGAGGTGAGAACCAGGATATAAAGAGCAGATATGAATTTCAGCAAAGCCTTTGACACCATCTCCCATAGCACACTCCTGGAAAAGCTGGCAGCCCACAGCTTGGACAGACGCACCCTTCACTGGGTTAAGAACTGGCTGGATGGCTGGGCCCAGAGAGGGGAGGTGAATGGTGTTGTATCCATGGCAGCTGGTCATTAGTGGTGTCCCTCAGGGATCAGTGTTGGGCTCAGTCCTGTTTCATATCTTTATTGATGATCTGGATGAGGGTGTTGAGTCTACCAGTAGCAAATTTGCAGATGACACTAAGTTGGGAGGGAGTGTCAATCTGTTGGAGGGTAGGAGGGCTCTGCAAAGGGACCTGGACAGGCTGGATAGATGGGCTGAATCCAATGGCATGAGGTTCAACAAGACCAAGTGCTGGGTCCTGCACTTTGACCACAACAACTCCCTGCAGCACTACAGGTTGGGGACAGAGTGGCTGGAGAGCAGCCAGGCAGAAAGGGACCTGGGGGTGCTGATTGACAGGAAACTGAACATGAGCCAGCAGTGTGCCCAGATGGCCAAGAAGGTCAATGGCATCCTGGCCTGTGTCAGAAATAGTGTGGCCAGCAGGACCAGGGAAGTGACTCTTCTCCTGTACTTGGCACTGGTTAGGGTACCTTGAGTACTGTGTCCACTTCTGAATTTAGGAAGGATGTTGAGGTAGTGTGTCCAATGAAGAGCAATGAGGATGGTGAAGGGACTGGAGCACAAGTCTTGTGAGAAGCAGATGAGGGAGCTGGGGGTGTTTGGCCTGGAGGAGGCTCAGGGGAGACCTTATCACTCTACAACTACCTGAAAGGAGGTTGTAGTCAGGTGGGGATTGGTCTCTTCTCCCAGGCAACCAGCAGTAGGACAAGAGAGCACAGTCTTAAGCTGTGCCAGGGAAGGTTTAAGTTAGACATTACGAAGAAGTTCTTTACAAAGAGAGTGATTGGGCATTGTAATGGGCTACCCAGGGAGATGATGGAGTCACCATCCCTGGAGGTATTTAAGAAGAGACTGGATGTGGCACTGAGCGCCATGGTCTAGTTGACAAGGTGGGGTTGGGTCGAAGGTTGGACTTGATGATCTCAGAGGTATTTTCCAACCTTTTCACTGATTCTGTGATTTTGTGATAAGAAAAGTGAAGGAGAAGAACTGCCGCTGGAGACTCTATGGGTTTTTTGTCCCTCTCTATGGCTGCCTGTGAAAAAGTAGTTTTATCTTAGTTTGGTTCAGCTTATTAGGTTTTCTACTCTTCCCCAAAAACAGGGAAGTAGGAAAATAAGTTGGTTTCTACTGTATCCCAGTTTCTTTGTTTTCAGGACAATATTGTTTTGTGGTACCTGTAAAGTAGCTCCAGCCTCAGAAAAAAATCACATACTTCTGAAGATGCTTCCTGAGTAGGCAGGATGACAGTCCCAGTACTGGTACTAACTTCTTACGTGATGCTTTGCAACTCTGTCCCATCCTAATAATGCTCTGTGCTTGCACCTTTGTTACAGGGAGGAGTTGAGAGAATAGGGTTTGGAGCAAGCTAAACTTTGCGATGATTGAGGACATTGTTCAGAGACTGTCAGTTTTCTGGTACAGTCAATGGCTTGGTCTGGTGAACTCCAGTGTTTGCATGTGTGGGTGGGAACATGATTATAAGGGTTTTATGTGTCCTGTTTCAGTGGTGAATTGTTTTTTCTTTTTATTTACCCAGTTTGTAAAACCAGAGTGGCTCATGGAACCAACTCTCATGAGGTGAGTTAAAAAACTTTGCAGTATTATCCCTCTCCTTCCAGTCCCTGCCATGGTGGTTTGGCTGGTGATTTCCAATCTTGTAGTAAGCAGAATGAGGTCTGTGCCCTAACAACTTTTCTTCCCTGCCTCTCCCTCATGTTTAATTGCACCATTATTTTTTCAAAAATCTGAAATAAGTTAAATATGATTTGAACTTCCTCACATGGAAGTTATTTTTAGCAGTTTCTAGCTTCTATCATCTTGTTGTGTCTAGCAGTCTGTGATCTCCAGTCAGCTCTGTATGCAAGGAATCTCCTTCAGCCTCTCCTTTGGTGAGAGGTCACACTAAATGATGTTTCCATCCTACGATGTCACTTTTCTGACATGTATGTGGTACAGATGAGAAGTGGGTTTGTGCTTCAGATGGAGCAGCTGGCTCCTTTCCTTGAGGGGAAGGAATAAGAGACGGTTTCCAGGCATATTCAGTTGTAATAACACAGTGGAATCTGTGGGGAGAACAGGGCTGGTAGAACTTATCTGCCTTCCTGTAAGGAATTGCAGCTAAAATGGTTGTATATTCCTGGAAGGAATGTATTGCCTATGAGACTAGCTTCCTCTAAATTTAGTGGAGTTGTGTCTGTTTTAATAGTTTTCCATTTGTGCTTCCTGCCTTCCTGCTTACTGCAGCTCACTTTTGAGAATCCAGCCCTTGCTGCTGGTTCTCCTAATTCCTGGCTTCCTTCTTTAACAACGTGGTCATCAGTCCAGGTTTCCCAGCTGCTCCTGAAATATGCACTGTGTTGCTGCAGTGTCTCTGAGAGCTGAAGACACTTAAGTAAAATGTTACTGTAGACAAGCAGAATGGCTATGGCTGAAATCTTGACTGACCAGCACTTTCTTTTAAATATGCAGTGAGATTTCTCAGACAGGCTTTACCTTGGATTATTTCACAAGCCAACATACAAATCTGTTAGTTTGCTGGAGCAGCTGCTAGAAATTTTTGTTGCCATTCCCAAGAACACTTGGGAACTGGATTGTTAATGAATTTAACACTCAATCTTCCTTGCCGATTTTTCTGTCAGGAGTTTCTCTGCAACTGCAACCTGAAATGCATGAACCTTTCAGTGTGTGTCCAGTCAGGCTTGGACTTTGTTTTGCTGGTGAATCTTTCTTTGATTTTCTTTCATACAGTGCAGACACACCTCAGCCTCCTGCCAGAGTTCTATTATCTGAGCAAAAACTAGACTAAAATACAGTTGTAGTCTGCACTTTATCACAGAAACTTATGATGAGAGCCCAGGAGGACCCCTGGAAAAAAAGCTGGCATGGTACTATACATAGTTAGTAGTAGCAACTTTTGGAGTTGCTGTGTTCTCAGGAATGATCCAAAAGTGTATTTATGACCAGAATGGAACCATCTTGTAATTGCTTATGGTCAATAATGGCAAGGGAAACACAGAATAAATATCTGCTTATAGTGCAGTCTTTCTAAAAGGTGAAGCATAGGTCTAGAAGCAAGAATTTGTTGCCTGTTTTACTAATGATCCTTGGCTCCTTTGGCTTTTGGTAAATCCGTTCATTTGGTGTAATATAGTCCCACTGCATAGCTGACACTGAAACTAGAACACTGACCAGAAACTTGCTTTTCTTCATAAGATGGTCGTTCAAAAAGTTCAAGTACTGGCTAACAAGGTCAGCTGAAGGTACAGGCTGAAGTTTGGGTTTGGTGCCAGCCAAGGCTGGCAGACTCCACATTGCTCATGTGAGAACATGCTATAGTCAAGCCAAGATGCTGTTAGCCTTCTTGTGGTGTCCCACAGTTCTATATGGCCTCTGCACAAGCAGTCCACTCAGCCATCTCAGCACTTGAACCCTGTTTTGCCTGCACTGTTTGTTAAACTTGAACAGAGATAATGGCTGAAAGTTGTGCTTCCTGGCTGCCAGCAGGTTAAAATATAAGCAACCTTCAGTAAAGCTGCCATGAGAGACCAATGGCCTGAAGAAATGTGTCCCAGATTACTTTTTGTGAGTGTCAGTCAGACAGGAATGAAAGGGCAGAGAATCATTATGCTTTTTGAGACTGAATTCGTAAAGAACATTGTCAGTAAACATTCTTGGTGCAAATGTTTAGTTTTTGCCTTGAAGAGAGCTCTGCATTTATAATGAGGAATGCTGTTTGGAAATTGTGATATCAAGTGTTGTTCCCATGTTACTGCCAGGCACAGCAGGTCTGTGCTGGATGACAAAGAGCAAGTGCACCCTGCAAGCGAATTCTTGGAGCTCTACTCATGCATGTTAAAAACTATGAGACATCACAGTGAGCCAGCATAACGCAACACCACGGGAGTTATATGGGATGTGTCTATGGGCTGTCAGCACAGAGCTTTACAGAAGAGAGGTTTCACATAGTTTCCAGTAATCTAGGTCAGTTATGCACTGAGAAGATAATCTCTCTGTCTTTCCATACTTCTAAAATAGGCTGATAAATACCTGTTCATCTTACATTTTTTTGTGGGAATCAATTAATTAATATTGGAAGAGAACACTCTAGGAACAGCACAGTTCTTGCCATTGTGATGTTGTAGTTGCTATAGTGCCAACAGTCTACACAGAAGGAGGAAGAGTGTTTCTTGCCACCAGTGAGAAACAAATGAAGTATGATGTTGTTGCTGTGAATCATCTTGATGGACGATTGTGCTGGTTAGAGAAGTTTCTTGCACAGTTGTTACCACTTGCAAATTCACTCTGCTGTCAGATAGAAAGCACCTGTGTAATAGAGACAGTAAGAATATAGCTGCGAGTAGGTATTGAATGGACATATTGACTTGAACTCAGAAAATGTTAATCTACTGAATCGTTGTGCATGTGTGGAGACAGTTATGTGATCTAATATTGACTGCCAGATAAGGAGGAATTAGGACAAAAATGTGCTCAGACTTTTAACTGTGAGCATATAATCACTACATCATTTACCACAGCCGTGTTTTTGAACAACAACCAACCAACAAAAATCTTTGCTATTTTTTACAGGAGCAAACTAAGGTGTTAGAAAAAAGTTCAGTCTGAAAATACAGCCTTCATCAAAAAAGCAGTTGATCATATATAATACATGAGAGAGAGCACAGAGTGGTAAAGTTTCTTTGTAAAATCGTTCCAGTGACCCTGACTTCACTAAGACACAACTAGTCTCAGAAAACACAAAAACTGACAGAAAGTATATGGAAAATACAAGCAAGTAGTGTTAACTCATTTGTAACCATGCTGAGGCAGGGAGCTCCAATTTTATTTTGTATGGTGCTGTGGAGTCACTGTGAGACCTAGAGGAATTCTCTTAGTCTGCTTGGACTGCCTTGCATTCTGAGTAAAACAGTAGGCCCAGTCAGGACAATGTGAAAATACTAACAGGCATAAAAAACCACTTGTGTTTCAGAGCTTAGTAACTTTCCTGGTAAGTGTTTTGCATCCTACACTGACTGAGGTAGGCAGCAGGCTCAAGACTTGGCTGTTAGCTGTTGTCATCAAGACACTTCAGAGGGGAAAGGTGTTCTGACCAAAGCATCCCTGACTGTGGAAGGGTATTTTTCCGAGACAAAAGAACATTAAAATGTATGTCAGGTGCTCTGACCTTGAACAGTCCTTGTATTCACCTTCCTACCAACATGCCCCACTGTCACTGTGGATAACAAGACCCGTTATCACTGGAGTAATGAAGATAGGTCAATATTCAGATCCCTAGAGCATAACTCTTTCAGGGCTTTGAGGATGGAGAGCAAAAACCTAAGTTTATCTTCATTGTTGTGCAGGAGCACATGGGTGTAAGGTAATTTTATCACCTGTGCCAAAATGGTGCTAGCTGCTGGTTCTGTGTAGGAGCTATGTCAGCATACATACTCTGACAACAAACCTGCAAAATGGGGCACTGTGGTTGTGCTAATTATATATGCATGTAAGCATGGTAATGGAAAGCTCAATGGAAAGACCAGTGTAAATGTAAATGGAAAGACCAGCTGAAAATAAGCTGTCTCATCAAAATATTTCTGTAAGCCTACCAACATCGCTTCCATGCTGTTTACGGCAGCTGTTCATCATCATTCAGGCCCTATAAATGCCTTCCTTTTTTGCATATTTACTCCAGTGCCTTCAAGAGGACCATCCATTTTGAGTGATGGGGCGAAACCAAGCTAGAAAAATCAATAGGCCAGCATTTGTTAGCAGTAAGAACTACTAGAGTCTGAAAAATGTTCTCTGAAGGTGTGGGTGAAGCCCTGATGCTTAGGCTGTTGCAACTGGGCTAAACAAAAGCATGGTAAATAGAGCTGTGGGGAAGAACTCATATAGTTAGTCCACAAGCCTGTTCGTTTTGTTGTTCTCATGATAAAGGCTTGTATTCAATACAGACTTTGTCATCTGTGTTGGTCAGATGTTTTACCCTTTTGTTGTACCTGCACTTGCAGTAGCTTCCCAACTAAAGGCAGCAAATGAAATTGCAAAGAGCTGAGAAGAAAATGTTGATTGAAAATGAAAGCTGCGTTGCCAGTAGTGTTTGGAGAGCTGTGCGTCAGTTAAATTAAATGTAATGAAATAGACCTAAATGCTTAGAAGGATTTCACACATGGCCAATATACACCTACCACTAGATGTTCCCCCTTGTTGCTAGTCGAGTGGGGGGTAAGCATGAAATTATTGCAAGACTTGTGCACAACTGTTTGTGTTTCCAGATGGCGATCATCTTCAACCAGGAGGGCCTGAAAGCTGTTCGCCCCCCTTGTGTCATTCAGAGCTTCATCAATCACAATGCTGTGCTGTATAAAGTCTTTGTGGTTGGGGAATCCTACACAGTGGTTAAAAGACCATCTTTAAAGAACTTCTCTGCAGGAATCTCAGGTACGTTGTACTGATTAAAAGAAAACTTCCATTCTTGGAGCCTTTGGTGGGAAACATCTCAAAAGAAAAATATCTATGAAAAGACTGCTGAAGTGAAGACAGCTGGTTCTGACATACATGTTTCTTCTATTGTATTATTTCAGTAGGAAGGGAGATAACTCACCTGCTCTGGAATACATATGAATGACATTTACTTAGTAAATATTTATGCAATGGTAAGCTGAGTCTTACCTGTTAGAAACAGTGTTTTATGTCATGTAGAAAAGGGGAGAAGGAGAGAAGTTCTCTCATTTCACAGTAAGTTCACGTGTCATTTGTTCCGGAGTTTGTTTATAAATGTGCTTTGGATAGAATTTCCTGGATTCCATCATTTCAGAACTTCCTCTCCCTATTTTTACTTTGATTATGTATGAGTGTTTAAATTAAAGATCACTTGTACTCTTCCCCTAAATAAGCCTCACTGTCCATGGGAAGCCGGTGTTGAAAACCTTGGTAGGAAGTGTCCTTTGGTTTGTAGATACCAGCTGTGCTGGGGGAAAGGAGGAATGGATTTGTCAGTGAGGACAGTAATCCTTCTATATATCCCTAGAAAGCATCACTTGAAGATTTTTCATTAAGGATTACTTAGATTTCCTTTATGGGGAAAAAAGCAACTTTTCCAGAGAACCACATTCTTGTGGCCCACCAAAAGTATAAAGGAATTAGCAGTGCTTGAATGGGAGTATGATCTGGTTGCAACTGGACAAATCCAGGAGGTGGGGATAGGATCAAACTGAAGATGAATGAACAAGTGCCTGTTTAGTCAGTTAGCTTAGTGTTTTCTGCTGGCCTTAGTATGTCCATGTCCACTGTCCACTGTTCATTGCATTTCTCACACAAATGTGTATTTTGTTAGTATAGGTATAGTAGGATCCTGGTAAAAGTCCTTGTCTGTAACTGTGTATGCCTGTATTTACATTTAGGTCTGCTCTATGTCCTGATCAAATTAAGTGGGCCTGAACTTGTGTTCATATAAACTGTTAGGACAGTTGGTCTATACTTTTGCTTTTTCCTTTTTGAAGGAAATGTTTTAAAGCATCTTTCTAAAAATGCCTTAGGTAGTGTCTCATCTGTTAGTGCAAGACTTGAAAGTTGTCTGGAAATCCACATAAAAATAAGTTTAGTAGGCAGATTAGGGTGTCTCGCTTTCTTACCTGAATCAGGGGAGTTTGAGGGGGCCATGCAACAGGTTCCTGACTAGGCAGATCTAACAATTAAGCAGATCTGGTGGCTGTGAGGTGTGCAAGGAGCTGAGTATCTGAAAGTACAGGGTCTTTCTAAATGGGACGAAAGACAAGAAGAGTATTTGGTGATCAGACTGCAGAGTGGACCTGGGCTTGCTTTTCACAGCTTCTCCATCTTTATTGTATGTGGCCCTGAGTCTGCTCTTAAATGTCCACTCAGAGAGACTAGCATGGTAGAAATGCTCTTGCTGGTGCCACCTGTGTGCTGAGACTTTGGTCCAGGTGTTCCTGTGCAGATTGTCTGTACCATGCCATCAGTCTGCTGTGGTGGGAATTCCAAGGGGAGACATATGGTGGTGGATTTCTCCCCACCAATAAAACCTCCAGCACAGAGGGAGCACGGCAGAAGGTGCTGGTGCAGTTCTCCCCATGGTTTCCACTATGGTACATTAGTGGTTTCTGTCACCTCAGGGTACTGCTTTCTCCCATGGTAACAGTGCCCTCACCAGGTTCACAGGGATCTCAGTGTACCCTGAGTACTACTTGCCCTACTGCCTGCATTGAATGCAGCTTCTCCCTTTGGTCACACATCTTCCACTTGGAACTGTCACTTTGAGTATGGCAAATTAGTAGAAATTAACTTTGTTATCTGACGGAACTTAGTTAATTGGCTCTGTTGAAGGAAAGGAAACTGATTTTTGTGGTTCTCTTTATCTGTGGTCTGAGAACCGTGGGTGACCCGTCTGTGGGTCCCTGCTTGTGCAGGCAGCCAAGTGCCCGCAGCCAAATGCCTGTGGGTGGGGTGGATAGCAGGGACAGCCCAGTGGGGACCAGAACAAGCTTCCCTGGGCTGCAGTGCCACCTACTGTTCCTTGCACTATTCCTTTGGAGATTAAAATCTGGTATAAAGTTATTTACAACCTGTTTTTAATTGCAGACAGAGAATCAATATTTTTCAACAGCCACAATGTTTCCAAACCAGAGTCCTCATCCGTCTTAACAGCAGTAAGTACACTTGGTCTTTTTCCCTCTAGTGCGGCTGGAAAACTATCTAGTCCTTTCTTATGGAAGTGTCAGTAGCTAGTGACTCTCTTTCACAAGTTGTCTGCTTCTGTGTTGCAGGCTGAGGTCTTTTTGGTACCACGAACCAGCATGACTGTGTCCCCCTCTGATTTTCCTTACCGAGCTCCGGTGAGGAAGCATTCATGCAGCAGGGCTGTGCTGCTTGCCAGACCCAAACTCCCCAGGGCTAATCTAGGCAAAGGAAAGAAGGAGGTTCTGAATGCAAACACCTGGCTTTTTCTTGTCCACAGAGATTAATAAGCATAAATCATCCTTCTAGGACTCAGTTCTGTGAGGAAAGACGATGAAAATTCAAGCAGAGAAATAGTGTTGGCACAAGGCCACAGAGGGCCAGTAGCTGTCTGCCATTTGAACATGCCCGAGCTGTGACCACAGGACCATTTCTGGGTGTCCTTTGACACCAGCAGTGCCAGCAAGCTGCCCAGTTTCATGCTAGCATTACCAGTCCTTTTAATAAGCTTTGCATATACGAATTGTAACAAGTTCTTGGGCACTCAACTGCTGCGAAAGTCACTTTACAGCACTGGGTCCTTTCAATCTCTGAGTCTCAAGATTCTTTTCTGTTTCACAAGCTCTGTTGGGGACTAGTTTCGTAATTGATTGAATTTTGTGTGCAACACTGATAGGCATGCTAAATATTAAAAATGTAATTATGCTAGTCGTAAATCCCTTTATGGCTATGTTAAGGGAGAAGCCATTACTAAGAATTTACTTTCAAACTCAGAGAGTTTGCTCCTGTGGTTTACCTGCCATCTCACTCATACACATATGTATTCCATACATGCTTCTGTAGGCAAACAGCATCTTTCTGCTGTGTAACATGTGATTTAAAAAGTGAAGAAAATTGCAGCTTCCAGTCGTAAGTAACTTGAGCTACTCATTTTAATTTAGAATCATTTATATATGAAAACCCACATAAAGAGTGTGCTCTGCCCTGAAGGTATCAGCTGAGTTGTATTATATGGCTCAGATTAAACTAACAGCAGGAGTCTGCCCTATCAGCCCTTTAGTACAGACCTTGATCTACATTGAAATAACAATGATTTCCAGAATATTTGCAACACAGGGTTAAACAAGCCAACCATATATCTTTTTAAGGTGTAGATCTAGTACTTAAAATAGTGGGTCTGATTCTCTATTCGTTACAACACTGCTCTGCTTCTCCAGCTCCACCAGTATCAAGAGGAAGAACTAGGTGCTTTAGAACATATGAACTTCCAATATAGGAAGGATTCTGAATTATGAAAGCAGGTTCTCTTTGGTGTCTTTCTCTTTTTCATGGCAATGGTTCTCTGCAATTAGATTTGGTGGATATGCACCTGGAAACTTCTGAAAATCAATCTTTCCACCAACAAGGCTGTTTCAGAGTCCCTTAGTAATGATTCTTTTTCCATTATAGCTGGATAAAATTGAAGGAGTATTTGAGCGGCCAAACGACGACGTAATCCGGGAAATCTGTAAAGCGCTGCGGCAAGCTCTGGGAGTTTCCCTCTTTGGAATTGACATCATCATTAACAATCAGACTGGGCAGCATGCTGTCATTGATATAAATGCATTCCCAGGTGAGAAAGGCCTTTCCACTCCTGCTTTGTGGAGAAAGTTTTACCGGTGGTGTCTCACTTCATTATTTCCCAGATTGGGTATGGGAGAGCAGCAGCCACATGGTTCTGAGATCAAATACAGGTCAATATGAGAAGGGAAGAACCCTAAACTAGATACGGAATTTGCAACTGAAATATCAGTTAAGAGGAAATACGGTGAAATTTTAGTGGCCAGTTGTAGCATGGCTGTCATGCCCCTCCCTGCAAAGGGATGCCCAGGAACTGCAGTATGAGACTATGTGCTGGGACCTAGCCTTACTGGGCCTGGCCCTCATTCTGAAATGAAAAGATTAGTAAATTCTATTTTAGGACACCCTTTAAATATTTCTTTTTTTTTTTAGACTCTGGCATTAAAAAAGATGAGGGGTTGGAAGCAACAAACTGTTCCCCTGAAAATCTCTTCCAGTGCAAATTGATTCCCCACAAAAAGACATTTGTGTACAAAAACAGTACCAGGAATATGAAGATGACAAAATTGTAGGTGCACAGAAGTTGCTGCAAAGAGTTAGTATCCTTGCAGGTTCTTGTGTGTCCTAGACTAAAAGAGTAGATTAGAGCATGTAAAAACAGGTAAATTTGTCCTCCACTTTTTTTGGTGCAGCATATGTCTTGGAAACAACTAAACAAGCTCCTTGACCACTGGAATTGTTAAAAAGAGTTGTATAAGAGGAGGCAGTAATGGTCTGTCACTTGTGCTAAGTTCAGTAGCCTAACACAGGGAGAGAATACATCATCTCATTTGATGCTGTTTTGCATGAGGTTTTTGCCTTAGAGAATCTCCTCTAATTACCTGAATAGTGATGTTTGTTTCCAGAGACATACACAGTTACGTAGTTTCTTTAACCCGTCATTGAAGACTTTGGGTTTTCAATATGGCTGTGGTGTCTTTACAACTAGAGATCTTATCCCGAATCCTCAATCTCCTTAGTCTTTCAGCCTGGGTCCTCAGTCCCACTACTGCCCAGTAGTGCCTTGCCTGTCTATCTACACAGTGACTGGCTTCCTTTTAATACTCAGCTCAGCTATTCTCAGGTCATGGTAAATTGCAGCATGGTTCTACCATATGGTGTCAATGCAGTCTGCAGACCTCTGAAACCACTCTTCTGCCAAGAGCAGTGAAATGACCTAAATAGGGTGTCAGATGGAGCCGTCTAAGTTTTATGAATGGGATTCTATTTCAGACACTGGGTCGTGAAGTCAGTGATGCAGGATATTCCTTTGCAATCCAGCTTCTTGCATTTTGGTTTGGTGTTTCAGGTTTTTAATTTGTTTCAAGTATTGTTTTGGATTTGGTACTTTGCACAGACTGAAATTCCTCTTTTCTTGAAATGTTGAAAAGTCCAGATTGGAGAACAACTAGTGGCAAACATATATTTAGAGAGGAGTAATGTCTTCTTGTTGTGGCAGAAGTTTTCAGAACTGCCTTCAGCCTCGTGCTCTGCTGTGCTTCTACCCTAAGGCAAGAGTTTTCAATATTCAGCCCAAGTTCTGTGTTTCAGTCTGCACAGTAATTGGTCTTTGAAGGGACATTACATTAATAGAGTGATTTAGTCCTTGCAGAGGGCTTGAGAGCATGGGGAAGCTTCTTATGCACAGGTCTATATTATGTCTCACACAGCAGGTTTTTTGGCGGTGAACATGTGGGTAGTGAAGGTAGCTCCTGGCTTTATCACCATGGGAGATGTTGAAGACCAATTGGAGAAAGCTAGAGGTTAGCAGCAGGAACCAGATATATGGAAGAGAAGGCTGAGGAGAGACAAAAGTGCCTTCAAATTTGTGAAAGTTAACAGAACAGAGAGATGAACCCTTGCTCTCAAGGGCTGCTGAGGTTGGAGAAGAAGCAATGGGATAAAAGCAACAGAAGAAAAGTTACATCTCAGTGCACAATTCTGTTGCACAAAAGCATGTTCAGTGCAGGCAACTGCATTTCCCTTCAAGGGCCAGTATGATTAAAGGCTGAGCATCTTCAAGGGCTGACTTCATTGACGGAGCCAGCACCTTGCTAATGAGAAGTTCAAACTCAGCCCACCTCAAAAGAGTCACTCATGGGCTGCATCAGCAGTAGGACCTCCTGTTCCTGGCTCAGTGCAGTCCAAGGAAGGAGCCCTCCCTGCTCCTCTTCCTCAAGTCATCCTAGGCCACAAGGGTTGCAGCAGAGCCAAACTGGAGCCACTTAGACGCTCCAGGGATCTGCTGCATTTTTTCTGCACCACTGCTTTGAGAAAGGGAGGGGAAAAAGTGTCCTATAAGGAGCATTCACAGCCTTTTTTCACAGAACTCAAGCCATGGCTTGGGGCCAAGCCTAACCAAAGCCTTGTCAGGTGCCCAGAGACTTGCTGCCTTGTTTGTGTGCTGTCTTTTGTGTTTATCAGGCTTGAAGCTCATTTGAACCTGCCACTGCATGGATGTCATGTTGAGATGAGTTTAATATCAGAAGTGAGAGCAGATGTACCTTTAAACCTGTAGGACATTGTCTGTTATCTGCTCCACTAGCATCAGGAACTCTTCAAAAAGATTTTAAAGATAAATGTGTGAAAGGCCTATAGAGTCTCTTGTTCTGTGGGAAACCACTGGTACTATATTTAGCAGTGGTTACCAGCCGAGATATCTAACTGTAGGCACAGCCACATAGCATGTGGAGTTTATGTTTGTCTGACCTCAGATAAATGACAGAAAAGGTTCCACATGCTGTCCTGTGGCTCTGACTTCGCTCAGACAACCCCAGCAGCAGCCTGTGTGTGCATTCTGCAGGCTGTCACCATGTAGATGAACTGCTGTCTCTGAGTGAATCTGTATGGTAGCTGGAAACATCAGATCTGAACGTGCACTTTTGCCGCGGTCCCTCGTTCCATGCAAACCCCTTTTCAGCCCCGGCTAGCCCAAACAGCAATGGCTGAAGGGCACCTCGGCAGTGAGTGGGGCGACGACCCAGCAAAAGCCCCTCTATTTCAAGGAGTCCAGCCAGGCGGCACCCCAGGGCAGGCAAGGCTGAGTCAGACCTGCCTAACCCAGCAAGGGCGTGCAGCAATGGCGAGTAAAGAGATGCAGGCGACCCTTTATGGTTGAAGCCATCTGGGTTTGTTGGCACTCCGTAGCCAATGTGACCACAGAGTCCTCTAAGCAGCAAAGGGAGCAACCAGAAAGGGCCAAGAAACTTCCGGTGCATTAGCTTATAAAGGGGGGTTGAAACCATGGGAGGAGTAAAGGAATAACCAATGGGAGAGAAGGGTAGGAGTGGTTAGGGAAGGGATTACATCATTGGAAACCAGGGGCCTACTAGGCAAGCCAGTGGGCTACCGAGTAACAGGGAATGTTCTGGGGAGTAGGATGGATTGGGTAAGGTAGGAGGAGTAGGGACAAAGGATATATTTGAAGGGGGGATTCAAACTTCAGAACAAACTAACTGTGTAAGGAGCGGGGGGTAACAGAACCGTCCAATATGAGGGTAACAGAACCATACATTATAGAAATGAACTCGAAACATGCACCGCCACACACTTTGTGCTTTTAAATACATGCAGGACATGGGCTGTCCATTTCTCTCTGATCAGGGAAAAGGTGCAGAAAAGCAGAGAGTGTGCCAGAGCAGGGAGAGTCTCCAAAAATCAGGCAGGTAGCATCTGTAATGCTAGCTTAAAAATGCTCATAGCCATTTCTTCCATCCACCAAAGCTCACAGGGGCGGATACTTGTTTTCAGATGCATTGCATGCAAGTTGTGCTTTGTGGCATGAAAAACGTATATCCTTCCACTGATGCCGTGGGTGACATGAACCCTGAATTCATTGCCAGTAGTTTCTGAAGGTGTAATTTAATCTGCCCTTCTTGATTTTGTTATCATTGCAGTACAGGGAAGTCCCACAACTGACTTGTTTGAGAGACCTTCAGCAGCCCTTGGTGAATCAAGCAAGGCAATATCCACAGTTTGTGGACTTTCCCAGGTGTCCTGTGACTCAAGAGTTGAGGCAGCTTGTTCTCTTCTTCTCTTCCTTGTATTTCTCTCTTTTACAAGTTTGTGAAGTTTCTTCTGAGTGACCAGGCAGAATTGCTTGGGCCTTTCCACACAGTGTGCAGAGAGCTTGCACAGGCGGAGCCTGCCTGTTACATACAGCTTCCTTAAACTGTAACATCTGCTGATTTAAGGACTGAATAACTGGCCGTCTTATTCCTATTAAATATTTAAAGCACCTTCTTTGCAAATTTGCCAGGTGCCCTCCAACAAGGCTAGTTTATTTTCGCTGAACAGACACGGAACACTCTAGGGTACTGTGGATCTCCTCTCTGAATATTAAAGCTGTTACTATGGAGATGGCTTATTCCCAGGGTGTTTGAAGCACTCTGAGTAGATTTGAAGGCTAATCCCACAGCTTTTACATAAGCAAGAAAGCATAACAAGTACTTCTGTCAAAGAAGTGGAGATCCTATTCCAACTTCCATGGCCAGCCCTAAGAGTCCTAGTTGCCACCGCTGACCAGTGGATTATTGTATGGATAACTTGATGTCTTGAAATGAATGATATGTTTGGTGAATCTGTTTAAGGGCCTTTGAGAAAGGAAAACTGAGTTGTTGCCTCACATTGCTGGTGTTTTGTGTATCTATGGGAGATGTGACCAAGTACAATAAAATCCATGGCAATGTAGCAGCCTAAATAAGAGTTAATTGGTTAACATATGGGTTATAAATACACTACAAAATCACCACATTTATCTTAAGGTGAAATTATCCTCTTACCTTACATTTTCTGGGAAGTTGGTTTTTTATTGCCAAAAGAAGTTGGTCTTTACAGGAGGATGGAGATTAAAATTGAATTATTTGTGGATGTCTTCTGAGACCAGAGGAGCTCTTCTGTCTAGTGATCATGTCACTAAAAGTGTTTTAAAATGTGCATTTATTTTGTGGTCTCTGGTTCTGCTCATATGCTGCTGTATGAATGTGTGCTATTCACATGGGTTTTTTAAACTTATTTATTACTTCAATCTCCTGTATTAATGCCAGGTCTCCTTCAGAATACTTTCATATACATTTTAAAACAATCAGCCTATCCCATTAAATAACACTGAATGTCATATGTCACCTCCAAATACTAAGGCAAACTGATAACAGTGGCAGTTAAGATCCATTTCAGGACATTGTATCGATATGTTGCATGTCTGGTTCAAGTTTAAAATGAATGCAATGATAAAACTGTGCCTCTACCACAGTGTTTAAAAGAGAGCCAGAAGCTCTGTACACCTGCTGCCACCTTTTGTGTCACCAAAAATGTTATGTCACCTGGTATTTGAGCAACTATTTTAATCAGGAAACTTGTTATTAAACTTCATTATGAAGTGTCTGGAATCACTTAACAGAACATGGAGAAAGGTGGTTTCTGTACTGAAATAAAAGATTGGTGTTTCTACCAAGTACTGTATCATTGATACATGTTTCCTGTGCCTTGAGTGTTTTTTTCTAACATAGCAAGCAACATGTTTTAAGCATCAGGTTAGGTTAGGTAAGATGAGCATCACATTGCTTTTTACACAGTGGGAAGCTGCCTTTTCTGCAGGGTATAAAGCCAGTGCTGCTGTCCTCTGAGGTTTTTCTAAGTGAGGGTATTGATGGGGAAATTCCGGAGAGAGTCCAGACCCTCAAGCTGTGCATTAGAGCTACTTGCCATAGTAAACACAGAAACAGGATGGAAAAGATCAATGTTACACCCCAGAGTTCGCAGCTTAGGGAAAAACTTGGACTTGGCAACAAATGGTAGAATATACCTAAAATTGTATTCATATAATCATATAATACATATATTCTTGGGAGGAAAAAGAAATAGCAAATCTGAAAGACAAAAGTTTTTCCTATTGGAAAAAATATATTATTTTTATTGCAAGAGTCTCTGTTCCTCTTTATGTTAATATGCTCGTGCTGTCACTTAAAGTGTCAGTCATGGAAAAGGAGCCTTTTTATTACCAATTGGAGGGCAAGGACAGCCCAAGAAATAAATCGTTAAAAGAAGCCTTTCAAGGAACCTAGGAAAATTACATAATTGCCTTTTTTCTTTTCTTAATTTTTTCTCTTTTTAGGTTATGAGGGTGTTTCCGAATTTTTCACAGATCTCCTGAACCACATAGCTGCTGTCCTGCAGGGTCAGGTACCTGAGGTGACCCAGCTAAACCGCAGCAAGCTCCTGGCAGAGCAGACCGGGGGGATCATGGACGAGCGGATATGCTGTGCTAGCACAGGCTGTCTCAGCGTCATGGGAAAAGACTCCTCCTGGATTGTGGAAAGCGAGACCAACAGCTCAGTAAAACTGCAACACCAGAGACTAGGCTGCAACTCAGCAGTGTCCCCCAACTTCCAGCAGCACTGCGTCGCTACATTGGCAACAAAAGCTTCTTCTCAATAACTTGCCAATACCATGGACTGAGAAAAAGCCACAGGGATACAAATTGTGGTCCCAGAACCAGATCAGGCTGTAACAATACAATTGAGAAAAAAATGGAAAAAAAGAAAACACGAAACACAACACAAAAAAGCAAAATAAAAAAACCCTTCCATTTGATTTAGCCTAATATGCTGATGAAATGGACTGAAAGGGGAAGAGAAAGTGATTCAGATCCATTTCATCAGATTCCAGTTGCAAATATGTAGTGAGTTTACACATACATGTGTTTTAACACTAGTTCTTTAATTGTGGGAGGGTTGCTTTTTCATTTCTATTCTTTGTAATCACTGGTGACCAGCATTTTAAAATCGGACCTCGTTGTATCAAGAAGATAATAATATTGAAATGCAGTGTCTGAATGTAACAGTGCTAGAGATTTTTGTCTAAAATATTCCCTGTTCCTTTTTTTTCCAGGTAAAAGAAAGCTAAGACAACTTCAGTATCACTAAACCAAATCTCTTGAAATATTGACCAGTCAAGATGTTGATTAGGTAGCTTGCTGTGAAGCCTCTGCACTTTGAGTAGGACAGAGCAGCCTGATGGTTCAGGGGCAGAGCCAAGGTGACCACCCCTGTTCCAGCTTTGCAGTTCTTCCCCCAGGCCTCATTTCTTCAGTCAAAAGCAGCTTCTAACCATGTTTGCCGACAGTGACATGTTTCATCCAGAGAGGGTGCCAGTATTTGAGTGATTTAGTAGATTAAATAACATCCTTTCAATAGTCTGCTAGTAGTGAAATCCTAGAATAATTAAAGCAAGCAACTCATCTCTTGATGAGTTTAATTCTCCCTGCATTGCACTTGAGAGGACTCTGGGAGAGCTCTGCAAAAAGGCTGGCAGAGCTGTGCATTTTTCTTGGAACAATACACCTGATCTGCATATCCTGAGGGGTAACTCAGTGGCTGCCTTCCACAGATCCATGCTATTGTCCATTCTTTTTCTGCAAATTAAATATAAACAGAACTGTGTACCCTCATATGAAGTAGGCATACAGGGCAGCTCTAGCTTATAGACCACATTATTTTGTTGCAAGCTGCCAGGTGAGGCTGTATGGTAATTTACAAATAGTGCTTTACACTATTTGTAAATTATAGCACAGCCAATTTGTTATTTCTTGAGATCTGCAGTGAACTGATGGTATTCACCCTCTATTGCATCTTCTAGCATGCCAGCATCTTCTGCTGTTGAGAATTCCTGTAACTTTTGCCAGTTCTGAACACTAAATTGGAAATACCCACGTGCAGAGAATGGAGACACTATTTTGATAGAAAGAGTGGCCTTCTCTTCCCCTTATAAGCCCTAAAATATATTTAAGGAGGATGGTGTTAAGAAAATTTCCTTAGTTATGCTCCTAGCTTGCAGATACAGGAATTTCTGTCTTTCTATAACAGGCGTTTATAAAGCGTTCACTACTGCAGCATTTAATACCAGTTTGGTTAATATCATGTGTTAGGTAGCTACTCAAAGGGAAGTATCTAAAGCCCAGGTAAATCATAGAGAGAGGATTAAACTGTATAAAAGATGTCACCACTCTACCTGATGACACCAGTCCTGGAGGGGAAAAAGTTTTGAAGAGCATTGTGTAGCAATTTTTTTGTGTAAACAATGCTTTTTCCCTAGGAGAGATTGGTCTTCTTCCAAAATGCCATTCTTGGGAATTTCCTGTCAGTTGGGATTGAATTTTTTAGGATGATTTACACAATAGAAGATTATTCCACCTCTGGAGAGATTATGAGTTTTAAAATACTTCTGTAGGGACTAGAAGAGCCTTATGAGTGTGGTATCAGTCAGATTCCAGGGTGCACATAAATGCAGCCAACTTCCTCAAGTATTGCAGGTCAGTTCTGGGCTGGGCATGCTTTACAACCCTCTTGTATGCTTTGAGGCTGCTGGATCCCACGTTGTCTGCAGCTCGCAGGTCTTGGATGGTTGTGGTGTGAGTGAGTCAGATGTACATAGGTAAGGGTTTGTAAAAGTATTCATGATAGACCAAACCTTCCATAAAGCCATGAGTGAAATAAAATTGACATCTACAGTTCGGGGTTTGTTTTTGTTTGTTTAAAATAAAAAGTGTTTTTATGTTACGTGTGTAACAAAGGATACCCTCAGGAAGGAACTTGCCAGTGCATATTTTTGTATGGTACTTTCTTGTAACGAGCTGGTGGAGTGTTTGTAGATTTGCCTATTGCTCTCTTTATTATAATGGCTTGGGCTTTTTTTGATTTGGGGGGTTTTATTTCTTTATTGGGTGGGGGGGATGGAGCAATGATGTTAAAACTGCTTTACTAACTCAAGACCTTTCAAACTAAGTATGTTTACATGAATTGAGTGTTGGATCCAGTGGAAATGTCTGTATGCTGTTTCCTAGTTAGAACATCAAATAAGAATTTTATTTTCCTGGCTGCCTTCTGAATTTTGGTTGGCCTATTTTGCACTGCTTTGTTTCTCCAAAATAAACTACTGAAATATAATTGTGCATTTTAAACTTGTTTACAAATGATTGTTAGAAGTTTATTTTGTAATTCTCTGAATGCTTGCAGAAATACTATATTTAAATATTAGTCCAGACCTTGGCAGTAACTAGAAAACAAGTTTAGGTCATTGGTGTGATCAGTGACATTTTTCCCATAGTCTGTAATTTATTTTTTATTTATCGAATGTATTGGTATCACTTTAATTTACCAGGTGCAGATATGCAGGTACCTGTTGTGATGTGGCATTACAATAGAGTTTTCACATAAATTACCATGCAATTGCTGTACTTTCCTTGCAGAAATCAGTGTTACGGCTCATATACTAGAATGTTACTAAATCGTAGGGGCAAATTGGGAGACCAACTTTTAAAAGCCAAAACTGTAAATTACCAAGTATCCAAACCTACAATTACATTATTGCAAAACATTCAAGCCTGAGTATGTTTTTAAGCCTGTGCTAAAGTGCTTTTCTGAATTGCTGCCTCATTTGATAATTTCAGGATAGTTCTGATTTAAGATAAGCTTCACAGTAAGTTAGTTCATACTTTGTAGACTTGTCTTTCTTTGTAAAAGTAGAGGAGTATAGTAACATTAGACCATACCAGCATGCCCTTGCTCTTAAAATTGCAGACAATCTGAGGAGATTTTCCATAATGTCTGTTTGAATTCTGTTATTGTGGGTTAGAAAAACGTTCTTCTGTGTTTTCAGAGGCATCAGTATTATTGCTGTGTTGATGGGAGCAATTGTATTAAAATTATGTGGTCACCAGTTAGCTTTTTAGGGATTTATTTCTGTTCTGCTTCACTGTTAAAAATCCACAAGAACAGCTTTAGCTTGACTGGAATTTCTCCAGGTTTTATGTCAGCGTGGTGGAGGAGATGGGACTCTGGTTTCCACTGTAATTATGTAATCAGTTTCAACAGGTGAGGATCTTTCCCTGTTGAAGAGAATTTAAGTGGTATTACTGCTGCCTGAGCTATAAAGTCATCACCACCCTCCTCCCTCTCTAGCTGACTTGGCCACATTGTGCTTGAGTTTGTAGCCTGTGCCAGAACATTCTTGCACATCATTATGTGAAAACCGAATTGCGGAAATGTAGCCAAACCAGGAGCATCGTGCTGGCACTTGTGGTTTGTGTAATGCACAGCTATCACTGGGCCAATGATGCTTTGCCTTTGCTCGACCACGTGTCTGGCTGTGCAGCCTTTGTGCTGAGGAGCCGATGGACTGGGCTGGTCTGTAGATAGAATGTATTCATTAATACTATTCAGACTGTTGTAATGATAAAGCTGTTTAAAGATCTCCATCCTCACCATGGGAATGTTTGTGCCGAGAAGGTCTGCAGCAGGTTGAGCAGATGGAAATCTATCAGTTTGTTTTCATTATAGATGATTACAATTAAGAACCCAACCCTGAGGCTTCAAGAGGGTGCAAAGATTGCTCAAGATAAAGCCTCGAATTCTTCAGATTAAATGTGAGCAGTATCCAGCCAGGGAACAGCTGGAGTAGTGGTTAGATAACAGTGGCAGGATACAGTCCAAAGGCAACCGAATAAATGGGGTCAGAGGTGTTTGAACTGGCTGGCAAAAAAAGAACAAAGGAAAAGTGCTTCCATTGTTTCCATCAAATTACAAAAATCCAGACTTACAAGTTCTTAGACTAATGCTGGTTTCCTGAAGTCTTTACATGGCAGCAGTGACAAGTGAGTCAGGCTTTTCTACACTAGCTTGCAGCCTTGCCTTCCACAGCTGTGCAGAAAATACTGGGTTTTGGTTTTTTAGTGAATAGAGTCCATTTTGAGTTCGTAGCAGTCTCCCCGTGTGCACTCTTGCAAAAGTTCTCTTGCATTATTCTGTTAAGTTTTTTTTCTTCTCTCCTTTTTAGTAAAGGTGTATTGATTTCTTTATTTGGTATACAATTATTTTAGGGTGTGTGTTTTGTAATTAGGAGTATGTGAAAATGCTTTGTGTAGATTAAAATATTTCCTTTAATATAATCTCCTCTTGCTTTTATAGTTAAATGAACATGCTGTTGCAGATCACATTACTGATTTTATTTGTAATATTGCTTTAATATCTATTTCAGAGGAATGTAACCTCCAGAAAAGTACTTTCCACATCTTCACTACCTTTCTTTTCCCCGTTTACTCTCTGTAGATCCAGGCCATCAACACTTGAGCTTTTGACTGGATGGGTTTCAGATCCTCCATGGATTCTGTCACATTTACATGCCACAAAAATTACTAAAGGTTGTTAAAGTTTGAGAGGATCCAGGTATAAATGGAGATGATAGAGCGATTCCTCAGCAACACAAGCACAGTAGCATTTGTAACAAGAAAAGGGAATCGTTTTCGCTCTGTGTTTGCTGGTGGCTGTTTGGGTCTGGTCCACCCTGCTATTGGGGCAGTTTTCCTGTGGAAATAAAAAAATCCACTGTGAGAAAAGGTCCTGTGATGCAGAAGGAGAACAAGGAGGCTGGGGCTTGGAAGTAAAATCCTGGCCAGTGGACATCATGATACCAGTGGTCCAGAATTTCACTCTGTGGTTTTTAATAGCAGTCTGAGGAGATGTCTCCTTTTTCTCCATGATTCTTACCCTGAAACCACTGAGGCTGATGCTAGCAGATGCCTGTGGCCCACATATTAGCAGGTGACCTTGCCCAGCATGTCATGAGTTTGGAGAGGGTTCCCGATATATTGAGAAGTTTTTGTTGATGGCCGGGAAATCTCTTGAAACTCCAGAAATAGCTGAAGCAGCAAATGGAGTTCATGAAAATCAGACCTTCCTCTTCCATCCTTCTTAAAGAAACCCACGTTTTATTTCCTCCTTCATTCTTTACACAGTAGTTTTTAGATATAAATTATTTTAAGGGGTTTTTTTGTGTGAAAAGTCATATATACATATATAAAGTTATTAAAAGGTTGAGTATATGTTGAGTATAAAATAGTGACTTCTTTGTTTCAGATGTTAGCAGTCCCTAAAAATGGGTTGTCTATCCTCTTGTAAAGTCAGTGCTGTAAAAAAAAAATTAAAAAATAAAAGATGTATTAGATGTATCTTTTATTATTTATTTCTGATTCAGTATTTGATACACTTTGTGTATACCCTTGTGATAACCACATACTAAAAACACTGTTGTTCTTAAAATGGAGTAACAACAATTCCTGGAGATCCCAACAAGTTTGAGAAAATTGGCCCTCTGGGTGTGAATAGTGTTGGATGTTGTCCTTCAGTTTCGAGCATTGCTCCCCACCTAAGCATGGCTGAATCTCGGGACCATTCTGTGTGTGTGTTAGGTTTCGCAAGTTCATTGGTATCGGTGTTCAAATCCAGCTGTACAGTGTTAACAAGTGTGTCTTGTGATTCGCTTCAGCCCAGTTCACTATGATTTCTGAAACGTAATTCCCATTTTGTACTTAAATTTGTATAGAATTATATAAACCCTTTAAAGATCATGGCTTACTGTAAAACCCAAAATACTTGCTATTTGGCGTCTTCAGTTGCATGACTGATCAGATCTGACAATGAAGATGGTGCTTTCATCTAACAGCATTGATTTCAATGGTAATATATGAATTTTCTTTTTGTTTGCCAAGCACCCATTTTGGACAATGTTTTGGTTTCAACAGTAAAGCAATATGCAGTAGGTATTGTGGCATTATCTCTGTAATTGTTTGGAAGAGAGAATTGTCCCTTTCTGACACATAATGAAAATAAATGCCTTATAACAAATTCTATTTTGCTTCCTCTTTCTGAGTGGATAGGGCAGCAAGGTGAGCAGCTCATTGGGGGAAGCCTGTTTTCATGAGAAAATGTTCACATCCTTCCTGAGTGCAGTTGTTTGCAGTTGCTTCAGATCTGTGTACCAGAAAGATTTGATTTGATTTCTCTTCTAACACTAAGTGGGAAGTCAGCTATTTTTATCTTCCTGTGTAACACAGCTAAACATCACTGGGATTTACACTGCTGATTTATTCGTAGCATAGGCTTCTGAGGTGATTGTTCTTTCATCATCCTGGATAGGGAATTCTTGATATCTCAAAATATAGCAGGATTTTTAATCAGGACCCTATTTTGGCTAGTTCAGGGGAGAGAGGTATCTCATTGAGCAGCATTAGGTTTTGCTAAGCAACAAGCACTGTCAGCAAGGGCACTCATGTAGGCACTGCCTGAGGCTCAGAGCAGCAGCTGCCAGCTGATGGGGCATCCTCCCAGGCCCACACTCAGGCCTTGAACACCATCTTTCCCTTTGAAGAAGGTCCTTGGGTCCCAAGTAATTGTGATTACTTGAATATTCAGTTAAGACAGTATTTATAGTAGCTCCATCAAGTAACATTAGTTGTCTTCTTTCTGATTTTGCAGAAGGTGTAGGCGATTTCTGTCTTCTGCTTCCATCCTTTGTGGAAAAACTTCACAAACTCCCTAATAACTCCCTAGTAACTCCCTAATAACTGGCATTTTAGTACTGTTTCTGTGGGTCAGCTTTGGTTTCACTGCAGGACTGGGGGCAAGGGGCACTGCTCAATCAACACTTCCTCTGCTCTCCCTGGGGAAGGACAGCTCTGGGCACCCAGTGCCTCTTGTGCCAGGGAGACCCTGCACACCCATCTCCCATGCAATGGACTCCACAGGCCAACAACAATGATGTTTTTAGCAGAATAAAGGAATATGTCAAATTCAAAGTATTGGCAGCCTTTCCCGGAGCACCTCAGCTGTTCTGGGGCCTGCAGGTGATGGGAGAGAACTGAGCTTCAAACTGGGGAGTCTGGAATACAGCCCTGGCAGTGAGGGGCTTTTTTCCTCTGCTGCCAATACATACAGAATATCCAAAATATTTTGATTGGTGTTCAGAGAGTTTTGGGGCCAGCTTCCCCAGCCCAGGCATCACCCGGTTCTCCAGCTGTCATGTGGCCTGAAACGTAAAGGATGGGGAAGGTTCCACCTGTAGGCCCAGTGCCAACCAGCCCCCACGGCTCCTATGAGCCAGCACACAGGAGGGGCATCCCCTTGGGTTGGGCCTTCACCTCTGGGTGACACAGACCAGTAGTTTTCCTCATGACTAGCATATTTGTTACTTTTCTTTTTTCTGCTCTGCTTGTATGTTGTCCAAATAGCTTGATATGTATTTACAAGTATTGCCCCAGCGTTTACACTTCTCACTGTTTTCTCTCTGGTCAACCCTGTGTTCATCGATGAAACCTCAGATGTCACGCCTGAAGCTCCCACATCTCACTGAAGTTCCCAAAACACCCAATGCCAGGGCTGAGCTCTATGGCACCCACAGACCCCGTGTGGGCAGGGAGAGCTCCACAGTGCTTGGGGACCACAGGGAAGTGTCCCCAGTGCTGAACCCCGGTGGGCAGCAGCGCTGGAGCCTGGGTACGGAGGGAAACACCATCGCCATGTGTCTGTGGTAAGGAGAGCCTTCCATTTCCCTCCTCTCTGCAGGACCATACCAGCCCTGCAGCGTGCTGACAACCAAGACTGAAGCTGCCAAAACAAAGGAAGGAACCCACTGCAGTTTTATTTTTCTTTAGATAATTTTTTTATATAGAATATATTACAGTCAGAGTTCTCAGCATTTAATCAAAAGGTAACAAGTTATTGCAGTTTTTTACCCAGTGAAACTACCGGTGAAAGGAGAACTTTCTAGAAAGCTGTCTTGTCTTTTAAAAAAAAAAGAGGGAAGAAACCCCCACCCAGACAGAAAATACACATGTAGGTTGCACTTCGCGCACACCAGTGCCCAGCTGGGCGGGTGGGCATCCGTGTGGACGGGGAGCACGAGGTGAAGCAGCGGCGATGGGCACAACACGAGGGCGGGGAGGGCAGGCCTGGGCGCTAGCGAGGTCGGTTCCTAGGCACGGTGCTTCTGCTCGGCTTAATTGCTTTAAACCAGGAAATGAAAACGCGGCGGGGAGGGAGGAGGGCGGTGGCGGTGCTTTCGCCTGCACAGGGGGGGCTGGGACCCTCAGCCTCGCCTCAGCTCGTGCAGCTTGTGCGCAACACGCTCCAGCTCAGCCTCGATGGCAGCAAGGCTCTCCAGCTCCTGGTCCTGCAACAAAAGCCCGGGACACGTGTCAGCGGCCGTGGGTGCTCAGCCCTCATCCCACAGAGCTACAGAAAGTCGTGCCTGGGGCACGAGCACAGCCACGTCCCGCCCCAGCCCTTCAGCCCGCTCCTGCATTTGCCCCCCTGGACAGACATCTGTGCACAACACCGATTACTCCTGTCCTAATGTTTAATTGCCGCGGCTGATGAGGGGGAAAGGCCTGCAGGTGCCGTCCTTGCCTGGCCCTGCTGCCCACAAGGCGTCTGTACCTCCAGAACAAGAGGCAGGAGGGAGATGGCTGCTGGGGAGCTGGGGCCAGGGCAGGCTCTGCCAAGGAGCACTGGCACATGTAGTGAGTGAGTGGGGTCAAACCAGGATGGGCACTGGTGCCAGCCACGTGTGATAAGTGCAGCATGTGCCCTGCTCGTTCAGGGGACGGTGGTGTCCCCTCTCCCCATGCTGCCTTGGCTGTTTGCATGTACCTCCACTACCAGAAGCTGCTTTTCTGTTTGGGAAAGTAGTGACTGAGGAGGCCATCAATTCAAAGGCTCAAGCTGCCCATCACTTGGTGGTCTTGCTGTAGCGGCTCTTGTGTATCTGTGCTGTCACCTGAAGCTATTTTATTCAGTGCAGGTACTCAAACTTCTAACTGCATAGCTTTGGCTGGACTTGGGTCATATCCAGCTGGTGCTGTCTCGCTGCCAGCTCCAGCCCTGCCTGTCTCTCACAACTTCCATCACCTGAGGCTCCCTGCAGACTATGCAATCACCCAGCACAGCAGCAGGCTCTGCGGGAGCAAACCTGGGGCTGTAGATGCTAAAAGTGCCTTTTCCTGGCAGCAGAGCTGAGGTGATGGCCCCTCTCCTGTGCAGAGGGAAAAAGTCATGCTGCTGCCTGCAGCAGATGCCAAGCACAGGCTGACACTGAGCCACTGGCCAGCACTGCATGTAGCTGGTGTGAGAAAAATGAAGGAAGTATGTAAAACAAAGTAATTTTTTTCTCTTCCCTGAGCTATTTTCCTAACAGGGAAAATGTCACCTTGCCCCTACACAGGGCCCTTTGCTCAGCCTCTGGGAAGACTTCAGCTAAAGCAGGGTGCCAGCAATTCAGGGTGCCACAGTCACCCAGAGAGCCCAACTGAGCCCAAGCAGCTGTTTCAGTGAGTTTTGTTTGAGTGGGTCAGGGAGCAGCTAGGTGAGGTTTTCCTTTCTGGAGCACAATTTTGGCTACAACTGGAGCCCCCAGGAAGTGAGGAAAATAGCGCTGTGCTAAGATCCTCCATAGCACCCAAAGAGAGCTTGGTTAGACCCAAACCACTGCCTCACTCTTGCCTATGTGCTCTGGATCACTTGTGCTTGGCTCCGCGTGCTGAGCCCTGGAGAATGCAAGGGACAGCACTCTCACCCCCCATCTGTGCCCACACTGGCCTCACTGACCGAGTCGCACAGCCACGTGGCCTAAAATGAGAAGAGAGGACAGGATGGCAGCTGCTCTGGCAGAGCCAAAGCCTGCCTTCCCTTCCCTTCCCTTGCTGCTAGGTGCTTGGTCTAGATGCTCCCGTACTGACTCCCAGAGGCCCTGATCTAGTTTAAAAAGAATCCAAACAAACCAAAAAGTCTCGTTGCTTGTGTAAGCACAGCAGTTCTGCAGCCTCAACAAACTCCTTCCCAGTCCCCATTTAGAGACTGAGTCCATCACCTTGCAAATAAGCTGTACCCCAGAGCCACTGGCAGGGGCAGGTGGGTAGCAACCTCTTGGGGGAGAGACCTGGGATGTGAGCAGATGATGGCAAGAAGCCAGATGGGGCATCCCTGCCTTGAGATGAGATGTTTGGCTTTGCTTTGAACCAACACAACTGGAGATGCTCTCTCAGCAGGGGATGCTGAAGGGCAATCTTTGGCCTATGGTTTGGTGTGTAACTAATGCAAGAGGAGTGTTTTGGAGGCAAGAGAGCTCCAGCAAACTGGCTTCACTCACCTGCTGCCCCAACCTCTTCCCAGGCACCTGATCATGGCCTGTCCCAGGGCAAACACACACAGAGTCCATGCCCAGCCCCCTGAGCTATCCCAAATTAACTCCTGTGCCTGGGGCTGAGCCTCAGCACTAAGGCAAATCCACCACTCCTGGCTGCTGGGAAGCTTCCTGAGCTATCAGGGAAGATGTCGGGCTTTGGAAGCCTGGCTCAGATGTATTTCTCTGTCAACTGTTCCCACTCCAATGCCCAAGCTTTCTCACCACAGCTATGCCTCTGATTTGTCTCTGTAGGAGGTCTGACATTAATCACTCCATCCCTGAGACAGGGAAAGCATTCCCTTTGACTTGGAAGGGCTTTAGGACACATGGCCTATCCCCAGGCTTCAGATACAGCTCTGATCACCATGTCCAGAACATGCCAGTGCAAAAGTCCTGTCACTGGAGGCATGACTGTGGGGCAGGGAATGCTTTTGCACTAGTCACTAAAACAAGGATAAAAACCAAAGGCACAGCCAGGTGCAGATTTCAATAATACCTGGGGCTGAATGACTAGAAGTTCATTAAACACCAACTTACTGTCACAGAGAACCACTGCTAGCTATGTTAACACCAGGGTACTACCCAAATCTCCCAGCATAGTTTGAATAACCAGACAGGATTTATTCTTAAGCCTAAATACACCGACCTCTGTTCTTCTGTTAGCGCTGCCTTCCTCGTCCTTCTTTTCTTCAGGCATGGGGGCAAGTGGGAAGCCTCCCTCACTGCTGTCTTCCTTTGAGTGATGCTTCCATGACCTTTTCACATCTTCCTCTGGACTACTGAAGGCATACTTGTGGGACCTAAATGCCTTTTTCATGGACCTGTCTGGGTCTTCCTCACTATCATTTTCCTCTCTGCGCTTCTTTGATGTCAGCTGCTTGGCCAGCTCATCCATTTTGTTCCACCTCTTTGTGTCTTCCCACTCCCTGGAGGACTCCTCCTCCATCTCCCCACTTTTGGTATCCCTGGGCTGGAAAGTGTCCTCTTCCCCCTGCATTCCTTCATCTTCCAGGTGATGTCTTCCTCCTCTCAGTGGCCGGGGCTGCTCTTCTTCTTCCTCCTCTTCCTCCTCCTCCTCAGAGCTCCGCCCATTTTTGCCAAATCCCAGCGCATCGTCATTATCTGAAAGAGCATTAAACAGAACAGTGAACACAACTGTTAACCTGGTTACAGTCCATCTTTGAACTGAGCCTTCATACGTGATGCCAGATGGGTTTCCTGACTTAGGCCTAGTTCCCTAAGATTCTAGAAATACCCACTCTCATGTTGCCATGTGAGAGCAGGGCTTGAAGGCAGCAGCCAAAATCCCTGTAGGAAGTTCAAGAAAGAGGAATTGGTTGTCCCAGGACCTATGAGAGCCCAGCAGCAGGCAGTGAGGCTGTGCGTGGGCCCCTGCATCAGCTGCTTGCCGTGGGATCTGGGTGGCAGCTGGCAGGGGTACTTCTGTAAACCCAGTAAGAACCTGCCAGAATTTTCTGGCTTTAAAGCCTCTAATCCATCTGTCTCAGTTCTCTCAGCTACCCCAGGAAGGTATCAGTGGTCTTCTGGCATACGTACTGTCATCTCCCTGCATCTCCTCAGCCTCCTCATCCTCGTCAGCCAAATCAAGTGACCTCTCTCCCTCAGTAGGATCCTCCTCTGCAGCATCATCTCCGTCATCTTCCCGCTCCACACGCTCCTCTGCCACCTCCTTGCTGTGCTCCTGGCCCTGCCTGAATGGCTCCTCTCCCTCATCCTCAAGCTCCAGGCTATCCCTGGAGCCTCTGGGCTCTTCCTCTTCATCCTCTTGCTGCTGCTGCTCATCTTCACTGAAATCTTTGTCAATGTGGTTGTCCAAAGCTTTGTCTCGCTGAGCATCCTCTGTATCTCTGATGTCATTGCTCTCTGTTTCCTCCTGATTCTCTTTCTCAACAGGGTCAGTATCCCTTGGCCGGGGCTCCCTCTCCTCCAGGCTGTTTTTCCCCTCCTCTCTTGAATCTTCATTTTGCTGAGGTTTCTGTGCTGCCAGCTCAGACAGGTACCCTGTGGGGTGCTCCTCTTCGGGGTGCTCCTCTTGCACATCTACAAAGAGAGGAACAAGAAGAAACACCACTGCTGGGAGCTCATTTCACAAGTAGCAAAGCCCAGGCATTTCTTATGGAGCTTCTTCCCTGCTCAGCAATCTGCTTAACCAGCTCATGGATCCTTTTGCAAGTCACTTTGGCATATGGTTGTGTTCAAGCAGGGCAGTGCTCTCCGTGGTGCCTGCGCTCCTGGAGAGAGTAACAGGGCTGAAGTTAAACATATGCCAAAGTGTTTTTCTGCGGCACAGTCCTCATCACCACCTCTTGAGATGCCAGCAACAAACTCTCCCTGCATAAAACCAGATTGCATGTAAAATGGAATAATTTAGGAGCATAATATGGCACTTGCACAGCTCTCCTTGCTCCAGTTGGTGCACTAACATCACATCCTTATTTCTCCCACGAGGCTGAAGAGTCTCCCTGTTCGAGGGAGCTGGAGGGAGGGGAGTGGCTGTCCTTCTGCAAAGAGCTTACTGAGCAGGAGCTTAATGTGGGCTTGGTGTTTGCTCTTGCTCAAGTGGGACTGGTCTCTTTTAACAGGATTAGCCACAGAAACCACTTTGCAAAAGAAAAGGTGGGGGCTTAAAGGCCAGAGAGGTAGAGGAAGGCAAGTGCAGCCCCCAGGAGGGTTGAGAAGTGTGCTGGGATGAGGGGATGCAGAGAGCTGGTCACACAAGGCTGGTGAAAACCAGTGATACTGTGCTGGTGTCACTGCACTGCCAGTGGGCCTAGGTGGCTCAGTATGCCACACTTCAGCAGTCTCCACACTGCTGATGTTCAGGTCTTATCCGACAGGAGGGAGATCCAATGCCACCATCCTCCGTTAGCTTTTAGCCTGCTGACTTTGAGCAGCTTTGCACTGATATTGCGGCATCACTGTGCCGCTGTGGTTCAACCACACTCCCCAGAGCCCTCTTGAGACCCTTTGTGGGGGTGCTGCTGCTGGACAAGAAGTCGTGTCACCCCCCACTGGCATTGTGTCTTCCTGACAAGGAAAAGGGAAGGGCCCAAACCCTCCTTTTTGCTGAAGTGCCTGTCTCTAGTCAGGCCATAGAAACATAGTGACAAGGGGAAACCCCAGCTGAATGTGATCTTTCTGTTTTGTGTGGGTATGTTCACTGTGTGTCTACCAAGTTCAATTTTCCCTTCAGAGACCCATCACTTAATATCTTAGATGCCTGAAAACAAGGCTGGCAGGCACAGATCACTCTTGCCTGTATCACTGAATCTTTTAGTGCTGGATTTCCCTGGCTGTGACTCATTTTAAGCACTAGGAGTGAACGATAGTGTGAGCAGCAGGATGGAAAAGATCAGTATCACTTTGGTAACTTGACAGTCACCAGTTACTATAACTCAAAAACTACATGTTGTTTGAGCTGGTAAATAAGAACAAAGCAAACACCAGGTTGCTTGTGTGTGTCAGCGGCACCATCAAAGAAGATGCCTGCAAGAGAAGCATATGGATGTATCAAGGCTGTTAGAAAGAACATCCTTGTTTACAACCTGACCTGGATTTCCTGGGGGTGGAGGCTGACACTGACCTCTCTGCTTGTTCTTGTCATTCTGACTTTCAAGGACTTCAGAAAGTTCATCTTCGAAGCCACTGTTTTTCTTCTGCTGCTGAGTTCTCTCATTGGCACCTGTATCAAGAAACAAAAAGTATGGAAAGGCAACAGTCTCTCCTGTGTTTCAGAAAGTAGATGTAGGAAAATAGTTCTGTGCTCTTTATATTTTTTACAGCAGACAAATCAGCCAAAGGTATTACAGTATTTCCTTCTAGGGTTTTCCAACCCCAAAATGTCTATATTCTGTGCCACCACCACATTACATTGATAGTTATTGAAATTATCAGATACTTATTGCAGATACATATTGAAGTTATTATAAACATAATTCCTGTCTCCACTTACACAATGTCTGCTGGAACTATATTTCCTAGGGCATAGTTATAAGTTCTCAAAATAATATAAGATAAATTAAAAAAAACCCTAAACAAACAAGCAATAAAACCGTGTAAGGGGCTACAACAGATTAAACCACTCTTCCCTATAACTTCCCTACAGTTATATTCCCAAATAACTGTACTGGCACTGTACCTTGAGCAGCAATTTCCTGAAGTTCCTTCAATAAGTTTTGGTGGCGAAGAATAGAAATAATTCTTTCATCTGCAATAGGAGAAACTTAGTAAAGAAAGCAGCCAAAGAAAACCTCCCTCCACCCTCATGAAAAAGAACACCAAAGTCCACCTCCCTCTTCCTTTGTTTTTTTCTCTCCCTTGGCTTGATTTGCTGTCACATCTCTAAACCATGTGGTTAAGATGACAGGAGGGTCCTATGAAAACCAGGCAGTTTCATGTCACCCAGCACCCCCCTGGCCATGGTGCCGACATGATGCCTGGCCTGGGTCAAGCACTGGCTCTGTCCTTGCTTCTGGGGCCCTGGGGTGACCATGGGGAGGGTGATTGTGTCAAGGACCCCTTGACAAGGTGCCAGGGCTCTGATGTCAGGGCAGCACCAGCCCCTATTTGCCAGATCTGCCCTTGCTGATACCCAGCATTAAGTTTGAGGCTGTACCTCCTCGGAGGGTTTCTAGGCATTCCTCGCTGATCGGCAGGGGGTTTGGCTTAGACAAGGTGTCAGAGATGACCTCTACAATGCACTTCATCACCTAGAGAGAGACAAAAATACAAATTGAAGCACCATTTTTTTTGTCTTTTGTTCCTAAATCTATTTGTTGCCAAGGCTAAAATGCAGCAGATGATGGCACAGATCTTTCTGGGCAAGCCAGAACTGAATGTACAGTTCCTGTTTTACCTAACGCAGGAACAGAAAGTACCTCCTGCAACTGGGAAGTGAGCAAATGACATGTGACAATGGCAAAGGCTTCTCCAACATGACACACAGCTCAGCTGAGGATTTCACAGCTTCCAAAATCATGCTCTTTTAGGTCAATATATCTCAGACTGCATCTCATAAAAGGGCTCAGTGGGTTGTAGAGAGAAACAAGTGGTCATAGCTGTTCAATAGGTGACCTTGAAATCTTGCAGGCTCTTCAAAGCCTGAGAAAGGCACCGTTGTTATACTGCAGCCAGGCATGGAGGGCGAGGTGGGGGGTGAACTGCTTTCAAACACAGATGAGAAACACTGCTCTAAAACCCTAGAAAAGGACAAGACACTCTGGAGAAGTGCTTTGAGTGTTCAAATCACCTGTTACAGATTGGAAGAGCTGTACATGGTGGCAAGTCATCTGAAGGCAAAGAAGATCTGGTGCAGCTTCTCATCAGACAGGATGAACTCTGGGCTCACCCTTTCCAGAAGCCCTTTTCTTTGGTGTAAGATGAGGAGCATTATTTCTCTAGTTTGTCACCTGTACTGAGATTGCAGGCCTAACTCTTCACCCATGCAACTGCAGCACCACTGATCCCACAGGGATCCCAGAGCTGGATGTGTAGTAGGAGAAAAAAAGCCAGAGATACAGAGGCAACAAGGCAACTCTGGGAGGCAGGAACACATCTTTGCCACACCAAGACACAACATTGGAAGCCCTAATGTGTGGTCATGGTAGACTCAAATGATCACACAGGAGAGAAGATTCACTACAGTCTGGTACTGGGTAGCAGTGTAGCAATCAGGCTGCTTAGTTCAAAAGGATGATTATTTATTAAGCAGCCTAGAAAGGAAGCAAGTCTCACAAATGTCTGTGGAAAAAAAGATAGAAGCTAAATTGAAAAAAAAATACAAATAAGCCTTGGGGTGAAAAATTCACTCACTGAACTTCTTTCTGCTGATGATTTCTGCAGGCAGCCCTGAGAGCCCTGACCTCCCTCACAATGTACCATTCTCAGGAGAGCAGAACACTGTGGCTGCAGTAGAAATTAAACACAAGTCAGCAGCTCTCAGTCATCTACAACGCTGTTCATTCAAGCAGTTGGATATATTCATTGACCAGCTGGAATGGGCTAATTTTCACCCTGTGTAAGGAAAGAATTCTGCTTTTGGAGATCACAGTCATAAAATGATGAACTCCAATATTCCTTACACAGTTTGAGGGGATTGCCTGGTGGATTAAAATGTTACAGGAAAGATCTAAAAAAAAAAAAAAACCAAACCAGGAGAATGCCCCTGGTATCACTCTCCTATACCACAAGCAATGCAATAATACTGATTTTAGATGACTTTGACTCACCTCACTCTACCATTAAACAAAAAAACCCCCAGGTTGTGGTGCTCCCCTCCCATGTTTCCTAACCTCTGGACTCACTTGTTCCAACAGTGTTTGATGCAGCTTCAGAACTAAGGACTGCTGAGAAATATGAATCTGGTTCAATGAAATATTCTATTCAAGATTTTTGAAGACTTCTAAGCTGATTTAAGGTCTTTGTCCGAGCACAAAACCCCACATCAGTCACCACAGAAATATAGTCAACTCTGTGGAGGAACTCTGTAAGGTAATGAAATGAAGAATGCAGTCATTCCATAACACTCTCTTTGTCTTTTTGTAAGGGCACATCTTGCAGAGTGAGGCTTTACAAAGTCATTAGAAATAGCCTGCATCAGGAAATGGAGGAGATCCTTTCCAAATGAATGTAATTAATCCAGTGCAGAAATTCAGACTGGATTTTTGCCATGGCTATCATTTAACTATGAGCATGTAACTAGATCCTTAAGAGCAGCTCTCAATGTCCCTATACAAAAATCTCCAAAGGATCATGTCCTTACAAGGACAAAATTCTCCATACTTGAGCTCAGCTATGCTCAGGCCCTTTCAGACCTGAAAGGTATGGCTGTTAATGAGAAATAGTGTCCTTCAAGCTCAAGAGCGGGCAAACATCAGAGACATTGTAAATGCTTTGGTCATGTTCAGCTCCCTGTGGAAAGCCCTCAGTGTAAGGAAAGTCTGATGAGTTGCCCAGGAAAGGCCTGCATGTGCTGACCACTCATTACTTAGCCCTGAGCCACCCACAAATGCTGGTGGCACAGAGCATGGTGTGTAGGAAGAGCTGCAGTGTTTGTTGCTGTATTCATGTGATGATATCCCTGCCCTGATCTGTCATGTAAGACCAGGACTTCCTTCACTTAAATGCTGTCTCAGAGAATGGTGAAGGCAAGAAAGCCCTAATGGCCCCATCCTCTTGCAGCAAATTCAAAAGAAAGTTGATTTTGCTCTGAGATAGAGCATGTGTCAGTGTAATACCCAGGGAGGTGGGTAGTCTTGGGAAGGAATCCTTTGGTGGAAATATTTCCATAGAGTTCCACCAGCTGCCACAAAAGTGTCATCTTTTACACATAGAACATATTGGGGAATAGATCTCACAGGGAAAATAGTGGAATTAATGGATTGTCCCACCAGATGCCCAATGAGCATCTCACTCTGGCACGGCCAGTTGCAGGGGTAAGTGCCTATCCCGAGTCCCCTTCCTCAGTTAGCAGCACACAGCCCCAGGAAGGCATCCAGTGTCTCACAGCTCATGGCTCAGCCCTAGCAAGGGCTAAGCAGGCTAAAAGTCTTAACAAAGCAACTGCTCTCCAGGCCTAGGCACGTCTGACAGGGAAAAGGGAGGCATTGCTCATGACACACATCCTATAGGTAATGTGCAGTGGAGCCTGTGCCCTCCTCTACTGCTGCCTGGGGAAAAAACAGTTTGTGGCTAGAAGATTTTGGAACAAAAAACATTTCAAGAAGGAAGGGGGGAAAGGCTAGGGTTTACTTTCTGGACTTGAATTTCAGTAGAAGTTTTAATTTGTGCCACCAAGAGATCAGCTCCTCTGAAAGATGGGGAAGGAGGAGGTGAGGGAGGTGTGTCTGTCACAGATAAACACAGGCAAACCCACATATCCAAGCATTTAGGTCCCAAAGGCCCATTGGGAGTGCACACATCTGCGAAGTGCAGCTATAAATGTCAGAGGGCATGACACAGATGCATGCACGGAAGCCTATAAAAGAGGGCTGGAGAGGTCAGCCAAGTCCTGCACTGCTTGGAGCCATCCAGACAGGCTGAGCAGTAGCTGAGAATGGATTAGCAAGCCAGGAGTACCAGTTGTGTATTTTTCCAGAACATACATGTTGAAGGAACATACCACACACACACAAACACAGATGTATACACCCCCAAACACGCACAGTTCTAGCAGTGCCCGTTCCTGAATCACATCTCCCCCCACTCTCCTGAGTCACCTCCTGTTGGGAGCTTTGAAAAGCTGAAAGTAGGAGGACTGGGGAGAGGTATACCCAGCCTCCATCTCCTCTCTAAACAAGCTTGCCTGATCCCTCTGGAATATCCTGAGGGACTTGCTCGAGTGCAGGACCAGCCCAAAACCAACCAGGTAGGTGGGGGTTAAACATCACATCCTTCCTTTTCATTTACCCCATCCACTATAGGCCCATTCTTACCTTAGTGTCACCTTTATTCATGTCATTTGTCACAGGAAGGGAAACAGCTGTAAGGTGGGGAGAGGAAAAAAAAGAGAATTTGTTGTTCAACTCATCTGGGAGAAGAGCAGAGTAATACTATCCTTCTAAAAATTGTAGTGAAGAAGAGGGGGATCTCTCTGGTAGAAGTAGTCCCTGGGTGCAGCAGCTGGATGTGTGCACTGTGCCCCTCTCAGTCAAGGAAAGAAGGGAAGGGAAGGGAAGGGAAGGGAAGGGAAGGGAAGGGAAGGGCTCGGCGCGGTCCCCGGCAGTGACCTTGCGGTGGCCGCTGTCCGCGGTGCTGGCGGGGCCGGACTCTCCCTGTCCGCGGTGCTGGAGGGGCGGGAGAGGAGGCGGCGGGAGCAGCTCTGCCCGCGGGGCGGGGGGTCCCGGAACGGGGGGACACGGAGCCCAGCCCAGCCCCACTTACCTGGCACGGCCAGGAGAAGGACGGCGAGCAGTCCTGGGCGGCTCATGGTGCTGGCGGGATGGAGGGCGGGAGAAAGGGGCAGAGGGTGAGCTGAGGGCTGCGGGCGAGGTGCCGAGGGGACACCAGCACCGAGAGTGTGTATCTACGCCAGTGCCCTGGCTCAGGATCCCAGATGAGGCACTGCAGCAACCGGCTCATTTATATATCTCAGCCCTCGGAAATGGCGTCAGGAGGAAGCCACCTCCTCCTCTCCCCCCTCCCCTCGCACACAGCCTTCCTTCCCAAGAGCTTCCATCACTCGCCGGGTGTCGGAGGAGCGGCCACACTCCAGCATCCCCCCGACCTCCCCGGCTGCCCGTGCAAAGGGTTCCAGCAGAAGGTGTCAGGGTCTGCTTGCTCCATCTTCTCACGCTCGCAGGCACAGGAAGGTGGAGGTGTGTTTCCAGGATATCGCTTTTCCGCGCCTCACCCGACACTGGCAGCCCACACCACCTCTGCACATGTGCCCTCTCTGCGTGTACTGGCAGTCAAACGCGGGAGTCACCTCGTGTCCCAGCCACCATTGCCACCTGTAGATGGTTTTGCCCTCTCCGGGTCCCTCTGTCTTTCACTGTCCATGGAAGTTTAAAAAGGTGCTGAAATTTTTAGGTGCCTGTTAGTCACCTCCACAGAGGATAGGGGTGCCTGTAAGACTGGTCCAGAGCCAGAGACCTGGTCATCATGAAACAGGTTTGCCAGTGGAGATGGTAAGTCCTGGCTCTTATGAAGTACTTGTTAGTAGATATCATTTGGGATAAACAGCAAAGGCTGGTGTGCTATTGTGACTCCACAAGCAAATTTTAATAGGTTACTACCTTTTGTTCAATGTTTCATAACAATCTGCAGCAATCCGTAACAATCCATAGTTCGAGTAACCACGATTACCTGGCTGGCAGCTTCCACTGACAAGGGAGAGAGAAGTAATAAATTGTACCCTTCTCTTGGTCACAAGCATTTCTGTGCTTTTCAAGAAATGGGTCTCTATTCTTTGGATAGAACATCTGTCAGGTCAGTCAGCTGCATTCTCTTTTGAAAGTGAATCCAGTGCTTCTTTAAGACAATGCTTCTTTAGGAATAGCAGCTCAGCTGTTCCATGTTGTCCCTCAAGTGATTTTAGAAGTCACAAAAGCCAGGGACTTAGACTAGAAAACAAAATTCAGAAAAATGCACTGTCCTTCTTCCCCATCCTGCCTCACTCTGTTCACTGGGGAGTTCTGCACCCAAGGAACTAAGGAGAACCTAAAAGGTCATCGCTTGTCATCTTGTCTAAGATGACAAGATCTTTCCTATGAGATCAGGGAGTACAGACTGCTTTATAGGTTTCCCCTTTCTCTTTACAGATGCACGTGAAAGTGTGCTCTCAAATATCCTGATTTAAATGCGTGCTTCAGAAGGCACATTTGGATTATAATGGCACTCACATAAAATCAAAGCTCCCCTTGCATGTTGCATTTTCTAGTTACTAGCAGAGAAAATATGGAAATAAATGGATCCTCTGAATAGCGTTTTGTGGGTGGCACTGATCAATGGTTAAATGTTCATAAGTCTATGAATTGAACACCTATAACAGTTCTTGTTCCATGGGGAACCTGTGTCCTCCAGGAACAATAATATCCTTTCTTTTTGGTTGTTGCTTTCTTTTCTTTTTTTAGTTTTTGTGTTTGCTTTTTTTTTTTTAAGTTTTTTTCCCAAGGTGTTTGTGTGTTGTTGAATTATTTACTGAGGCAGAAGGGGTAGAGGTCATATACAATGTCCTTTCACTCCTTCAGGATACACCAGATCATTTTAGTCTCTGAGTTCAACATACTGAACATTATTAAGTTTGTTAATTCCTATGTATTCCTAAGAGTGAAACAGATTGATCTGCTTATCAGGCTATGTTTTCCTGGTCAATATTTACAAATCCTTACATATAAATGTTGATCTTATGAGGGCAATAAATTATCTCAGTTCTAATCCAGTTTCTTAAGTGAAGCCCTTTTCTTCTCTGATGCCTCTTTTTAAGAAATGTACCAGGATATGTAGTGCCCATGACTACTTTTCTTTTCTCTTTCTCAAGCTGTGGTCTTGCATACATTAAGTTCATTGCAAAGGAGAAACTAAATGTTTTCCAGATATGGCATACATTCTCCCATTGTAATAGCATATTACAGATGATGGATTTTTCTATTTCTTGCTCCAGGAAAATGGATATAAAACTGTTAATCCAGCAATTAGTACTTCTGCTATTGGAATTTGTCTCATTAGGCACAGTTATGTTAGGAACTGTCACAGTAAAGCATGTTGGGGAAAGATTTATGTCAAAAAGCAAAAGTGATCAAATAAAAAAGTGGAATGTATTCTGCCACGAGAAACTTCAAGGAAAGAGAGGTTTGTAAGTAAGGAACAGGTCTTTAGTGGGTGACAAAGTAATGAAGATGGACATTTATGACCACATTCAGCCTTATAAAAAAGCTGTTGATGTCCATAGAGAACAATTCCATTTTTCCTTATAGCTGCACAATTTCTAGTGTATGAAGTGTAGTAGGAATGTGGACAGCCATATGCCATTACCTGCCTGTGGTCATAACATGTGCAGATGGATAAAGAGATCAGTTATTGTGATGGGAAAAGGATATTTGCTTTCCTAGCCTAAAAGTGATTTCAAAAGATGGCAATGTCTGGATGGATGGAAGCAGACACCCAGCACTGTTGCATTATCCATGCTCTGAGCTGGATGACCAAGAGAGTCAACCTAAAAGCCATATTGATATATGATCTTCCTATGCATAAGGTCATTTGCTTGAGAGATCAATGTGTCTTAAGTGCTATTCTCAAGAGTGAATTTTTATTTTAATTTTATTTCAGAATTCAAGAAATAAAACCAAAGGATCCTGGGTATGACTCTGAGCTTCTTTGAGAGCTTTGTTCTCTAATTTCCTGGCTGAAACTGGGTTAAGAACTCACTTGTGTTCTGTGCTTGGAAACACAGACACTGTATCCCAGACTGCTGTGATTTTATAGATCTGGGTACTAAATACTGGCTCATAAAGAAGAAAAGTGTCATTTTCATGAAGACATCAAAGAGCCTTGAAGCCAAGGGACAGCTGTTACCCACACCTTAACCAAAATATTGCTAACAAAAAATAGGCAACAATTACCTTCTTGCATACAAAATCAATTGATAACTGTTTGACTGGAAAACTTGAATCTAAGCTCATTGCCAAATTAGTAGTAAAGTCTATTAAAACCCCCACATCACACCTTTTCTTCTTTCCCACATGTCAGTCTATCACACTCGCCTCTCAAATCCCTTGTACAAGCCTTGCTTGTCTGCCTGTAAATAGAAATGAGCTTCAAAGCTCAGATTGCTGTTGTGAATACTCATCTATGCTGTTAAAAGGCAGTCCTTTCTTCTTTTCAGATCAGAGGCAAAATGATGTTTACTTGCCTTGGTTTTCTTAGTTTAGACTGTGCTTGCACCAACCTGAAATTAATTGATTTTCCTGTTCAAAGGTTTACTTACACTCCATAAAAAAGCCCATCATTGTGCCCAATCCTGACATGCACAGCTCTCACTGGGGCAGATGGAGTATGTTCCCTGTTGGGAGAAGAGACTTGTCTGTAGCAATCACTGAATACTGTCTGGGCACCCTTACAAATAGCTTGGATCTCAACATAATTTTTAAAAAAAATATTCAAAGACCAATCTAGAAAATGTCATACCTCTCCAATGCCAGGGTCAGTTTACATGGTCACTTACAGAAAATTCTGATTGATTTCCTGTGAGCCCCTTGAATCTGTAAGAAAAGATGTGGAGATGGAAGCTCTCCCTGAACAGAGTGATCTCAAACAGCCTCTTCAGGAAATTACTGATTTTTCCCATGGCTATGGTTTTATTTGACACTTGTGACAACAAAGTTTGTATCATGCTGATTTACGTATTAAGTAAGATAAAGCAATTCTATAAGTTTTAGACTGGTCTAAAACAAATTCATGAGAACATCATTGATATTGTTTACTTAGCTCTGAAGCTAGAGACACATAGTACTATTTATTGACCTTCAGGCACCAACGAGGTTCATGAGAATTAAGAAAAAGACAACAGTGACAAGAGTGACTAAGAGTGATTAAGGTCTTTGGACCAGCACTCTTCTTCTGGGGGTCCCTAAGCTCACCAGACTGCCTCCAAACCACCAGCAGCTCATAGCCAACACATGGACCCTCAGTCAGCATCATCCCAAATTCTGAACATTAAGTGACTGCCTGTTATATTTTGTAGAGTTTGGTTTTATTCCTCATCCTTTTCCTTTATGTCCCCAAGCTGTCTGTCCACACCAGGCCAGTTGTTCAGTGAACACCAAGTGAGGCACAGGGGTATGTAGGTCTCCTGTACTGCCCATAAGGCCAGAGTTCATCTATTGATCAAATGTGGGCATGGTAAGGATCTTTTCTGAGATGTAAGTTAGATTCACTTGTGTTAACTTTCCCAAATCATGGAGACAAAATCCCTACTTAAAAAGAAATTATAATTAAAAGAACTTTTTTTTTTTTCCTAATAGCAAGGTGTATAATCATGAAACACATAAACACTTTCTATTCTGGGTGCTTTCTTTGATCTTTCTTGGCTTACATTGGAAATACTGCACTCAAAGAGATGAAAAGACAACTAAACACACTGCCTGCTGCCCTGCCATTGTTGCAGAAGGATGAAGGAAATGTGTGAGGATCCATGTACCCGCTCCCTATACACCTCTGTCCCCAAAAGTGTCCACAGAAGCCAGACTTAAGGACTTTCAGGGCATTGCTGTCCCCCAAGAATATTATTCTGTAAACAGTGGCAATAGTACATCCCTGGAACAATTTACCTGGAGATATGGAGCATAAGAACACAGCAGTTGCCATTCTGAGCATTGTCCCAGATATTTATTTTACAGTGCTCCTCAATGTTTTAGTGCTAATTAGGAGGAGCTAGTTTGCTTGTCACTCTGAACGAAGTCTCTCCTCAAACTTGGTACCTTCCTCAGCCTGAGGACTTCTTACAGCATTAAGTGCCACAGCTTGCTTAAACACAGCAAAAATATTTCATCTGTTATTTTTAAATTGCCTCTTATTCTGATGCTAAAAGCTGGGAAACACAAAAGCTCTTTCTCTTCCCTAGTCCCGTAGGGATTTCATGGAGATTTTCCTTTCTCCCTTGCCCATCTCCTTTCCAAGAGAAACAATCACAGTCATCTGGTTCTCATGTGGCTCCTTTAAACCTGGCTACTAGCCAGTGATTCCCACAGATTAATTACCTATAGCGTATAAACATGTATAATGTAATGTAAAGAGATTCTGGTGTATCCCACTCTCACTAGGACTTTTTTAGTCTTCACTCAGTGACCCAAAAACTTTCTGGTGATACCTAAAAAATCTGAGTTTCATTTTAGAAATGACCATACATAGATATCTCAGGAGGTAGTTTCCTTCAAGATCTATTATTCCCTCATATAAAAGACATGGACAAGACAGGGATGATGTCTGGAGGTTTTAGAGGTGCTCCAGCAGCATGTCAGTCACAGAGAGTTTTCTCAGTCTGTATCAGGCAAATGGCTCAGCGTGGATGAGACAAAGAAAAAGACTTCCTCTGTGACTTTGTTGGTCTCAGTTGACACCTTGGTCCCTTCCCTCCATCCACTCACCATAGTTTGAGTCAGGCTGTTCTCGGTACAGCCTGAGCAGAGCTTTGGGCAGCCTTTGTAGTGCAGATGGCTCCTCCCTCAGATGTTCTGTTGATAAGGCAGTTTTTGAACACCAAATTGCAAGTTAATGCTAGTTAATGAATGTTCTCTTTACAGGCAAGGCAAGCCTTTTCCTTCTATACTAAGCAAAGAACAGGGAGAAGGTAACATTTCAGGTATTAAATTGCTTGAGAGCATCAGCAGAGAGCAGCTTGAGGAACAGCCACAGAATCTTAAATTACTGTTACTGGGCTTTTCTTCAGCCTGCAGGAGCTCAGGTTTCTTACCTGACCAATACTTTTTCTTCCCAGGAGAGCAGGGTCTGCAGTGCCTGTCCTTGGGGAGCAGCAATTACCTTCTGCAAGGCAAGGGGACAGCAGCACGAGCCACCTTTAAATGCAGCAAAGCCCTCTGAGGAGCCCACCTCACCCCTATGCTCTGCAGATAAAGTGGGCCAGACAGACTCCTCCACATTGCAGGATGAGCCCAAAGAAAATCTGGGGGATCCTAGAGAACTCTTCTGCCCACCCACTTTGCTCTACTTTGCTGGTGATTTAAAAAAAACCAAACAGAACCCAAAACACTTCAGGAAGAAAAAGGAAGAAAAGCAGACTATGCTTCCTTCTCTTTCTTTTTTTTTCAGTTTTTACTGAAACATTGTCTGCTGACTCTCGGTGGCTTTTTGTTTTATGGAGGCAGCTAGATAAGTAGAAATACAGTGAAATCCTTTTGCATGTTTCATGCCATGTAAGAGGCAATTGTTGTCATGTGTAACCCCAGAGGAGCAGAAATGGAAGGGTTTCCCCCAGGCAGAGGAGATAAATGGGTACTACATTCATTTGTATTTAAAGCTGCAGTGAGTATGTGATATTCTGTACTGAGAGGAATATTGCCACTGTTTTGCTTGACATAGATTCACATAGTGAAAAACTGGAAGTGTAAGGAGCAAATTAATTATTTGCACTTCTAAACAAATTGTTCATTAAGAGCCTGAACTCAAACATAGGTCAATAGAAACAGTTTTTGCTTTCCAGTGAGTTGTAGTTTGAATCCTAGGCCTGGCTTCCTTCCTCGAGTTTGGGATGCATTTCCCAGATATAGGATATAATTTATAGTAGTCAGGCAAGGAGTAAAGAAAATAGTGATGATAACAGCTATAAGGGGGAAGAAGGCAGTTCAGAGGAAGTTTTAAAAAAAAAAACAATGCAGTTCATCATCAAAAGTAAAGAGGAGAAATTAGTTTGAATTCTGTATAACAGCAGACTTGACACCTTATTCCCTCTGAATGTCAGTTTAGACCCACCAAAGACTGATCAGGTTTCTTTTGCTCAACTGGAGATTTTTGTAGACCTAAACCTCAAATAATATAAAAAAATTGAAAACTGAAAAGCTGCAGAAAGTCTTCTGATTGCCCAGACAAATCCTGAGCAGAAGGAGGCTTGTAATTACTGAATTGCATCCTGTGGTGGCTGAGAAGGGTCAGTTCTCCTGGATTATTTGGAGGAGAAATTCTGGCCATGTCAGTCACTGCCTATTAAGCCTGATAATTCCTCATTTGTGAACAGACTACTTGATCCAACTCTTGGCAATGGTTGCAAAACACCTAATTAGATCCTTAGTACAGGTTTCCTGTACTCCTTTGTAGAAGGATGCAAGCACCTGACAGTCTTCTTATGGGTCTTGGGTGTCTGGCCTTTATTCCTTTGGGAGGCTCTTGTGAAAGAGGTTTCAGGACTTGATCTTCTTGAAGTCATGTTGGTGGGAGTTTAAATTTTAATGGTACAGGAGGAAATTCCTTGTGGGTATAGATACTGGAGACACCATTATTTATATTGGGAAGATAGAATAATTTATAATGTTTTCAAAATCCCAGAGCATCACTTCATAGGTGGACCCAAGTGGGAGAACAAGCTTTGCTTTGAAAGGGATCGTCAGGCTGTGGGTATCATAGAAAACCCAGGGTGAGTCAGGTGGGAAAACAGTCAGGTTTTCCACTTCTTCCTACTTTATTAAAATCATTTAGATTAGAAAACACCCTTAAGGTCATCAAGTTTGACTGTAAAACTAACACTGTCAAGTCCACTAATAAACCATGTCATTACACTTCTTTTAAATACCTCCATGGGTGGGGATACAAACATTTCCCTGGGCAGTCTGTTTGAATGCTTGACAACAATTTCAGTGATCATATCCAATCTAAACCTCCCCTGGAACAACTTGAGGCCATTTACTCTCGACATACCACTTGCTACTTAGAAAAAGAAAGTGACCCCCACCTGGCTACAACCTCCTTTCAGGTAGTTGTAGAGAGTGATAAGGTCCACCTTGATCCTCTTTTCCTCCAGGCTGAACACCTCCAGTTGCCTCAGCTGCTCCTCATAAGTGTCACAGTGGGGATCTCAGCGGCGGAATGACGAAGCGACACAATTTTGTGATGATCCTCAGGGCGAACTGTGAGTGGTTTGTTAATGCTGCTTTTATACACTTATCCTACAACTACTATTGGTGCCTGTAAGACATGTCCGCGCATAATGGGCCGCCTGCCTCGTGGCAGTTTAACATTGGCGCCATGAAACATAACCACGTGCACTGTTGGTCACTCAGCTTCACCCTGACTCCGTTATGCCCAGGGCCCGGGTCATGTACACAGCTTCTGCTCAATCATTCTTCTTAAGGCNTTTAGATTAGAAAACACCCTTAAGGTCATCAAGTTTGACTGTAAAACTAACACTGTCAAGTCCACTAATAAACCATGTCATTACACTTCTTTTAAATACCTCCATGGGTGGGGATACAAACATTTCCCTGGGCAGTCTGTTTGAATGCTTGACAACAATTTCAGTGATCATATCCAATCTAAACCTCCCCTGGAACAACTTGAGGCCATTTACTCTCGACATACCACTTGCTACTTAGAAAAAGAAAGTGACCCCCACCTGGCTACAACCTCCTTTCAGGTAGTTGTAGAGAGTGATAAGGTCCACCTTGATCCTCTTTTCCTCCAGGCTGAACACCTCCAGTTGCCTCAGCTGCTCCTCATAAGTGTCACAGTGGGGATCTCAGCGGCGGAATGACGAAGCGACACAATTTTGTGATGATCCTCAGGGCGAACTGTGAGTGGTTTGTTAATGCTGCTTTTATACACTTATCCTACAACTACTATTGGTGCCTGTAAGACATGTCCGCGCATAATGGGCCGCCTGCCTCGTGGCAGTTTAACATTGGCGCCATGAAACATAACCACGTGCACTGTTGGTCACTCAGCTTCACCCTGACTCCGTTATGCCCAGGGCCCGGGTCATGTACACAGCTTCTGCTCAATCATTCTTCTTAAGGCCGTACTTCCTAATCCTTGCTTCTCAGGGGCCCAGGCTGGCCAGGTTCATATCCAAGCCATCACCACAGAGGCTGACAGCCCAGCTGTCAGCTGCCACAGATAAGACTTGTGCTCCAGACCCTTCCCCAGCTCTGTTGCCCTTCTCTGGACATGCTCCAGCACCTCAATGTATTTCTTGAACTGAGGGGCCCAAAACTCGACACAGCATTTGAAGTGTGACACCTCACACGTGCCAAGTGCAGGGAGGCAATCACTGCTCTGCTCCTGCTGGCCACACTGTCACTGACACAGACCAGGATGCCACTGGCCTTCTTGGGCCCCTGAGGACACTGCTGGCTCATGTTCAGCTGCTGTCAACCAGCACTGCCAGGTCCTTTTCTGCTGGGCAGCTTTACAGCCACTCTGCCCCAAGTCCATAGTTCCTCCTGGGCTTATTGTGACCCACATGCCGCAGTGATTCTCCTGTTGCCTGTACTGCCTTCTCCTTTGCCTATACTTTCAGGACATATCACCTATGTCCTGATCAGCTTAAGTGCAGCCTTAACATCTGCCTGGTGCTAAGACAGGGAAAGCCATATATTGATGCTCTTCTCAGCTGCTTCAGGAGATGACCTCTTAAGGTAAGTATTTCTGGCCCTCCTTTCAAGGATATGTGAGTTTCTGGGCTTTTAGGAACCACCTGCTTCTTTCCAACTTGATTTACTTGGTCATAGGGATGTTCCCTATGATCTTCAAGGTCCAATAACACAAGACAAATAGCCAGCTAAGCAATACAGCTCATCTAATGTGATATTTCATGAGAAAGTGAAATTATTTCTATTTTGAAGCAGGTTTCTGTGTGACTGGAGTTCTCACATAGCAGAGATCAGTCAAAGACCTGCAGAACCACTGTGTATAAAACAGTTCCAGTCAATGAGCCCATTTGCCTCAGACTGGTTGCAAGGACCACTAGAGGGGTGGTCCCCATTGCTCCCTCAGCCATGCCAGCCATTGAGAAGAACATTTGTTGCTTGTCTAGGTCATTCCCAGGTTGTCCCTGTGCTCAGGATCACCTGTACAGAAAACCTCTGGAGGAGCAGAGCAGCAGAGGACTGTCTCCTCACAGCTGTCTCTGGGGGATCTAGCACAAGGGATTACATGTATCAGTTGCCAACAAATAAGCTTTCTTGGTGAAAGAAACTATTATTATCTTCACTTGGGAGCTGGAAAATCATGCTCTTCCAGGACTCCCTTTACTTTTGAGATAGTGCTTTTCTGTCGTCAGTTTTCTCCTGTTGTGGCAAGGGATAATTTCTCATCAGTTTTCATGAGAAGGATATTTCCTGCCTCTTAATGTATTTTTGTGTGATAAAGGTTCTGCTGCAACAAAAGAAGCCTAAGCTACATTTTATGACAGCTACAGATTCCTCCAGCTCTTGCAGATGTGAAAGCAGGAAGCCTGTGTGAAGGACCTGAGTGTCCTTTCCCCAGCCCAGCACTGTCACAGACACACCATTACCCGCTTGCACTCTGGTCCATATGCAAGTGGCATCTGCTCCAGGTCGTGTTGTCCTGCAAAACCTTAACAGGAACCTTCTACTTGAAAGAAACTGTAACAAATCAGCATATTTGACCAGGAACTCTTCCATACTTTCAGAAATATATTTTGATATAACACCACTCTCAATGTACATGTTGGCCACTTTATCTTTCATCTGCTACCAGACATGAGAATGCTGCTTGTTGTCCGCTTCAGTAGACTCAGCTTGACAAAACCATATTTCTTTCTGGCTTTGAAGCTATAAAATATCCAACAGGTGATGCTACATACTGATGATATAAACTGGTATTTTAGAAATCCAAGTGGTAGAAGCAACAATATATGTAGATGCAGATCTTGCTTGCTCTGAATTTCTTGTGTAACAGGGAGAAACAGATACTACCCTGTAACAATGATGTAGATGCTCCAAATCATTTCTGTAGAAACTCTCTGCAGGATCAGAGACCTGCAGAGACCTCAGAGACCAATGCAGCTCCCTCCTCAAAAGTTGACTAGTAGCATATTTTACATGTATTTTGATAATTATAAAAATTGTCAACATCTATTTTGATTGGGTTTTTAACAAAAGAAAGCAGAAATTTAATAGGGTTTTTTTTCAAATTCTTTTTTGTATAAGGATGCATTTTTCAGACCCTTTGAACTAAAACCAACTTAGGTTCATTGAAATACTTTGCAGAAACACTTTTCCATATTTTGATCTATTTGTAATTGTGCTAAAGATAATGTCTACCACCATCAGCTGGTATGTTTATGGCCAGCTGGATCACAGGCTACTCATGTTTCTAACATGCTTATTGCATCTAGTGATGATTTATTAACCCTTTATAGACAGCAGGTACACACTGTACAATAGCCACAAAAAGAATCACGAGTTCGGTCATGACCTTTGTTCACACACTCCTGGGTACCACAAACACTCCAGTTTAATTTAATTTGATTTGATTTTAAACTTTTACATGCAAATGCTTTAAACCATCAACCTCCTGGGGTTTATTCCTTGACTTAAGCAAAGTAAAGAATTTCTTGTATTCTGAGAGCAGCTTCCTTAATTGGAAGAGGTGTGCAAGCAGAGAGGCCCATTTGAAATCCACAGTATAATAGGGGAACCAAGCACAGAGTCCCCCCTGCTCTGCACTGAAGGTGCTGCCAGGAGAAGCGGCAGCCCCGGTTGCCCCTGCAGTGGGCCTCAAGCACAGCACAATTAGAGCAGCTGCTTGTGTGCTGTGGTTAAAGAAAGCTCCCTGGAGACAATGTATTGCTGTTTGATTGGAGAACTCGAATTGTCCAACGAAGCTGTTATCCTCTATTTAGCCAGAGATGAGAAAAGGAAATCTTTATGTGTCACTCCTATGTAACAAAAAAAGCTAATTAATGAAGTCAGACCCTCAGGGGTAAAATAAAACCACCACTAAACAAGGCAATGAAGGCAGTGAGTAAAAGTGACCTGTAGACTTGGCTCAGCTATGCCAGCTGCTCTGTTTACCCAGCCCAGAGTCTGACACCCACCCTTGTGCCTCCCTTTGTCCCATCCACCAAGGTAAGGTGTTTCCCCATTTTTTAGGGATATTCATATTTCCATTTTCACCTTTCATATTAGAAGTATCCCTTTGCCACCAGAAATGACCTTGTAATATTGACTAATATTGCAGAGATCAACAGGTGAATAACAAGAACCTTATTACTATATTTAGTCTCCTTTTTTTGTTAAACCATAACGCTCACATATTCTCCCAATTTCAATAGGATTCACGTGAACTTTGGAATGATCCAGGAACAGGCTCTTAGCTTCAGCAAGAAAAATGTGCTTTGAAACATTATGTGCTTCTTGAAGAAAATACAGAACTCCTCCATATTACTGGGGTGACCTTGCATGGTGTTTCTATGGTATTCTGTTAACATCCTGAGACGACTGTATGGATTAGTTTGAAACTTTTCTTTGGATCATTAGAGCTGAATTATGAGTTTGTACTCATGGGAAAGTTCATTTTCCAGTCACTGAATGCTTGCAGCCAATGGCCCCTCCTACAGTGATAAATGGATGCTTAAAATAAAGAACTTCCCAAGACAGACATTCAGCCAGCAGCAAAGCCTTCATTTTAGTGGTAGACACTGTGTTTTATGAAATATTTTTACCCTCCCACCAATATCAATCACACTGCTGTTAGCTTAATTTCACACCTCCAATATATAACAATATTTTACTTTTGAACAAGAAATGAGAGGGCACAGAGTTTTATAGGAGAGGTCTGTTGCAGTGCAGTAGGAAGGACTGGCTGATGGTTATCTTCAGTGCTACGGGATATTGTGTGATACCAAGGGATTGTGCTGGCCGAGGACTGAGTCATACACACACACACTGGGATGCTGGACAAGACCATTCAAACCTTTCCATTTTTTTTCAACAGTGGTCATTATCTATGTTTTCTTTTTCCTCTCCAGGACACCCAGTCTGATATTTTATTTGCCTTCTTGCTCCTATCCATCCCATTTTCTTTAGAACCCCTGACCTGGTTCTTTGATTTTAATTCCAAAGGGCTCAATTGCATCCTGCACTTACCCTGAACACCATATCCCCACATCATCTCCATCAATACCAGAAAGTTTTCATCTGCTTTAATGTTTAACTTTGGATGTTGTGCTTTACAGGCTTGCCTGCCAGAGGTGTCCTCTCTAACCTACAGAAGGGTGGGTACAAAGACCCAGTGTGACTCATCCGAGCCTTCATAGGAGGTTTGTAGTGTAAACAGGGACCCAGAATAGGCCCTTTGAGCTGCAGATTTATCACCATCTCCAGGAGACTCCTCTGCCAGTCTGCCATTCCTTCTACTGAATATCCACACACTTTTCTGCTGTGCTTTGTCTAAAAAAGGGATGTTTCAATAGCAGTCTCACCACAGATCTTTGTTTTCTGCTTGGGGATTTCATTTTCCCATGTCTTCCTGCTAGGCTGCACCAAGGCCAGATTTCCTTCCATGAACACAGTACAGATTCCTAGTGCCGGCCCTCATCTTCATGAGGATCTCACATTGGAAGTTTTGCTCACTAGATCCCAGACCTTTCTCATCTCCAGCACTGTTCATGAAACCTAACTTATTTTATGGAATTAGGTCTGTATTTTCTTGTGGTTACATTGCTTGAGCTGCAGATGGTAAAGATACCTAGAAATCAGTCTGTTAACCTAATTCCCTCTATGGTCTTTGAAACAGCTGCCAGAAACACCTGAGTTGCACAATCCCTCAAGACAAATATTCTACCTTCCTAGTGATAGTCCAGGGAAAGACCTACTTATCTCCCCACTGACAGAAAATTGCTTTCTATTTTCTAGGGAATCATACAGCTCATTTTTCCATTTCAGTAGTCACACATCTTTGCCACTGTTCACCTACCACCCAGCAGCTCTCACAATTACTGCCAGTACTCAGACCAGGTGGCAGCAGAATCAGGCAGAAACAGAATAGGCCCGAGTCAGGCAATTCACTGCATAGTTTGGCTCAAACGAGCACTAACAAAGGTAGCAATGAGTTATGTAATGGAGACGAGGAATTCAAGAAAATGTTTCAGCCCATGATAAAAGCTTGGGGATCTGGTTTTTATGCTTTGCTATTTCCTTCCCACATGACCACTGCAACACATTTAACTGTGCTGTGCCTCAGTTTACTCCTTAGACAAAATCCTCTTTGTAGACGGCTCTGGAACCTAGGAATGAAAGACTCAACAAAGCACTGATCATTCATTTTCTAAATTTTTCCTATTTTAAATGGATTACGCATTCTGTCATTTGGTCAAGAGATAAGGTGAACATATAATCAGTTTTAGTGGCGATTTTGATACACTGAATATTTCAGGGAGAGGTCACTTCAGTCTTGCAGACTTGGCTCAAACCAACACCTTTTTGAACTAAGAGGAGCTTTTCCTGCTTGCAGTCAGAAGGATGCAGCTCCCATGGAGGACGAAGAAGAGGAACACCTAAACTTTTAACTAACTATGCTTTATTTCTTGCTGCTTCTTCTGCCTAAGTGATCTAACTGTGGGCTCTGTGTTCCAGCAAGTGCCTCAATCCCATTTCCACAGGACTCATGAAGCAGAAACCCTGCACATCCCTGGCAGGGCTCTGCAGCTGCAATGAGTAAGCACAACACCCCTGAGGTGGAAGGAACTTTGCCAGAGGGCTGCAGGTGAGGATTCACCCCTCAGGATTTTGAGGCTTGAGGACAGAGCTGGCTGGGAAGGGAGTGCAGAGCACTTTGATACATATCATCTCTGACACTGCAGTCAGCCATCTGTTCCGAGTTTATTAAAAGTGATGTACTCTGCTGGGAGGATCAGGAAGCATCTGCTAGTGCATTTACATTCAAATCCTCACAGCAATCCCATCCATCCTCCTTTTTTAATTAATCAAACCCACTTTTTGGTAAAGGCACACAGATAAACACTTCTTCTGTAAGTAGGAGCACATATTATGATAATACCATTAAATAGCTAATACAGAGAAAAACAATTAAGTGCAAGTAGCAGCATCTCTCTCAGGATTTAAGAAAGCTGTTCTGACAGAGATCATTCCTGTTTAAAGGATCACCATGTAAACCTGGCTTATGTGGCAGCGCAGTTTTGCTGCTGCAGAATTGCTAATCAGCTGCTTGGGGCAAGAGAGAACCCTGAGGTGATGAACCAAAGTGCACACACTTTGTGACCCCATCTGCAAGAGCTAGAGGGTGCTGAGGGACACGAGAACCCCCCAGTAGAGCAGTGTCCCAGGGAGTTTGGAGGCAGATGCTGCAGAGCAACGATAAATCCTGTTGGGCTGAAAGGAGAGAAGTAGGATGCTCTACTTGCATGGTAGAGCTGCTTTGCACTAGCACAGCTACTCTGAAGAGGTAAAGAGCTGGAGATGTTTCTCAGCACAGCCAGATTCTCTCAAGAGTGAGGAGAAAAAAGGTGGTGCCAAGGCTGCTGGTCTCTGTTGGGTGCCCATGGCAGGGAAGATCATCCCTGCTGCTGCTGCTGCCTGTGTTGATATTGTTAGGTGCTTTCTGTGTGTTAGTGTTAGGGGTTTTCTGAATGCTTAGTTCTCTGGGCTTCCCAAAGCTGGGCTGCAGTGACAGGAAGGGCCTCCCAGGGTGCCACTGGCCACGGTACAGTGTGATTTGTTCAACGAGTGGGAATCCTGGGAATCCTTGCAGCAGATCACACTTATCTCTTGGTTCAAAAAGCTCTCCTTGAAGTGTCAGAATTTCAGCATTCTCCTGTTAAGAGGGGCATCTCCTGTGTATGGGAGGTGGTGTCTGAATAAAATGCAATGTTACTGTTGCAGGGGTTGCCATGAGACAAGACCATAGTAGTCCCCAAATCTGGTGGTTGGTGAACCTCCAGGGACTGTCAGCATCCCCTTACACCCAAACAGAAGGAAGAAAAGGAAAGTTTGTCCCTTGTACATCCCAATCTGTGCACAGGAATCATACCTGACTTACATGTGGGGTGGTGGAAAGGTTCTTCCAAAGTATGTCTGAAACACTGGTGTCACATAATGCCTTCGTAACTGGGCCCTCCATGTGAGTGAGGGTGTTTTGTTGTGCAGAGAGATTGACCTTCCCCACTACCCTACAAAAGGGATCAATAATGCCAAAGGCACTCAAAAAGTGGGGATGCTCGATGGTGAGAAGGCTTGAGGCTGTGGCTTTCAATTACTGCTCGTGGTATAATCTCATCTATCACTTATATGGAGCATAAGAGGCAGAGAGGATTTCTGTGTACTTGGGAGCTATGTCCATGTCTCTCTGCACAGCTAGTGTTAATAGACAGCTGATACACAAATCAAATAGAAACCTTTTATTTTTCTGCATGCTGTTTCTTGTCTTCTTACTTTGGATATATCCTCAAAGTCTTTTTTAAACACAACTTTAAACTTTTTAAACACACATTTTCCAGATACTCTCTTAGAGTTACAAACAATAACATTGGCTGAAGCATCTAGAAAATGGGAAGTGTAGTTGATCCTTCCCTGAATGCTTGGCTTCTGGCAGGCCTGGATTTTTCCATGAAACACCTGCTCCCGTGGTGAAGACCTTCTCCCAGGTCAGACAGAGTTTACAATCCTGGCCTTTGTCTTCCATTAGCAAACAAGGGAGCTGCACATGCTAAGAAACCTTAAGAAGCCATAATTTGCTTTTTAATTTCTTTTATTGAGGTTAAGTGGTTTTTAACTTACATTCTTTAGTTGCAAACATTGTTGATGAATTTGCAAGACTGCGGTTCAGAGACTGGCCAAACTGCATTTGGGATTGTTGGTCTGGTAGTAGTTGTGGAGCAAATAAATATGTGTATGAAGGGATATTTAGCAATTGCAGGGATGGAAATGGAATTAGTGACAAACAGTGAAGAGATCCACTGATAAGGACAACTGTCACATGCCTTGCTCAGTGCCTCTACAGAAGGGCCTCACTCCCTGCAGCACATTTTGAGTGAACAAATTGTCCTGTGAGCAGTGGTTAACAAATGTGTTTTTTCTAGTCCCCTCAGACAACCCCACCACATGGTCTTGACTATGTGAATGGTCCAAATGCTGCTACAGCACCTGACACTGCACAGGCCAGTGCAGCACTGGAGTGCTACAAGGGCCAGCCCTCTGCAGGCACCGGCCACTGGCTTACCAGTGGGGTCATGTCACTGAAGGGGACCCAGCTGGCTGCTGGGGATCTCCCCAGATGAGTTTTCAAAAGTTGCCTTTTGTGGGACCATGTTTTCAATCTTGAGCTGAAGACTGCTGGAGTAAAACTTGCTGGTTTTCACCTCAGCCTTGCCTAGTAAGAGAAGCAAGGCATACAGCTTTTCTCTGTACAACCCCACTGCAAACCAATTTCTAGGCAGTGCTTTCAATCAGAGCTGCCAGAGTCAGTCTGGGAACAAACAGTCTCCAGACTCCAAGGAAATCCCTCTTGGCATGTCTAAACAGTGTTTCCTTGGTACGACAGCTCACAGCATCAGGAAACCCATGGTGTCTGCTATAGTCCTACATTTATTACTGGGAGTCCTTGTCTCTTCTGTAATTCATTTCTTGCAGCTAACTTCTTCCTTTATTAAAAAAACAGAGATTTCCTTTAGTCAGCATTATGTATTAGAGTTTATCCAGCAATACATATTTGAAGTCATTTATGTATCAAAATAAGGGGCGAAGGATAGATTGGTTTTTGAACAAAAGTTTGAACTTTTGAGTTTCTTTGTAAATTGGGGAAAGGATGAAATTGCCCAATAGCTGTATTAAGAAAAAGAATTACAGAGCTAAATCCATTGTTTGGAGGAGACTTCAGTCTGTCTGTTCAGAAGTCTGGATCTCTTCCTGAGAACTCTCTACTTGTTGATTCCCATCATAATCAGAAGATTATGATGTGTGTGGTGAAGGGTACACTCACATAAGACTGTTGCAGCTACTTCAGCTGAACTTTCCCCAGGCTTAAAAAAATTAACCTACAGACCAAAAAATTAAAAATTCCCTCCAAGAAGGGAGTTTTATAATTAGAACAGAAGTCCCTAGGAAATGTCCTACCAGTTGAGTTGTGAGGGATGTGATTTTCCCCTCATGGGGCTCAGCCCTGGTGCTCGGGTTATGCTAATCCAGCTGGGGGTCTCAGTTGCAGAGATTGTGACAAAGGGAGGCTGAGCTCATGCTGTCCTGGTAATTTAAGAGCAACTGCAAAAACGCAGTGGCATTAGATGTTATTCAGGAAAAGCAGCTGCTCTCTGCAGCCCCTTTATGCTCTCCCAGCATCTATATTCATCTGGTGGATTAGGGATGGCAGGTGACACATCCCTAACATTGCTTTCTTTTTGCTGTATTGATATCTGTACCCTGCTGTCCCTGGATTTACCCAGTCCCTTTTTGTCCCTTCGTGGTCCTGTCTGCCTCTGCCAGGTCCTGTGGCAGTAAGCTCAGAAGCTCATAGCCTGTTGTGCAGAGAACTACCTTTCTGGCTTTAATGCAGTCTCTCACTGGTTATCTAGAGATCCTGACTTCTTCTGATGCAGGATTTGGAGAGTATCAGCTCTGTTTTCACACCATTCTCCATCTTTGTGATTTTGTGAATCCCACTCACATTCTTCCACACCCTTCTTTTCTCTAAACTGAAGTGTCCCAACCTTTGTGTTTTCTCCTCCTGCCTCTCTCTGATGCTTTATCCTACTGAAGGTTTCAGATGCTTGTCATTGTCCAGGTTATTTTCCCCCTAGCTGCATCACCTGCTTTATCTTCACTGAAACTCATCTGCCACCTTCTTGTCCATTCACCAGCTTTGTGAGGTCCCTCTGAAGTCTCTTGCCATTGGCATGACATTTGACCAGCTACCCAAAACAGCCTAGTTATCACCTGCAAACCTGGCTGTTTTACCTTCTGTCATATCTACAGGCACCTCCTTTGAGGTCTTCAGCTTTTCCTCTCACATCTTTAACAACGTTTTGCGGCAGCTTGTGATGCAGCTCTGTACACCTGGGCAAAACAAAACCAGTGAAGGAAGCGGAGCAGCTCCAGATGAGCCTGGCACTGCAAGGACACTGCAAGGACTTTGCCCCATTCTCAGTACAGTTGTGAGAAATGAGTGTGCACAAGCACAGCGGCATGTTCAGAGTTGATGATCCCTTTTAAAACCCTCTACCTGACCAACAGGTGACTTCTATAGACCGTCTCCGTTTCCACAGAACCCTGAGGTAAATAGGGAAGAAGAAAAATCCACATTTTTCAGGCAAAACCCGCCTGTATTTGAGGGTATAATTGAAGTGTCTTCCTAAGGATGATGCTGATGCCCATTTAGGATTGTCTGGGCAGCTGCTTTTTTATTTTTGCCCTCATGACACAAGGTGTTGTAGCAAAAGGCAGAAGTCTTCAGCTTGCTGTGGTTATTGAACAAATCTTTGATTAAAAGGGAGAAAACTTCCATTTCTTACAAAAACCACACATCTGCTAGAGCTTAAACCTTCTTTCAAAGGCTGAAAGAAGGTTAAGTGCTGCAGAATTAAAAATTATGGTTTTTTATGTAACAGGAACGTTCTTATGTTATTGGGGAGCTCAAAGCTGAGAGCCAGTGCCTGCTTCACCTTCCAACTAATGACCTCTGAATAATTAGCAGAATAATCTTTTTATAAATGCTCCAGTAACAGTGCCCTGGTTGTCAGATAAACAACTCAACTCACTGGGAAAAAGCTGGCTGTGATGAACAGCTGATTGAGGGAGCAGCAAGGTTACAGGTAGTCATTAAGATGGGAGAACATTCATCAGCCCATTCAAGGGGTCCAGCAAGTCAGAGCCATTTCACAGGGTAGGCTAAATGAGGAAAATTATTTATTAGGAGAGTGAACAGAGATCATTATACTCTGAAGTCTGGTGTTAACACCCATTGTGGTTTCAGTCTTGTAAACAATAAAATAATTGTTTTCTCTTGATAGTCATTTACTGTTATTCCTAGGTACCTTGTCCTCCCTCCAGGCTTTAGCGTGTGTGTGGGAATTTATTGAGGGCAGTGGCAGAGCACTCTGACCACAGGTACACCTGCTGTGCCCTCTTCCTCACACCCATCACCTTTTTTCCTTCTCATTTCAGTGCCAATTATTACCCTTGCAGAAGAATTTATTTCAGGACTGAAAACTAAAATTACACCCTAGGGTACTGGGCAGGACTAAGGTTGATGTGGCTCTGAAAATGATTTCTAATAGAATAATTCTTCAACCTATGTCTGAAAGAAAATGGTGAAAGCAGTACTATGTTATTGCAGCCAGAGACCAAGAGCGTATTGAATTTTTTACTGCCTGTGCACCTCTGGTGTTGGAGCAAATTTTGAGAAAATGCTACTTGATGCAGCTGTGGGGATCAGAGGAAGGTGGAAGATTCACTCTAAGTTCACTGAGGTCTCTCCTATTGGCACCGATATGGTTTCAGTTGCATGTCACTCAACTTCACCTTAATTTTAGCAAGACACTCAGAGATGCCCCAGCCAGCCTTAACAACCATGTGGCTAAGGAATACACGAAGCCTTACACTTAAAGGAACTTGTCTGTTTGGCTATCCTTGTATTTTGAAAGTTGAAGTCTAAATTTTCTCCCAATTTCTATCTTGTTTGCTTCAGGTGAGGTTGTCCAGCATGGGGTATGGAGAACTGCTGGCTCCTGCCTGCTCTGTGGTTCTCCTGTGCAGCTCTAAGATTGCTACCCCATTTCTCCAGCCTGCTCCCCAGCCTTCTGCATTGCAAATTAACCAAGCCTCTCCTCACACTCATGTGTTTTCTAAACTTCTCATTTGTGTTGCTGTGTCCTGGGTCTTTCCCATCTCCTCTGCCTTCCACAAAGTGGGGTTTCCCAGGCTGAAGACAGCAGCTCCAGCTGAAGCCTTACAAGAGCATCATTGCCTCACTATGCCTTACAGAGAAGCAAACGAAAGACAGTAGCAAGGAAGCTGCTGGGTCACCCAGCCTGGGCCTGTGCTTCTGCAGCCAGCTCTGATAAATTATTGCCAGAAACTGTTCATTTCTATCTTGAACCCAGTAAGGATTCCTAACTTTTTCACGTTTATTAGAAAGCTATTTCAGAATTTCATCCTCTGATACAGATATTCTTCTAAGCTACAGTTCAAGCATTTTCATAGGTAGTTTAAACACATTTCTTTGTAGGTTTGTTTGGTTTTGGCTTTTTTTGCTATTCCTGAACAACATCCTTTCATATCCAGCTTTTTGCTACTATTTCCCTTGAATATTCTTTGTGGATCTCTATGTAGTTGTACATTGATTTCCCTTTTCTGTTTGCAGTACTTTGCTCTTCTACTTGCCCAATTTCATCTTGAGGATTTCAGAGCATTTTTCTTGGTCATAACCATCATTTTGAATCATGAGCCTGCCTTCCAATGTTTTTCAAGCTCTAACAGCTTGGCTTTATTGAGACATCTTTTAGCTGCATTCCCTTTCCCATCATCTATTCTTGCACATACTGGTCAGACACAGACTGAGCACACACTCCCTGGGTCTTGCCATGGTTTTAGTCTTCCAATTTATCAGGTAGCTGGATTCAGTTGTCACAATGAAGTCTAGACCGTGTGTTCCTTGTGCACACCTGAACATACTTACCAGGAAAGCGTCCAAACTCTTAGAATTAAGTTAAGCACTAGACCAAAGAGGAAAAAATGAAAAAAATTGGCAGAGTTTATACTTGACAAATCTCTGCAGTATGTTTCATATTGACTGACTAATCTGTACCTGATTATAAATTGAGGGTTTCATAATAGTTTCCAGCAATCCTTCCAAGAATTAAAGTTAGGTATAACAGTTTAAATTCCTTACCTTTCTCTGCAATGCAGGTACTAAGTGTTCCCCTGCTATTCCTCTCTTATTCTCCAGCTACTCAAAAGCAATTATTAATAGCTTGGAAATGGCTTTGGATGGATCCTTAAGCCCTTGCAGATGAATTTTGTCTGGTTATGCAAGCTGGAACACATCTCACTAATCTAAATGTTCTTTAAGCTCTTCTTTCCATGGCTCCAATCCCCTTTATTTTATGTTCCAGTTGTCTTCAACATCTGGTTATAATAAAGGATTTTAGGAAGTTTGAAGCAGAAAATGGCAATGGATGTTTCAGTCTTTGCTGGTTGTCACCTCTCCGGAACACAACTTTCTTCTTCTTTTTCTTTGTAGACTGGTGTTTCTTTAACCCTTTCCCTGACTTACTCAGATCTCTCAGGACTTAAAAAAGGTGTGATGGTAGTCATGCAATAGATATCTCATTATTTTATTAACACAAATGAATCAGGAAAACCCCAAACAGTCTGAGGACCTACCCTACTAATGCACTCATCGCCCTGTCTGTAGGCTCAGAGTTATATGCAGACAGTTTTAGGTAAGGCACAGAACTTTGTGTTCTGTTTTACGCACTGGGCCCAGAATGAAACCCAGAAGATAAAGGTGAGCTCCAGATGTAAAATTTGTGTTGGGGGTTAGGAGGTGTCTGAGTAGGAGAATGTGAAGCTTTGTCATGAGACTCATCCCTGAGTCAGCTTGTGCACCTGACTCAAGACAAAGAAGAACCCTCTACCTGCCTGGGCCTCAGACCCAGCATCATCTCCTCAAGGAAGATTCCTGCTTATAGAAGGGAATGAGCAAGAATCACAATTCCATGTTATAATCAGGAGCCAGTGAGGTACTTGTAGTGCTGTACCTCTTTCCTGCCATGACAGTATTTAAAGCACATCCCCCTCACCTCCCAAAACAAAGAAAAGCAGTGCTTTAATGCTTTAATCCTTCTCTCAGTTTGATAGACTTCAAAGCCATAACTCCCATCCCCTGCCCATCCACAAGAGGCCATGGATACCCCAGCCTCACTTTTCCCTGAGCTGTTAGTGATGCAATTGAAGCCTGAATGAATGAGTGCAAGGGAGTATGTAGTTCTAGTCTGCTCTTTGGGGCCCTTGGATGGGAGAAGTGAGCTTCACCTTCCCTGTGAACATGACAGCGGCTGCTTCAAACTATGACACACAGGATGGGCATGATCTTCTGAACCAGGTTCCTGAGAGTGCTGGCTTTGGATTTTACCACTTCAGAAAAGGTGACAGTCTCAGTGGCCTAAATCAGGAGCAGGAACTCCTCAAGCACTTTGGAGTCAAACAGGAGTCACCCCCAGAACTCATTCTGGTCTAATGCCTAAAAATAAGCTGTCTCTCATGCAAGGTATGATACCAGAGGGCTTGGTGATGAGTTACATTTCTTTGCACGAATACTACTACAGGGGTCATTTAAGACAAGGAAGTTGATTTCACACTTTTTTTTTTTTATTGTACTGCATGGCAAAAGCAAAGCAGGGCAAAAGCAAATATATGAATGAATTTGTGTATATATGCGTGAATTGTGGAAGATCAAAACTATGAGACAATTTGAGTCAAAAAGTGTCCTGAGGCACCCTGAGAAGTGATGACATGGAAGGATGTATGCAGGCTGGAGAGGAAGGAGACAAGAAGAGGTGGCTTGAGCTGCCTTTGTGCCAAGTATGTCATCTGTAGTATTAATTTGTTGTGCATGGGCTCTCCAGATCATCAACAGCAACCTAGAATGTGGGAGATGGAGTGGATAAAAGTACAATGAGTAAGTGTTAGGACATAGAAAACATTGAAATTTACAAAAATGTTGGATTTAATAGGCAGGTTATGTGACCTTGATGAATTCGCTCGCGGTGGAATGAGGGAGGTATATAAATTCAGAGAAGCTCCTGCAGAGGGAGAAAGACTCTATGTATGGCATTTGTGTGGGAAAGCAGCAGGATCTGGATTTAGGAACAAGAAGAGGAGATAGAGGGGTCTGCTGCTCTTTTACACACTGTGATGGGTATAAGTGCACAGATGTCCAGGGAACATAACTGTGGGAAGAACCTCTGGTTAGGTGAATCATTCCTCTAGGTCCTACAGGTAAAATGCCTCGAGGTCACTGGGTGTCAGGCAAAAAGAAAACCTGATTTTATCTCTGATCATATTAACCAGGGAGCCAAGACCTGAACCCAATCTGGTGCTGCAGTCTGCTGGTTCACATCACCCTCTGGGAACTTTGTTTCTGATCATAAGGAGACTCTCACCTTCCTGCACAGCTTGTAACACTTGCTTACCTTTCAGCTTGTTTACTGTGTAAGCAAGGCATGTTGCATCTGTGGAGGTAGCAAGACCAATTTAAGCAGGTGAGTACAATAAACCTGCTCTCCCTTGGGACCCACAGCCTGGCTCCTGAGCCCATCCATGTCACCAGGGTCTCTGTAAGAGCTGCTGTGGTTTCTGGGCAGAGACATGCCAGCAGTTCCCCTGGGCAAGAAGCAGGCATGGAGAGGATGGTGTCAGCTCTGGGCACGCTCTGTCTCCAAGCTTCATATCAGGATTTTGAAGCCATTTGGTAGAGTTACAAAATTCAGATTTGACTGGGGTTTGTAACCCTCCTTAGCATTCACAACTAAAGATCTGAGAAAAGTCTCCCCAGTTTAAAGCACTCCAGCTAAAACTAACAATTCTTCTCATTAAAAACCTACATGAAGTATTTACTGCAAGATGTCTCCTATCGAGAGCCTGTGTTTCTGATCATAAATCTGGATGCATCTCTTGGGGGGAAAGCAGAGAGCTGGGCAGGAATGTTAGAAACATTTCTGAAGCAGGCATATGAGAACTACACTAAAAGCCTTTGTTCATACAAAATCATTCAATTCTGTAGAAACAGCTGCTGAAACTTGCATTCCAATCACTCCTTTTGCAGCAAAGTTTAAGTGTTAAGAGCTTTAAGGCTTCATGGCTCAGGTGCAGAGCCATGGAACTAAATACAACTACACCAGCAATGAATACAGTCTAGGAGCTTCAATTTTGCTTTGTTTCTAATAAAGTACTCAGGGCAGGATCTTTTCAGCATACATCACTTTCATTATTTTTTCATTGCATATACAGTAAATAGCAACTAACAAAAAGGACTATCTAATTAAACCTTTTGCTTTATGAGTATCCTTGAAATTAATTGGGGAGACCAAAGAACTTGTTGGTTTTCGAGAGCAAAGTCACATGATTTAATTCACTTATTACAGACTCTGTCAGGGCATGTTTGCCCAACAGGCCTTTCCAATTCAATAGTCAAGCAAACAGTCAAGCAAACATATAAAATGATTTGAAGAAACTAGGGCAAAAATTGCCTTGCTGAGTAACTAGTTTGATGCACTTATCCCAGCCCATGTCTGATCAAACATTATGTAGCACAACCAAAGCCTATTACAACAGTGGTTTTGCAGCGTGTTGCTGTGCAGCTCCTTCCCATGTGGCAAGTGAGCAGAGAGGAAAGTCTGCTGATGTTTCAAGCAAGCCAGTGCCTGAGAGCACTTGTGCCTCCTGGCTCACACGTGGGTGTAGGTGGCATGGTTGGAAGTGGCCAGCACCATACCTGGGATACAAACTGTGTTCCTTCTTATGCCTTTCAGAGGAAGAGTTAAAATAGGGCTACCTACAATTAAACATATTTGACCCTGAGAAGTTTGGATGAATGACCACAGCTGCCCTGGGCTCCTGCGATGACCTCCTGCATTGACCTCCACAGTCTTATGCAAGATGTGCTGCATGTGAGGACATAGCCAGGGCTACTGCTGCTGCATCACATCTCCCTTTAGTGTGGTGTGACTGCTTTGAGGAGGACACTCACACTTTGTTCTTCAGCAGATGTTCTGTATCTATATCTGGCTATAGCCTTTCCTGAACCATGCTGGGCATTGCAGGTGATACACCAGCAGCAATAAGGAATAATGGATTTTAAAAAGTGTATCCTAATTAACTTTTTAATGCTCATTTTCCCTAGCACCAGCCTCATTAGATCCATGTGTGTGAAATATTGTTTAGCCAGTTATTATATTGTTAATCATGAAGACTGCCTTGTTGACTGTGTGCTTCATCCAAGCCACAATGTCATGACTACAAATACAGAACTAAAAACCAAGTCACTCCTTAATCTTCAAGATTTTATCACTGTTCTGATCCCTGCCCTGCAGGTAGCTGTAATTTCTGAGCAACAAAGAATGAGCTCTTCTACACATGATGTGTAGGTGAGAGATTCAGGTCATATTTTAAATTTATAATTCGGAAATTGTCCTTTCTAATTTCTCTAAAGCTTGAAATGCCTCTTTCTGAAACAGAACATGTTCTTACACATTAGTGCTGTTACACAACAGCACTTAGGCTTTGCACTTTTACACAACAGAACAATTTGCACAAGCTCCTTGAAATGAATAGCTTATACCCCAGTCCTCGTCTCATGGCTGAGGAAACAGAAGAAAGTTTCCATCGTGCTGGGCCTCCATCGACCCCATTTCTACACTAAGTCTGTAACTCCTCCTTGGGCAAAATATGACTGGAATTAAAAAAAGTGGGCTAAACAAGGGGAACCTCAAACTGCTGGGCTGCAACTATGCCTTCTTCTCCTCAAGATGCCTTTGGAGGACAAACCCCATATCATCTTTCTCTGCTGTTCCAGGAGCAGCATATTAAATTGTCAAATTCAAGGGTCCTTTACATACCTTCTCTTTTGTTACTAACTTCAGTATTTCTGGATATAGTTTTTTCAGCGTGGTGTTTTCCCTGAATGATGTTGTCCAGCTTCAACAGGTGGAATGACTGGAACAAGGGACAAGGAGATGTCAATGCACCATTTAATAGCTTTTAGACATACACAGTACTTGGTCCTTCAGAGGCTGATCCAGGCCTGATCTCAATGAAGAGACTACACTGTCAGCCCAGCTCATGTTTTTCCATAAAGTTCATGTTCTCCCTGCCATTCCCCTTCACAGAACGGTGAAACTTTGTTGAAGTAATTTTCCCCATCTGTAATGGGCTTGTTGTTTACCACCCTTATAGCAATTACATAATTAGGTGCATGCACAGTGATGACCTTCATCTACCCCCTAGATATTTTTCACGAATACACACTTCAGTGTTCAAGTGAGATAAGAGCACTGCCAGGGATGCTCTTTAGGCAGAGCTAGCTAAGGGATAATACAGCCACTAATAGCTAGAAAACTTCAAATCATAGCATGTTGCTCTAGAAAATAGCCTTTTGTGCCAAAGTTGAGGACAAATTTCCTAGTGTAACTTTGGATAGAGGAAGTCCAATGGAGAGATGGAGTTTTATGGCACAAATAAAAAGAAGTCACACTCTGGATAGGGAAGGGCAGTGGCAAGTCTTTGCTATGTGGGAAGCTAAAATTTTAAGTAGTGTTGTCTGTTTAACTCCTTGATACTTTAGAAGAGCAGACAACACCTTGTTTCGGTCTGAAAGTATGAGCCAGATGTGCACAAAACCCATGCAGGATTTATCTGGACAGTCCCGTGCATCCGAACTCTCACAGGGCTTGGGAGGTAAAGTGTCCCCAGGTGCACCTCATGCCAGAGGAGTGGGTCTGTAAGAGCAAGACTTGCCTCCTGGTTCTTGCAGCAAGAATGAGGGGTGAAGGTGCCCGGGGGGCCAGACTCTGCAACCCTGACAGTCTTTCCAGACATGCTGTCTATGCTGGCAGGGGCTGGGTGTCCATTTGAGCAGGACCAAGCTCATCCTAGGAAAGGTCAGTCAAACTCACATGATAAGAAGATCAGGACAAGTCATCTGATAAATTTAAAATAGAACTGTGTGGAAGGAAAAAAAAGACGCCATAATAGCTTTTTCTAAGCAGCTGATGATGGAATTCTCAAAGTGTTAGACAAACTCCACCTCAGGAAAGCTAGTTACAATTTGAAAACATAAATTGACCCTTGGACAGAGGCTTTAAGCTTCCCCATGTAATCAAACAGCAAATAATAATATCTCCTCAGTGCCTCTCCTGACTCAGCTACCAATTTACTGTATGAAACTAAATGAGTAACCTAATTTCCCTTTATTTGTACCTATATCTAAGACCCTACTGAGCCCATGAATAAATGTATATGTTGATACATAGACATATAACCCCTACATGTCCATTTAATACAGTTTAACATCTGAATATTTTTCATGTAATAGGATTCAGTTCTTTATAATGAATAAAACACAGGGCTGTATCAGTGCTCAGTGTCCTTGCAGAACAGAGGTGTCCTAATGCTTAATTCATGTTTGCACAATAAACTGAAGGCAGAGGCTGAAAGACGCCAAATGCTGGAGAATTTGTTGAAGGTTTTATGTGAAGGGGTTTGTGGTGGCCCAGCACCCCTTCACCTGGTTTTCCTCTGCATGGAGAAGGGGAGAGGGCTCTACCTCTGAGCCCCTGTGAGACCTGGAGCAGCATTGGCAGCAGCTGGGAGTTTGGAGGAAGGCAAAAGCTGGATGATCCACTCCCTCCACAGTTCCCTGCTGCACTGTAAAGGGTCTTCTCACCACAGGCACACAAATGGTGAGCTAACCCTACCAGTTGCTGATGAAAACACAATTTCAACAAGGCAAAACCCCTTCTGGTGAAACTTAGCTGCATGCTGAATTAGCTGTGGCCCTGGAGCAATGTTTAGAAGGAAATAACAAATGGGAGTGTGCTTAATTGAAGCTGACAGACAGAATGGCACTGCCTGTAATAGTATCAGGAGATTATCAGTTATAGGCCAGTGCTACAAGCTGGGTGACTTCCCTACCAAAGTGTGACCCTTATGTCAGTTCTGTCAGGCCAGATCTTAATTTCTGCTCTTTAATGCTGGATATCTCATGTTGATAGGGAAAATAGCTTTTTCCCCTACCCATCTTCATCTCCAGCTGCTCTCTGTACCATGTAAACAGTGATTATTGAGAAATCCAAGTTAGAGTTTATCTGATTGATTTTTAAATGAACAAAGGTTATAGAAAAGGGCTTAAGAAGGAGAAGAAGCGATGCACCTTTTCCTCTTCTGACTAATGGATGGAATGTTTTTATATTTACTTACTTAACCAATATTCAGGTTAAAAAAATGAGGCATGAATTGTCAAGAAAGTGTATCACTTTCGTGAGAAAAGAAAGTCAGGGCAAGCAGCACTGTGATGTGTTGGGGATCTCTTCACCCAGAAAGGCCAGGAGCACTCTGTGGCACAGCAGTCCTGAGAGGAGCCCTGCATCTGTGTGCTGGGGCTGCCTGCTGCAGCTGCTCCATTAGAACAAGGGTATTTTGGGACACCAGAAAGAAACTCAAATCAACCAGCTGGTGTGGGATAGTGAGGGATCTCAGCAAGAGAATACAGGGCATTAAATTATCAGTTTTATCTCTGCCAACTTCTGCTTGTTCAGATGCTCAGCCCACACTTAATGCCTTCTGCAGACTGGAAGACCATCCTGGAAGCATGTAATTCAGCTTACCTCTCCAGTCTCTCCACTTCAACCACAAAGTTTCTGCAATATGGACTGGGTTTTAAGTTGGACTGCACACTCACTTGTAGGCAGACCTTTCTCCCTCTTGCACACGCTGCACCAGTAACAGATGGTCCCAATGCCTGCTCACAGAGGCTTTCCCTAATGCAAGTCCTCTCCCCATACCTCACTGTGCATGAGAACATAACACACTGGAGGCAAGACAGCCTGAGAAAATAAAAGAAAACCCAGTCTTTCTATGAAACTTCTTCAAGACCTCAGCTGTTGCACACTGTAATTTTCCCATGAAGTCAGCACTCATTCACACAACCGCCCTGGGACTGCCTCCATAACTTGTTTCCAAGCAATGACATGTGTCAAACAGTGCTCTTCTGGCTTGGCAGAAAATTCAAGAGTAACTACTGCTTTTACAGAAGCTGGGAGCAGCTCTCCTTTAATTTATTTTGTCTCTACTGCTTTTTCTCTAAATATTCTCCAGGATCTCAATTACAGCAACATTTCCCAGTGGAATGAGAGCACTCTGATTGAGTAAAGTAATGAGGTGCATAAATTAACAGTGACATCGACTCATGCCTCCAGTCAATACTTTGATATTTCATCTATTGAAGTAAGTACATTTTAACATTAGTCCCAGCAGAATTGGGTTTTGTGTGCACTGCAGTCAGAGGATCCAGCCAGATGGGTTCAAACTCTATCCAAGGAATGTGGGAATTGAAGTGAGAAAGGAATTCAAGAGCTTCTGAAAAAAAGAGGTTCATAGTTTTTGAGCTAAGCTTAGCATCAGATTGAACTCCTTCCTAGCAGAACAGATAAATGTTGTATTTGGAGATGAAATCATACATACAAGAAAAGGAGGAAAACCAGTCCATACTGGTAGTGATCTTAGCTGGCTGTATGAATTGATAGTAGTATTGATGAACTGTTGTACTTGTATGAATTGATGATACTATTATAAAATAATGTGGAGAGTTTTAGGAGGTCTTTGGGATTCGAAAGACCCTTAAAGCTCACATCACTCTTTTACATCCTCATCTAGATATGACCAATGCAGCTGCCTCTGACTTTGCCAAAGGGTTCAGAAAGACAGGCTGTGCATATTGCACGCTGCCGGGTAGTTTCAACAGTGCAGCTGCTGGTGACAAAACTTAAAATGCTGTAACTGAGACCACTTCTCAACTCTCATCCCTGGGGACATGCCCTAACCCATTCCACCTCCCCCTCTGGAAGCATTAAGGAGAGAAACTCCAGAGCTTGAACCAGAAAGGAGTTTTGGTTCTTGGTTCTTGCGAGAGACAACCAAGATGAAACAGGAGACCTTTACAGGATCAGACAGGAAAGAGAGCTCCTGGGCAGACCACTTGTTAGAAAGGGATTTGGAACTGTCAATGAGAATTTTCTGTCCTGTGGTTTGGGCTCCCTGGTGCTGTGGGAAGCAGGCCACTGGGTATACTGGCAAAGCAGTAGGATATGCCAGAGAAATGCCAAACTCCATTCTCGGTTCCTCTCCTAAGAGCAACAAACTGAAATTTAAAAAGCTATTTTTCTGAACTTTCTGTATCATGACATTATTCAAATATAAGAGCAGCAGGAATTTACCATTTCATTAGCATGTGGGTACCACACTCCTTTTCAACAGGTAGGGAACCTGGTGCAGAGAGGTTAATATGGCTTAAAGCACATTGTTTAAAAATCAGATTCAATTCTCCATTTCTGAACTCTGTGACCAGGACTCGTGATGTCTGATGCTAAGAGGAGCCAGTCAGCCACAGAGTGGCCAGTCCAGAGACAACAAGTGAGCACCTCCACTCAGTATGTTGTTTAGTTGGCCTTCACAAATTAGCAAATTATCTTTATCTGTTTTCCCCAACAATACGGGCAATGAGCTTCTCAGCTCTTATTTTGGACACCTCGCTGGAGGTTTGGAATTACATTGGAATGTTTTTCCTATGAAAGCTCCAGCAGCTAAGAAGTGAACAGTTGTTTAAAGTAGTATAAAATACCCTGGGAAGGGCTAAGTCACAGTCATGACTGCTCACATCCAGACCTCTGACCTTCTGGGATCTGCTGCCACATTAGCTGGAGTGTGATTCCCAAGGCCTAACTGAACTCTTGTGCAAAGCAGGCACATCAAGGTCCACATTTTCATCCATCCCCACACCTGCGTTAATTTGGTAAGGTGATTTTGCTGGGCAAGCATGAGACCTGATGCATGGCAGATCTAGAGTGTTGGTTAATGTGGGAAATTTGAGTGTTTCAGACAAGCTGCCAATCACTCAGGTCCTTTCAAAGCCATGCTAGGGGTCACTGCCCTCTGCTCCAAATGTGGCTGACCTACACTCAGTAAGTTACTAATGAGCTCATGCTTACTGTGGTGAGTTTTATTCTTTGCTTTAGCATTCCAGGACTGACTTTTTGAGGTCAGAAGTGGGTCCCCAGCTACATAATGCAATGCATTATTTTTATGGTCCCCTGAGAGCACAGCCTGATGGCTGTACCCTTCACTCACACCCTCCCACCTCTTCCACTCCCCCGCAGTGCAACAGCTTCCTAAGGTCTGCCAGAAGCCAGTACTTAATGGGATATGCGCTGTGAGAGATGGGACAGCATGATAATTCCTGACACCAGGGCATGGCAAACAGGAGCAGAGCACATACCACTTAATCTAGTGGTGATGTGCTGCACCCTTTCATGGCAGGCCACAGGACAGCTTGTCCAAACAGCCATGCTGAAAGTGGGCAGCTTGCTACTGCTGGATATTCAATGGTGCAGCCCTGTGGGAGCCTGCCAAAAGGCTCCACAGCTGCATCTGCCTTGTAGGCAGTGTGGGAGGCAGGAGCCTGGCAGAGAGCAGTGAGTGGCAGGCAGCCTGAGGCTCTTCAGCTTTGCACATCCCTGTGCCCTGTGCCACCTGTGGCTGGGCTAACTGTGCCCTTGGTCTGACTTGCAAAGAGATGACAGTGCAAGCACAGGAATGCACAGTGTGGGGACAGACCACTGCTCTGAGGTTGAGAGTTATTTCTTTGGTCTTTTTGTCTTTGGGATGGAAGAAAAAGAACACTTCCATCTTGAATGGATGTCTTGGCCCTGGAGCCCAAGTCTTTACCAGAGCTGATGCAGTGGTAAAGTTGCAAACTGGTGGTCCCAGGCCACAGCTAGAGGCTGCCATGTGGACAGGTGACCATGTGACCTAAGCCACTACGCCCATGTCTCACCACTGACTGCTCCACCTTTTTGTCAAACCATTAGGCTAGATGACAACAAAGCAGGATTCACTCTAGTTTGAACTTAATCTCAAGGACTTGGACTTCTCCCAGCTTTAGGTCAGACAAAAGAGGGAGGAGTAGCTCACAGAGGGAAGCTGCCTCCACAATATGTTCCAAAATGTTCCCAGACTGTCAAGCATTCATGTTATGTAGACTTTCAATCCAGACACAGGCAGATTTGTAAAAGAGAATGTCCCTTTGACATTTCCATTTACTCACATCAGTCCTACAGTGCTCCCTCATGTCCTTTCAAAACCAGATCCTTGAGAAATGTGAACCTCTTCTGCTAGACCTGGATGTTAACACCATGCTGCAGCTCCATTCCAAGGCAGGGATGATTCATTGCCTGCTCTGCAATGGGGTCTTGCGTGGGCATCCCCAGATACAATCTGCCGGTGGTTCCATCACCATGACCTGCATCTAACAGGGATTTCCTGCTGCCAGCTTCTTCACCCACCAACTTGTGGGAAGAATAGTGTGATCATCACAGGGCTGGCCTGTGGCTGCAGTGCCTCTCTGAGTCGCAGCTCTCCCAGATTTTTAAGGTGTAAAATGCTCTCTCCAAACAGATGGCTTGAACCACCTAATGCCCATATTCAGACTTGCAGTTCCCTGCTGATCCCTTCACATTGCTCTACAACAGTGTGAGACCAGAAATACCCCTTTCCCCCAACATTATTTTCTTCCCCAAGTAACCCAAGTGTTACCTTCTCTACTTTTTCTCCATTACAAGGGTCTGAACCCAGATCACTGTACACAGTGAGATGCTGATATCATCAGCACAAGGAGCTGTGGATGCTCAGGGCCCTGGAGAAGACAGCAACATTCCTGAGTGGGTGGGAGTTTGGCTTCCTGCTTTCCCATGTTTTCAGAGCAGCTTGGTGAGCCAGGAGGGAAGAGGCCAGGAGTCATCCAGCCAGTACGAGCACATGGGTGGCAAATTTTGCAGCAGATCATGGCTAGAGGATTAAGGCATGTGGCAACATACATGACTGCTGCTTGGTCATAGTCACTGCTGGAGTTGACCATCAAGGGGAAGCCCTTGTGGTCTTCCTCTCACAGACATGTGCTCCTCTTTACCTGTTGCTGCCATCAGTGACAATGATAACATCAACTTTCAAAGAGAGTGAGTGGTTGGTATCAGCTGAACAGCTCCTTTGCATTTCATTTATGTAGGCGAAAATATGAATGTCTAGCTGCTTATGCCACCTCTGGCATCTCTGCAGGAGTGGTGGATATCCCATCAGCTGAGTTGTGACACATGTGACTGGTGGTGGTGAAGATCCCACAGAGGTCTGTACACTCTGCTCTTCCCTGCAACCAGGCATCTGTCTGTTGAGCAGGACTTCACACAGTGCTGTGGCCCATGCTACCTCCCTTGTTGTATAAGAGGAGCTTTATTAAGCCAACCCAGAGGTATGTGTAGCTCATTATCCCATTGCCAATACCAGCCAGGCAGAGGAGACATCACAGCCAGGCAGGAGGATGCTCTGTGTGCATTGGCCAGGGGCCACTGGGCTGCACTGCCTGGGGCAGCTCAAGCTCTCCCTGAGAAAACCAAAGCCTCAGTCAAGAATCCCAACCAAATGCTCAGGGAAATATCTAAGGCTGGATAACCACAGGGTGATGCTGCCTACAACAATCAACAGTGCAGAGGCTCCCTGCACCAGAGACAGCATTTTTTAGTTTAAGAGCCCTTTGTAGTTTTTCTTCCAAGAATGAGTTTAACCAAATTTTGGAGCCATGTAAGCTTTCAGCATCTCTAACATTCTGAGGAAAGGAGTTCCACAGTTTACCTCTGCATTGTACAAAGAAGAATATGTCTGTGTTAGCTTTGAGCCTCCCAGGGGCAGAATTATTGTATTTCTGGGTAAGAACATGAGGGAGAGGCAGGGACCTGGAACTAGGGTACTGGTTTGGAGAGTACCTTAGGATTCAGCCTAAGGTGTATGATGATTGGGGCTAAAGGATTCAAGGTTCTTTTGGATTCAAGATGGGACTATTAAATGTGTCTTAGAGCAGTAACTTTTAAAAAAATAATGTAGGTCCTCCAAACTGGCTTGGGCAAGCCATGCCTATTCAGGACAAACCACCTGCCAGCATTAAATGGAGCACTTTAGACTTAATTTGAAACCAGAATAAGAAGTAACAATCAGCAATAACATGTGTTTGACAGTCCTCCGGAAGGACATTAGAAGTCAGCTTCTAAGGAAAGTAGTGCTCTAGAATACAAACTGCCTCTGTCTCTCCTGACAAAGAGAGCACAAGAGAAAGTCTGATGTCTTTGGAAGTGTACAATAATTTCTTGCTAATCAAGTAGTCAGGCAAAAGTATCTTTTACTGGGGAATTCTGCATGGAGGTGATTATTAAAGCATAGAATGTCTTGTCCATCCTCTGCCTCATTTGTACTGTTAAATCTCAGGTTCTGCAATACAGAAGACAGTTAATTTTTTAGGAAAGGGACATGATTAAAATCATGTCAGGTAGGAGATGTTCACTGCTTCTTTCAGCATCATGAAGGAATAAATTTGAAATAAAGTCTCATGAACAGATTTAAGAGACAGTCCATGTCCTCAAATGCCTACAGTGTGCTGATACAAAGGTGAGAGACAGGTTTAACCAGGGATGGACTGAGCCTTCCCAAGTGTGTGGTTGAATCTTGACCTCCAGATTATTCTTCCTCTTCAAAGCCTATTGCTCAGGCTGACTCACTTCAACACTGCTGACCTGTCTCTTCCTCAAGCAAAGGAGCATGTCACACTAGGGTTGCAACCAGGCACACCACACTTTCTTGTATAATGTAGACTAGACAGATACACTCCACTGAATCAAGGAATCATAGAGCAGTTTGGGTTGGAAGGGACCTTTAAAGGACATTTAGTCCAACCTACCTGCAATGAACAGGAATATCTTCAAACAGATCAGGCTGCTCAGTCCTGTCCAACCTGACCTTTAATGTTCCAGGGTTGGAGCATCTACCACCTCTCTGGGCAACCTGTGCAGTGCTTCACTACCCTCACAGTAAAAAATTTCTTTTTTATATCTAAATCTTAAATCTACCCTCTTTTTGTTTAAAACCATTTCCCCTTATCCGCTTGCAGCAGGTTCTTCTAAAAAGTCTGTCCCCACCTTTCTTATAAGCCCCCTTTAGTACTGGAAGCCTGCTATAAGGTCTCTCTGGAGCCTTCTCTTCTCCAAAACCCCCAACTCTCTCAACCTTTCCACACAGGAGAGGTGCTCTACCCCTCTGATAATTTTTGTGACCTTCCTCTGGGCTCGCTCCAACAGGTTTGTGTCATTCAGAGCCAAATGCAGCACTCCAGGTGGAGTCTCACAAGACAAAAATAGAGGGCAGGATCTCCTCCCTTGACTTGATGGCCATGCTGCTTTTGATGCAGCCCAGGATACATCTGGCTCTCTGGCCTGATTCTTCTAAACTTCCTTCTTCCACTAGTCCAGACTGAAAAATACAGGATCTGAAGGACCTTCAACACATGCTACTATCCTCCCCTACGCACTAAGTAATTCCTTAAGTTATTTAACTTACTATTTCTGTTAATTTTTCAGAAATGATCAGACTTCTGAGTTTGTCTGTCTTGCTCGACCCAGTGTGAACAATGACCAGAGGGTGGATGAATGGAGAAATGAATTTCCAACAGTCAGTCCCATTTTCTCCTGCAATGTGTTATTTCACCATATTGACATTTCCAGTCCTTCAGGGGAACAGTTTTAATAAAACAACACTGTAACAGAGTTCTTCTTTCTTTGCATTTGACATATAAATGTAATTTCCTCTTAAGAGGACACAGCAGACATTCATGCAGTGTATCTGTACTACCCAGAGAAACAATGAAACCTGAACAGCTATGTTGTCCTGACTTGTTTTAATGTAGCACTGGTAAAAACAAGCATGCTGAGTTTATTAGTTTTATAAATCGGCTGTTACATATAACCATCTTTGGGATGGTGCAGGAGATCAACACTGCCTCCATTGGGGATGCTCATGTTCACATCAGCATATATCTGTATAACCAAGATGTTCATTTTTTGAAAGAGATTATCATACGGAGGGTCTGTAAAAGCTGTGATTTATGGGATCATTATATTTTATTATTTTATTTTCTTGTATTTTATTTTTAAAAGCTGCTGCCTTCGTGAGAACCAGAGATGACCATCCAGCTCTCCAGCCCATGCTGGGCTAGGTCACTTAGCTCATCTTGGACAAGCAGCCAGCTCTGTCTAATACCATCATGTTCTTTCTCTCCTTCTGATATTAAAATATAGAATTAATTGACCTCACTAAACATTTTAAATCTTTCAGCAGCCAGAATGGTCATTTCCAAAGCATCTCAAGTCCTGCACTAAACAGTAGTTTCAGTTGTTATTCAAACCTATGTGGAAAACTGAAAAATGTGCTGAGCAAACCCGAAAACCTTTGAAACGAAACACTTTTTCCAGTCTCCCTGCTGGTAGATCATTTCTGGTTTGGAGTGCTTGCTGCAGTGGTGCAGATGGCTCTTGGCCACAAGGCACTGGGATCTGTGTCTGGGCTTCAGCCTTTGGAAAACATACTCTGAAACATCTAAATTTCAAGGAGAAAACCATTATAAAAACCCCATTATATTGTGGTTTATGTGAGTGGCCAGGGCCCACAGTACTGCAATTGCAGCTGGGTCAGGCAGCTTGCAAGTGAGAAAGCAGAGTGCAGGCAAGGTCCAGGCAAGCTGCCTCTACCCTGGGTTCCCAGGGCCTGACCCCAGCCTTGGTCCATCCCAGGGACCAAACAGTGACCCAGTGACCCATTTCAAGTTGTACCTTGGCTTCTGCTCTGACTGAAGAGGACATGGGAGGATCTTGTTGCATGGTCATTGGAGACATGGAATACAGAACAAATGGATATCTGTGGATGACTTTTGCTAGAACTGCTGGTTAGAGATTTTCCTACTTCTTTTCTCCTAGCCTCCAGTAATATACAGCGTTTTCCTCACTGATGCCCTCTCAAAGAAGCTCTAAGGGCAATATCTTACCAGTCACTATATCCAAAGAAGCAGCCTGTGCTAAGAAACTAAACTATCAAGATCTAAAGGGGAAAATTTTAACAAACAGCAGCAGTTGGTAATGCAACTACCTAAATTTCCTGCCTGTGTCTTGACAAAGCTGCAGATTGAGTCATGTTTCCTGACATATTATAAAAAGGTTCAGTGCGTGGGAAAGGGGGAATGGGTGGTGTTTGTTCCTGTGGAGGAAAACCAGAGAAGCACCTTGGAGTCCACAGAATTTTCCAAGCCTATTCCTCTTTGCTTATTTAAGAGCTTTTTTTTTTTTTTAATAAAAGCAAGTTTACATAGATAGGAAGATAATAAAAGGCAGCACCATTTCATAGCTTGTTAGTGCTGGATAAAGGTGACAGTCTGAACAAAATCATCCTTGTCCTTATAATTTTCCTTGTTTGATTGCTTACAAATAAACCAGCTTAATAAAGGCTCTGAGATACAAATGCCACATGGCCATATTGACAGGAGCGAGGGAAAAGAAAACACCATAATCATGTTAGTTCTATCCCTCAGATTAATTACCTAGATAAAATACACATTTACCTCATTCTAGACAGAAAAATGTAATTTGCCAACTAGTGATTTAGGCAGGAACACTGCTGTTAAAAGCCAGACCCAGCTGATCCTAACTAGCTGGAAAAGATGTGATCCAAGCCCTATGAAGGATTGAAGGATAGGCCTTTCCTCTACTCTACAACAGCAGCCCAGCATGGCAAGGCTTGCACCTGCTTCTCCATCACGTCCAGACAGGAGTGGCTATAGGAAACAGTGGATCCATTTTAATCCCTCTTAAGTATGTTTCCTTAGGACTCAGCACACCTATATTTAAGGAAGTCCATTGCTGGGGAGGTTTTATCACTGTGGTTTCACTGTAACCCATGACACTTTAGCTGCAGCAGAGGTCACAGCTGAAGGATGCAGCTTGGATTCTGCTGCCCGCATTGTGCCCACTGATACCCACTGATACCTTGGCTGCTCCTGAAGACACCCTAAACACAAACTTGGGTCTTATCTTGTCAGAAGTCTGTTAAAATGAACAAGATTTGTCTATTCTCTGACAAACTGTAGTTTCCAGAACCATAGCAAAATCATTGAACTAATATTATATCAGCTCAGTGGGGGAAAACGAACATATCCAATCCTAAACTCAGCTGAAATTGCATTACACCAGACTTCTTTTCTAACACCATGGCATTAGTTGCTGAAATCAAGGTAACACTTGCCAGAACTTTTTCATGGTCAAGCATTGAAAAATAATTTTTCATAAACATGAACCCTTACTGCAGGGAATTGACCAACTTGATCTTAAGGACAATTGGGCCAAAATCTCAAAAGAATTCCTATTTAGGCATTCAGAAGGTGCCTTGAGATATCTGAAGCACTGAGCAAAATGCAGCCTTCCTGAGGGATCATCAGATGACATGCAGAGGAGGCTGTTGCTCAGAAGCACCTTGGGTTTCAACAGCTCCCTACTTGAGGTCACTGGGACTCAAGGTTAGTCAAGGTCCTTGGTGTTGGCTTGACAGTTGTGATGGCTGATGGGTTTCCTCTTCCCAGTGCCGATGTGGGTTGCTGCAAACAACCTTGCAAACAAGGATGCTGCAAACACCTTCTCATTGCTTTTCCTCAAAGAATCCAAGGGGAAAAATGTACAGGAAAATGGATACTTCCATACTGCTGCTGACCTAAACCCATGATCAAGGAAAAATGGAGCATTGTGTCTTGTCAAAAGGGGGGAGGCTGGAGTATTGTGGGGCCTTGCAGCTAAAAGCAAGGTAACTTTTGTGAGCATTATGAGAAAGACATTCAGCTATTAGAGAGCATCCAAAGAAGGGCAACAAAGGTGGTGAAGGGCCTCAAGGGGAAGCTGTATGAGGAGCAGCTGAGGTGTGTTCAGCCTGGAGGAGAGGAGACTGAGGAGAGACTTCATTGCAGTTACAATTTCCTGGTGAGGGGAAGAGGAGGGGCAGGCACTGATTTGTTCTCTGTGGTGACCTGTGACAGAACCAGAGGGAATGGCCTCAAATTGTGTCAGGTGAGGTTTAGGTTGGATAACCTTTAGAAAGAGGTTCTTCATCCAGAGGGTGGTTGGACACTGGAACAGGCTCCCCAGGGAAGTGGTCACAGCACCAAACCTGACAGAGTTCAAGAAGTGTTTGGACAACACTCTTGGGCACATGGTGTGACTCTTGGGGATGTTCCTGTGCAGGGCCAGGAGTTGGAGTGGAAGATCCTGATGGGTCCCTTCCACTCAGCATACTCTGTGATTCTCTGCAAATGGAAAGACGTAAAGGCATGTATTTTATATAAACTCCAGATACTGAGAGCATCAGATACTTGAAACTACCAGATTTATCCAAGTGGAAATTGAGGCAAAGAAACTAATAACTGCTGGAAAGCAGTGCTCTTGAGAGCTGATCCTAACCCTCCCAGAAACTTCCCTCATGTCACGGCCCAGCTCCTTTCAGTCTCCTCTCCACTCATTGTCAAGTACTTGACGTTGGGTATAACATTTATGCTAGGAAAATAATTCATAAAACTGTATTTCAACATCTCATACCAAGCTATTTTGGGAATAACCTGAGCAGGAATTTGATTCAACCTCTTCTCCCTCAGCAAAGCACAAGGCATTCTAGGTTTTATACTAAAAGGAATAGTAAACAAATACAGTTAAAGCTATAAGATTTGATGAGGTGAATGTTTCTGAGTGGGTGCACCATCTCATCCCACTGCCTCCACCCCGCTGGAGGTGGGCAGAGCCAGGGCAGGGCAACATTTGCCTGGAGGCAAATGTGATGGGCCTCATGGCTGGCTGGGTACATGACCCAAGCCAGCAGTGAGGACACAGCCCCCACAAAGTGGCAGCTGTACTGCTTGCTTTTGTTAAAGTCTTTCGTTGCATAATTGATCTCTGTATGAACCCTCGGGAAGTAGCAGGTGCAGGAGTTCAAACTCATGCTTTCAATAACCTTGGATTAATGATAAATAGTCATGTGTAGCTGGTACAGGTGATCACACAGCTCTGCTTTATGCCCATGGAAAAGTCTGTTCTGGCTGCAAAACCGGGTCCCCAGTCCTTGGATGACCTTTTCTCCCTCCCTGACGCCCACAGGCAGAGGCAAGATTTTTGATTTGTAAACAGTCCCCAGCTATGTCCAACCTGGTGGCAGAGGCAGCATCATCCCCATCTCCTGCATAGGCAACCCTGCTTCTGTGTATAGTTTGGAAGCAGAAGTTTGGACAACTTTCCCTATTGCTGTACTGCAAAAATGCCATTTGCAGTTAGAAACCCCCATCAAGGTAAGGCTTTATGGCCATACACAGCACAGATGAATCAGGCATGTCTTGGGCCTGTTGCCTGGCATGAGGGGGACGTTCCTGCTCCCGTGACTGCAAGTGGGGTCACTTGCATTTGCTATGCCCAAGTGGCTGCTGGGGGTCTGGCAGCAGCCTGGGGAAACCAGCCTCCATGGGGCCAGGGCTGCATGCTTACAGATCATGGTGCCTTCCACCACCTGCATGTCTCTCCAAGGGAAGGGGCTCATAGGCAGCTCTGAATGCAAACCCTGTGCTGCTTTTAGGAAGTAAAGGCTGCAAAACTTCATATGTGAGCCGCTTGTGGCCAGATGAATGTCTCATAAAGGTCAAAGTCATGGTTCTCTGACCATGGGCCAGAAGATAACACGGCCCAGCAGAATCAAGGCTTTCCAAATCAAATATTGGACTCCTTCCTTGAGGTGCATAAATATGTTTTTAGGAGACCCCACTTGGGAAAGTCCCTGTCTTGGGGTGACTTTATGATGTATCCCATATCACCAACTCTATACCAGGAAAAATGAAACTTGGGCCTTTCTGTGTCTTTAAACTGGGCCCAAGAGCTGAGACAGCAGCTGGAGGAGGAAATTTCCAGCAAGATCCCTGGAATACCCAGGTCCCGCTGCAGAGCCTTTGGGCTCGTTAACATTCCTTCCCACAGCTGCAGGAAAGTAGGCTTGAAAAGGGCTCCTCTGGAGGTGTGCTGGAGAGAGGATGAAGAGTGGAACTTCTGTGTTTTCCTGAGACTTTGGTTTCTCTTCTCTTCTGGACTTGTTTGAAACATTAGAACATCGAAGCCTCCCTGGGAGACCCTTTCACTGGCCTGGCCTGGGGGTGGCCCCCACATCAACAAAAGGACTCTGAATCTTCCAGGTTCTCTCTTTCCACCATGACAGACTTAATTATTTATTGTTTAGCATTATTATTATTTTCTTGTGTGTTTGTTAAATAAGTAGTTCTTTCACTTTCCTTCGAGGAAACTTTTTTTTTTTTCTTGAACCAGGTGGGAGAGGGGGAGCTGCGGCCTCCTTTTTATCAGAGAATATTTATCCTTCTGAACATATTTGTCCCAAACCAGGACAGTACAGGGAACTTTGAACATCAGCACAAACAGCTGGGGAAATACTAATTTCTGCTCTTTGTTTCATCTGCTGCAGCCTCCTGACTTGTTAATGCAGGAGGAAAACTGGAAGGCTGCAGTGGAGATGGGACATCCATGGGCAGAGATCTTCTCAAGCAACTAATTACCTGTTTGAGCAGAAAACTGGCATTTCCCATCTCTCGTTCAGATGTAATCTCTAATTACAAATTAAACACTAATTGTGAATCAACTGTTCTTGCCACTAAAGATATCAACAAAACTGCTTTCATCAAGCTTGGTTTTTTTCCTTTTTTTTCAGTTAGAGCAATTTAGGACTTAATTTTTGTAAGCAAATTCAAGCAATAATTATGTCTATTCCAGGTTGCTGCAAGACACTAGTGTTAAGGTGATATTTTTTTTATAAGCTATTGAGAAAACATCCCAAGTATTTTAGCACTAGACTGGAGAAAATGCTGTCTTTGATAATGTTGGTCTTCACTATGAATGCCAAACCAGACTACTTTTCTGGGTGAAAAAATCAACATTCACTCTATCCCATTCCACTAAGCCCAGATCTCTCCTGTATCATATAAGGTATTTTGCTGCAGCTGATTAATTTCAGCTTTGTTAGCTACAGCAAATGAGAACATAAATTTCTGATTGCAGATGTTTACCAAACGCAGCTGCTTGATTTTGCAGAACATCTGGAGCCTACCCACTTGTTGTTACAGAGCTCAAACTCTTGCTTATTTGTGTCTTCCTTCAGGTTCTCTTCAGCGAATGTGTAGTCAAAATACAATTTGCCTGATTTGAATGAACGAGCAAACATGAAAATCTGCACATGCAACTTCTCTCTAAAAAGAGTTAAAATTCAGGACAGGAAAGATTGACTGTAGACAAAACATCCATCCATGCTTTTGATTCTTGATTATAAAAACCTAAATCATGGCACAAAAAGGTAATTCCTTCTCTTTTATTATATTTTATTTTCTCACAAGAAGTCTCTTACATGATATTTGACCTGTCAGACTTTTAACCACATCATTAGCAAAGGGTTTTAATCATAAATTGGCAACTTTTGTTTTTTTTCCCTCCAACCTGAAGAAATGTCTTTGTGTTCCCAGCCCAAGCTTTTTGCCCACCTTGATTCACTTACACCTCAGATCTATTCTACAGTCCATGATTCCCCCGGTTCCTTGAGCTGCCTGTAGTATCATACTTTCTCTGAACAGCTTGCACTTACTCGTTGATGCACAGCACTTCATTCAAGCAGTATTGTCAGGAAGCAACATCAGATGGGCAGAACTTGAAAGATCATTCCACTGTTTGTGGAATGCAGTGGTGGGATCTAGTTCTGCCACCATCCCAACATTGAGTACTGTAAAATAGAGATTAAATTCACGAATGCATTTCTGAAAGGAGTCTCTATATCTAAGAGGATTATTTATGTGAGTGCATGCACATGGATGCCTGTTGGAACAATCCAGATAATTTTGGGAGCTGCTACTCATCTTTTACAAGTTCTGGTTTGCTGACATCTATCTGCCTGTTTCTAAGTCAAGGCTTTTTAAACTCAAACTGTAGGGCAGGAGAGTAACACACAGATGAAAGCAAATGAAATTCTGATGAATTCTTTGTATTATTCTTACAGTTTCATGGCTAAATATTGAGCAATGTATTAATGCCAAATTTCATAACCAGGCTGCAGTTGGTCAGCAAAGAAATCCATTCTCTCTGGTAAAGCAGTGTGTCTCTCATCGATACAGATGAGAAACTATCAAATTAATTACTGTGCAAGGCTGATTCCCCCCTTGTTAACATTATCTGCAATCAAGTAATAAAGTCACTTCCTTCGTACAGGGTCTTAGTATACATACGGCTGACCTAGCACAGCAAATAAAGCAGAGATCAGGTATCAGCAAACCAAGCTGGCAAACAAGACTTTGTTGCCACAGGAGGGTTTGTGAGTATGCCTACAAAGTCGTCTTTCACAGAAACCTAAATCTGTCTCCAAGTACATCTACCTAACTGAATGTGTACCAAGATGAACAGGGACTGAAAGAAATAGGTCTTTTTCTAGGCTGCAAAATATCAGGGAAAAGAGCAGTCTTGCTCTTGCTACCCATCACTGCCTCCCTCTGCAGTCTCCTCTGCCTGAGCAGCTCCCACCCTCATCTGCAGTCTGTGTGCCAGCCTCTTTCCCTGAGCTTGCTGCTGGCCATCCTGGAGGGGACATCTCCTCTCACCCCCTTCCAGAAAGGCAGTATAATGCACTCTGTCCCTCTGAGCATAGCATGGAAACTGAGTACAAATGGAGAGGGAGCAAACAAATATAAACAATGTGGTGCTCCCTATCAACCCTCTTCCTCATTTTTCATCATTTTCACTCTGTCAAACTGTACACTTGATACCTGGAGCAGTTTCAGTCCTGGAAGGAGGAAATGAAAAAGGACTTTCCTTCAGTCACACAATAGCCCATTGTGCTCTCAAGGCAGTGGTATATAGCAGCAGGGAGACAAAGATTCCTATTTCCTGCTAGTTAGATGACCTTTTATTTCTGGTGCTAGGCTATAAAGCCTGGAAAGATAGGCTCAGCATTTGTAAAATATTACCAAACCCCCTAAACTGAATGGGGGGCAGTATAACGGTCCCTCAAGGGACTTGGAACTTGGAACATTCTCCCACCACTTAAGCAGAAGCTACCAGAAGTGTCTTGTTCACTCCAAAGCCATCTGTTCAGCAAGGCAACCTCAAGACAGTAAGGCAACACCACGAGGAGCTACTTGTCAAAACTGTGTCCTTACATCCCCTTTGACCACGGCTGTGGCCCACTTCACCAATCTGTACAGACGGCATCGGGGCCCAGTACTGCTCAGCAGAGGCAGGAAGGCAGGAAGAGTATCTTGCCCTTCAACTCAAAATTTGACATTTATCTTCAGAGAGATTCCATCGAATGGTCTTGTGTGTTCTTGCACTGCATCTGTGCAGCTCATTAAAATTAATGAAGGGGGCAAAACCCCAGTATTTGAACAAAAGCTTTAAGGAGTTCTTTATTTCTTGCAGGGCTGATACTGCTCAAGTGCCCTGTACCAAAGACATTATTCTCATCTCCAAGACATCACAGGGTCAACTCTGTAAGCTTGCACTGTGACTGGAACACCAGAGCCTAGTTCAATAGGCAGAAGTCAGTAGAAATATTGACTTAATATACTGGTTAATAGCTTAACCCTGTGAAAATTTTGCCATAAAATCCAGAAGAACTGAAGAAAAGAATAGTAATCTATGATAAAGGATTCTAGAAATATCATAATGGCAAAAAATATCCAAAAGTGTTGTCAAAAAAAAAAAAAAATGTAGTGGGATGTAGTGGGTGTGATGTCAGAAAAGCTGTAAGGGGTTTACACCTCTAAGAATGTTCCCCCCAAATGCCACAATATACTGGAGTATCCAAAGATAGAGTGTTTCGGTGGTTTTCAAATGAAAACCTTCTATACCAACCAGCTCTCCCTGGGATTCAAAAGTGGCTTTAGTATCAAAACTAAAAAAAAAAAACAAACAGGCAACAGGAACCAGGCGAAATGCAGCATATGTGACAGAGGGCAGGGACACAACTCACAATAAATGCTCTCTTTTATTACTCAGTTCATCAAAACATTTCAGTTTTCTCTGCAAGATCTGAATCAGAGCAGCAATACAGTCATTTGTAACATTTCCATAGCAGCCAGGGTGACAGACTTCATGGACAGGACCTAATGCTGAGCATGTCCGAGTCACGTGGAAAGTGAACCACACCCATAAGCGCAGGAGTGACAAATTGCTTGTAGTCATCTTTCCATTACTCAGCTGTGAGCACCACACAAGAAAACAAGAAATTTCTTAAGGAAAGTGACCTTGTATGATTGTCTATTGATAATTCATAATTACAGAATGCCACAGTCCAACAACAGAACTATTACAGTGGGTTTGGTATTTTGTGTTACGATAAATATTAGATGAGGTTTGTTTATTGATATATTTGGCAAGTGTTTAGACATGAGAAATCTTTAATGTTTTGGTAGATTTTTTTATAGAAATAGTTTTAATTAAGTACCCAAAGCTTTAGAAAATAAGTGTTTCAATAAGATCTGATTAAGACACATACTAATGAGAGAGGTGTAAGAAAATGCAGTTAAAATATACAAATTTCAAGTGCAAAAAGAAACACCATTATTTCTCAAGAGTAAACTTTTTCTTAAAACCATCTCTCTCTAATAAAGCTAAAATACCAGCCTTTAAATAGGCGGCCCCACTACTCAGCTGGTAGGAAAGATACAACTATTGCACTACGAGTACAAAGCTAAGAAGAATGCATAATATTTTATTCTTAAACTTATTTACAAAAATATATTGCACCAATCCATTGTCCTTTTTCCAGTTTAACATATTAAGGAAAAATCTATTATTTACAAAGTTAAAAACAGAAGTGCAAAAGCAGACTGAAAGAAACCAGAAAGAAGTTTATTTGAATTGCTAAGTACAGTTCATTACCTGACCATAGCCCACATCCAGTATAACCTGAAATAACTTGTACCAGATATATCTGTAACTTTAGAAATCCTTGCATTTCTTTGTAGGAACAAGCCTTATCTTTTACTCTAACCACCAGAAGGTCTACATAAAATATAAAGGCTAACCACAGCTTAACTTAATAGCTTTATTTCTCCAGGAAAGTGATGTTCTTTTAGGTAAAGTGAAAAAGCTACATAGTATTATATATGTATTTGAAAAGTAGTGATAAATCAGGCATGATGGTTTTCATCCTTCCCAAACACCATGAGGAAAGGTTTGCTGATATTTCAGGACTGATCATTCTAAAGACATTGCCAGTCCAAATCACATTAGCATAGCATATGGTCCTGTCTCAGTCTACCTGCCACTGGGACTGTCATGATGCATTTCTGGGGTGTAGGTAAGGAGAACAATCATAACCCAGAGATGAAGCAATGCCTGGGGAAAGAAAAGAAATAAACTTAGTACTGACAATCATCATTCACAGCAGCAGTAAGTAAGATAGCTCTCAATGAGAGCTAATAAAACTTGTTTCGTAGAAATATTTTGATAAAAATATTTTTCCCTTTAATCAGATACTCCTAAAAAATAATTTGTATTTGAACAATGAAATGCTGATTCAGATTCTGAAGAAGCCATTTGCAGAAAGCTAGACTTTACACAAGAAGAAAAAATAAAGCAGCCTGTTTTCCTATAGACTTGTGTCCTCTGGTTTCTCTATGTCCTCATCCAGCACATTATGTGAACTGCCTCAAGTGACTGGGAAGCCACTACTCCTGTGCCAACTGGCTGACACCAGAGTGTATAAAACAGCTGAGTTCTGCTTTCCTTCTGTTTAACATAGGCACTGATTTGAGGCATTTTTGTGGACTCAGTAGGAATGTTAAAATTTGGCTGAAAATATCCAATTAGAATTGAAGAAGCTGCCTGGAGTGCAACATGGAATATCTAAGGCACATTTCCTTCAAAAAAATTCAAATTACAGTAGTCATAGTAAAGGTTTGAGCTGAAAAAGAGCAACTGCCACAGACTGCCCAATATACAGCTCCTGTACAGCCATCATTGAGTTTCCCTCCAGACTGCAGCTTAGGCAGTAGGAGTCTTCACTGTTTTGGTACAAAGCATTTTATTCATATATTGATAAGTTTAAGTGATGAGTAGGAAGAAAGAGAAGTTAGGAATTAAACAGCCCTGTTCCTTCCAGTATTTAAAAGGGCAAAAGATGCAATTACAGTGGGAAATTTTCTTTATTCGTGCGTGTCTGTCTTCTTTATATCCCGAAATAGTGACAGCTGTTCTCAGAAACTCTGGTCAGCAACTCATTATGCCTTCTCAAGTGGGGTTTTTTTAACATGTCCAAGACTCAAAGGCTCAACTAGTGGACTATTTCCAAGCAGGGCAGACTGCACCTTCCACAGGCCCCTGCAGCTGACAGGCACCTGCCCTCCAGTGGAAAACGGAGGCATTTCACTTTTATTCGTTTCCCAGCCTGAGTTTTGCTTGGTGTAGGTGAGCAACATTCTATTTGTTTAAGTCTACAAAGAAAAACTTTTCTTGCTGCTTTTTCAGCTCCTAGAGAAGAGTGATCATTAGCCACTGAAAAAAACAGGAAGAGTCAAATATTAAAAAAGCTCAGTGCATGCAGGCGTGGTGGGTTAACCTCGGCAACTGGTCACTATTGTTCCATATTTTACTACTAGAAATCTACTTTTACATTCTTTTAAATGATAGTTACGTAAGTGTCCTAAGACTGCTATACTAAGAATTCCTGGAGAAAACTGAAATTTGTAGAGCAACATGACTCCAAAATGCTGTTATACAAGTATTATTCAGACCATTTTACAGTAAAACCCATTGAATTGTTAATTATATAACATTTTGAACATCAATCTTGCCATTTAAGACACATTATATGACCCGGCTACAGAAATGTTGCATGAAAGGAAGCTGACTCACCATGTAAATGATTACAAAGACCCTTGCTATGGGGTACCGCCTCAGGAAGATTCCCAGCCGAATGCTACACAGGTACAAGAGAAAACAAAACACACAAGTTAACACTGAGCAACAAACTAATTCCTGTTCCTCTCATCCCAGTCCTAACAAACTCATAAACATCAGCTGATGTTACACAAATAGCTTTGCTTCTGTCTTGAATTTTACTTCATGTACTCAAAACATTAGGTGTAGTGAGACAATTCAGACCATAAAACTTATTCTCCTAATTTTTTCTCTTACATGCTAGGCTCAGAGTTTTTGAAAAAGAATTAAGACTCAAGAGTTGTACAGGTATGTTAAAACTCACAAATATGCTCTATATTTGTCAAATTTCATTACCTGAAAACTTGCCATGAATACGTCAAAAGAATTTAAGCAACTAAAACCTTGGATTACTTTGAAAAACCTGATACGCCACTACTATTTTTATCATTTATTAGAGGAAAAACACTTGGGTTTTGCAAGGTTACTGCTACAGTGCTTCAAAGTAACTGCATTAGATGTAATTGCATTGAGCTCATTGCTCAACGACATCAGTTAAAAGCAAATCCATGTATGGAAGTGAGTATGATGTCAAACAAAGCTCAGTATTGAAACATTACATATAATAATATGGAAATCCTGATTTTCTTCTCAATAAAATTCAAGTACCGAGGAAGCACAAAGGACTTTCTATAAAGGTATCTTGCCTTCAAAGGATTAAGAAGTATTACCAAATTTTGTTTTCTACAGGTAATTGGTTCAAGTTTTGTAGCAGATATTTGCTGTGAATACCGACAATTAACCTAATTGCTTAGAAAATGGATCAAAGCAAGATTTGCTGGATCCAGAATGATTTTTGTTTACTAATTCCTCAGATTATCTTTCAAGGTAAACACCTGCATTGGGTCAGAAGCCAGATCATGTCTTCATCAAGATGTCTAAACTGGACTAAAAGAGTACAGATGATACTCCCCCACAAATACATTCTTACAGTGTTTATCACAGACACAATCAAAACCTTTGAAAGTAAAAAACATAGAAGATGGTAATGAAAAAGGCTAGAATTTTTTGTATGTAGTTTAGTGATCCTCTTGTATCAAAATCCATAAGAACACTGTTTGAATAATTGACTATAATTTGCAAAAGCCCTAGAATATTAGTATCACAGAGAGGTACAAGTGAAATAGGTCAACATTTAGTAATTTATAACATACTTTAGCTGCATTATTTTTAAATTTTATCTTCATAAAAGCAATACAAAACCAAGTGTTGAAAACTGTGGAAGGGTTACAGCAATTACCAAGTGTATTCCCTTAGGACACTCGTACCTGAAGTGATCTATAGTGCTGGCAGCTTTGCGGACTCTCCCGTACATCCCTGCCATGCCAGTGTCCAGGTCACTGAACAGCACGGGAACGTTACGCAGACGAGCACCTGTTTGAAGGGGAAAAAGCAAAAAGTCCCATTAGCCAAGTTGTTGCTTAGAAAAAAATCGATAGTGTATAAATTGACAGATATATAAAAATAACATAAAACCAGTCATTAATCTGATTGTAGTGTCATCTTGCTGGAGGCAGGGGAGTGTATTTTGAGAACAGAATTCTTGATAAACTTACAGTCAAGTCAAATGTTCTTCTACTTAGTACATTTTAAAATTTTAGTTCACTAGATGGGTGTCTTAATATTCAAATTTAGCATGTCATAATAACTTACTAAGTGTATAAAATTATGGGTTTGATAACGTTACAGTTTCTCAATTTGTTTTAACTTCTCATACAGTAAAACTTTGATTAGCATTTCTGACAATAACTTGTATATTCAAAAATGTTTTACTTTATTTACATTTTTAATATGTACCAACTTTATTAAAAAAAAAAAAGATGCTCAGATACCATTACCATTGTGCAACTAAAGCTTTCTGAAGTTATTTACAAACAAGTCAAAAGGAAATATATTTCAAATCTGCTTTCATAAGTAGAGAAACAAAAGTCTGGACTGTCATTTAACACCTCTTATAATTGTCCCTTGCTTTTAAAGTTAATTAATATACATATAAAATGACAAATTTTGAAAAGTAACATCTGAACACCATGAATCAACTGCTGAGGTTCTCCCAGACATACAGGGCAGACAAACTAACCTCAACAGAAACACCATATTTTAAGTTGCTTTTCAAGAAAAACAGAAAGCAAGGAGGAAATTAATTTCAACCTCTGATCAATCCTCAAGAGGAAGTATCCATTCTTACTCTCCTCCCAAACCCTTTTTACAAGGGAATACTTAGATACTGCTTCTGATATTTATCTTAAACCCCAAGAGACAGGTTTACTTGCACTTGTGACAGGATTGTTCCCATAGTGCCATAGTACTGAGAATTAAAGATTAAATTGGCTGATTAAATTTACCTAAAGTCATTTACACACAAAAAGGAGCTTCTAGTTAACTATTTTTTATGATGCTGGCTGCTGCAGACAAGGTCTCTATCACAAATGGTCTATGTTCAGCACTCATATAAAAGTCTGTACTGCAGAAAAACCAAGAGTTTTAAGTCTATTTCCTTATTTACCTTCAGCACCATCAATGCCTGCCATATTAATGGAAGGTCCATTAGCACTAGTGCCTTGGACAGCCTTCAGCTGCTGCTCAAGCCGTTCCAGTTGATACACAAGTGAGTTTTTCTCTGTGCTCAGGCTCTCTAACATGGTTTGCTTCTGAATTAGTGTTTCTGTCAGCTGATGAAGCCGATTTTCTAATTCTGTCTGACTATTACTGCTTAGAGTCTTGTTTGTGAGCTAAAAAACAAAGCAAAGAAAAAAAAAATCAGAAGTTCAAAGTCCAACCAACTGAAATATCACAAAACTCTATAATGATCTAAGCCTTCAAGAACCAAGTTAGTACATTGCAGAATTTTTACAGGATAATGCTATCAAAACTATCACCAAAGAGCACAATAAAGAGGAAACTTAGTTTCAGCAGTTGCTAAAACAAGACTTTATACGACACAGGAAACACTCTGTAAAAATGTATTCCTCTGTTTTCCATGTTTCTGTATAATCCTAAATTTGATCACAAAATCAATGCTGTGCCTCAGAGACAAGTTTAAGTGGTAAGCATGACAATAGCAAGCTAATCCAGTCTGGCTACCACACCTGAAACTTCACAAGTGAATACATAAAATGTTTTCAAGCGAGGAAGGAAAAACTCGGTACAAATGCAGAGAATCTGATGCCATTTTACAGGAGAACTTGAATGAAATTGTGAAAATCCAGGATATGTAACAGAAACATTGAGGAGCACTGAGGCAGAAAACATGATTGTACTAGCAAACAGAAACTGGAAGGACAGCAAATGGATCACACATTAGACATGGATCGTGTAATTCAATTTGTGGGGGATATTTAAAGCAAATGGGAATCACCAGATGTGCCATACATGCAAGAGCTCATCTATTCACTACAGTCTTGAAACTCAGCCACTTTCTGGCATCATACACTAGAAAGATGTAGCAGGAATGACAAATATTCAAAATACAAATTAGAAGCATGCCACAGAGCAGGTACAGGCAGTCCTGAAGTCAGTATCACCAGAAAAATTTGCCAACATGCTCAAGAAATCTATACCACAACACAATTTCCAAATCCTCTGACACTATAACTGCACAGCTGACCATAGCTGACTCCAGACAAACAATTTCTCTGCATACAGACTACATGTCACTGTGCTAAGACAAGCTGCACAAAATGAGGCCTTCATGCTGCCCAAGGAGAATGTGGGGGCTGGCAAGTGTCCAAAGGTGTCAAAAGGGATTACACTGATTCAAGGAAAACAGAAGCAAAGACATACCATGGAACTTAGTAGAGACTCATAACACTAACATCCCTAATTGAACTGCTGATGGTGAGCAGGTACAAGGGAGTGAAGGAAGCAGCCAAAACACGCTGGCCCCTACTACCACTGTCCAAGAGGCTACGTGGATCACTGAGTCTGTAGGACAGAACTTGCGTTCTTATGCCCAGTTACAAAGACCTTAGCAGAAATCATAACGACCTAATCAAACTCCAATGAGTTTTTTTTAGTTTTCATGGAGAAGAATGTTGATCCAACACCACTCCATCAGGTCTAGCTGGAAGAGACGTTAATTTTTGTCCCCTTGATATACACACACAACTATAAATTAGGCTATTTACTCTACATAGTTCCCTTCTTGTACTCCCTACTCTCAAAACTCTATATTTAAAACAAATACACTGTGATTCACTAGTAAAACCTTTATGAGATTTTTCAGGACAGTTTAGTCAAATTAATAGTTCCCATCACTGTTTCCACAACTGAAGATGATAAATTAGTTTCTATACACACCTGATTTCTGAGCTTCTGAATTTCTTCCTCTCTGTCTTTTATTCTGCTTTGCAAAGTGTTCTTTGTTCGATACAATTCTTCTTCAGCATAATGGAGTTCCTATAAAATTTATCACAATTACAAGTAAAAGATTTTATGCATATAAGTATTTTGAGAGACAATCTCTTATCTAGAGTTTCACAACAGAACACAAGAAAAAGTAACATGCTGCAATCAAATACAAATTGAAATTTAATCTTAGTTAAGTGTCTGGCTAGGATGGGGCTGGGGGGAAAGCGAGCACTGAGCATGAAGACAAGCCTAGAAGGCCGATTAAATTATTTTGCTGAGACTGACCTAAAATAAGTATTAATCCAGATTACTTTACTAAGAGTCACAAAATTTCCTTGGGATCATAATTTATCTTCTTTATACTTGCACCACTCCTTGTATTGCTATTTTGAAACTATGTTAACAATGTAACAATTAGAAAATACTTTGTGGAGAATTTGTATTCCTAAAATAACTCATTAATTCAAAATACCATTTTTTAAAAGCATTTAAAAACACATTTAAACACACATCTTCCTCTAAAGTTTAGGATAAACTAACATAGCAGATCATAGAATCATAGAATATGCCAAGTTGGAAGGGACCTAGAAGGATCATTGAGTCCAACTCCTGGCCCTGCACAGGACCATCCCCAAGAGTCACACCATGTGCCCAAGAGTGTTGTCCAAACACTTCTTGAACTCTGTCAGGCTTGGGGCTGTGACCACTTCCCTGGGGAGCCTGTTCCACTGTCCAACCACCCTCTGGGTGAAGAACCTTTTTCTAACATCCAACCCAGCACAACTTCAGGCCATTCCATGAAAGGGGAAAGGGAATAGTAAGAAAAAAACTACTGAAGAGAAATCTAACCATAAGTTTTGTTACTCCCATGATTTAGTGGCTATTTTAGCTCCCACTTAAAGACCTGTCATGCTTATCTTTTAAATTAAGACAGTCTTTAAATCACTATCACTTCAGCTGCCAGTTGCTACACAAAACAGATAGTCCTATTCTCCCTTTGAATCATTAGATGTACAAAAAATAACACTTCTACTTATTTTTCAGTTTCAGAAATCTTATGGCAATAGTTAAAGGAACTCCCAGCTAGAACAGACTGTAATTGCATTACCTATCAACACAATTACGTTAAAAGCACATGTAAATGTGTGTTGTCAAAAGGAATACTTCAGTTTCTGCAATAAGGTTTTTTTTTAATCCACCTCACTCTCTGTAGTACTGACTTAAACCATGTTTCTCAGAAAAGCAAGAGTAACAAAATACAATCTAACATCTGCTTTGACATAATAAACATCAGCTTCCCATCAAGAACAGACCTCGACTTCTGCCTTTTAATTAGTTCAAGCTGCGAGCATCTCATTAAAATGTAATTTCTGGAAGGACAGATAATCCTGTAAGATAAATTGTTCCTAGCAGATACAGTGTACTCCTGCTTTCCTCATGATTAACTCTCCTGACATGAGCTTTCTCTTACGAAGAAAATTTTTAACAGGGTGCAAAATATTTGTCCAATTCCTACTGAATAATAAGTCGTTCAAATGAAAGACAAGTTTGCCTTTTTTCCCCACAGAGTTTGCTCAAAAAGTTAGCACAATCTGATGAAATTCAGTAACAATTTCATCAGTAAATTGCCTAATAGAGCAGTTTGGAAGTAACAACGTTTGGATTCAGATCTAACATGTGGATTAAGAAACACCTATGCATTTATATTACAATGACATGTTTTATGAGCTAAAATTTATGTATTAATTGAGCACAGGAAGTTCCACAGCAACCACTTTCAGTATTTAGAGTTTCTTGTGTTATAATGTTACTATATGCCTATTGTTTGATTGTTTCCCTGCTGAATAAAATTTAAGATCCTGTGCACTCCCTAGGGCCCTGTTTATTCTTTAACACATGAGCAAGATCTCTGCTCATCAGGAGTATCTCAAAGGCCTTGACCACCGCTTAGTCCTGGTCACACTTTCTTTGACCTAGTGACATTCACCAAGCTTTTGGGGATTTCTTTGGAATACTAGACAAAAAATAACCCAAATACTGTATAAGCTACTGTCATATTAAGCCAAATGCTTTGCTGATGACACCACATGGGGCCTAAAAGACAAACAAGCTTTCAAGAATTCCTTACCTGTTTTTGCCTTTCTAGTTCAGTTTCTGCCTCTTGCCTGGCCATTTTATGTGCTGATATCTGCTCTTGTAGGTCTTGAAGCTGCTCTCTCACTGACTCAGCTTCACTTACCTGCTGCGTCTCCATATCCTGAAATGAACAGAAATATAACCATTTCACTAACATCTAAACATTTTTGTAATCTGTGATAGGTAACAGAAAAAAAAAATACTGCTTCAAAGGAAAAGGAAGGGTAAGAGTGTATGGAATAAATGACATTTGTCATTCTATACTGAGTATATCTACTAATGAGTAATAAAATAAATGCATTTTGTGAACATGAAAAGCCTCCACTTCTTCCTTTCTTCTGTCTACAGGATAAAACTGCAAAGTAGGCTTGCATGCAGCTGCTGGGTTGAGCCTATTATGCCAGTAGATGACCCGGATTACAGTGCTCCAAGGATTAGTGGCCCTTGCAGAAAAGGATATAGGTGATCTCTACAGAAATTGCCATGCTTGTTTGGAAAGAAATACTTCTCTCAAAAGTAGTGAAGGAAGAGAGAAATAAGGTAATCAATACTAGAAACAACAGACCTGTGGTATAGAAGGAAACAGTCCTTTGTCATGGGTAAGTACAAATACACGTGTACAGAAGCATAGCTACCTGCAGCTCTGTTCTCATCTGTTGTATTTGCCCCATTAGTTTTTGTATTTCTTCTCTCTGAGTGTCTCGCTCATGTCTCAGTTCTTCCAGTTCCATTGTGCTTGCTGTATTGCTGTCCAGGCCTTCAATACCAGAGCCTTCTTTCAAGCTGTTTATCAACTTTTCTTTAGACTGCAATAATAAATCAATGTATTATTTATAGCAGTATTTAAAAAGTGCTCAACTAGAATACACCAAAATGACTTTGCTGTAAAATTCAAATGTAAAGATACAGTAAAGAACTGCCAGATCTGTTCTTTTAGCCAAGTCAATAATTACACGTTACACATTTGAACATGAAAATGCTTCCCTGTTGATAATTTTTCTGATTTCCTGTACACCATGAGACTGGATTTACTGAAAGCCTGTGTTATCTGAGAAAAAGTACAGCTTTTCACTTTAGAAGTGCCTGGAATGTTAAACTTCTCATGGATAACAATTTTGGCTCTCCAGCTACCATAACACAAGACACAGATCAACAGACACTAAAAACAGAATCGACCCCCTTTCAGCCCATCCTTTCCCCTGACAACAAAGCCAACTAAGAACCAAATACAGCAATGACTCCTCCAGGAAAGTAGATAAACCATTTTATTCAAAGTTACCTTGACATTGACTTGCAATTTCAGGCTTTTCATATTTATCAAGATGATTTAAAGCCTGTCCTTGGACATTAGACTAAATGAATTATTCTAAACAGAGATCTCTATCTTCAACATCTTGCTAACATTTATAAACAAGACTCAAACCAGTCATGTTTGGACTTGGTATCTTTGACAATTTAGGTAGTTCAGAACCTTCCACAAAATACCTGATTTTGCCATTGTTTATATAATGTTGATCACAACCTTTCAGAACAAAGAAAATTATTTTCTCTGGTTACACATAAGTATCCATTACATACTATCCTTCAACCTCAAGCAGAACAGAGCAATATTTTTGAATCAAGAATATCAGGCATGGAACAAATTGTAAGTTTCAGCTGTTTAACTATCTGCCTAAGGTTGAATTCTTGGACGTGGAACACACTGACATGATGAACAGTAAGCACAACAGTTCACTTGGATTTTTCTTCAATTTCAGGACCTGAACTATCATTTCCATTACATAACTCCATCTATAAACTTAAATTTACAAAATGCAGACTGGTAACAGATCTATATAGTATCTGTATAGATCTATATATAGACAGATACGCTCCAAAACACATTACAGGTCACAAGTTAAAAAAGGCCACAAATTAGATTATTTGAAGGCTAACACCCTGAAAAAGTTAAAGCATACACATCAAACTCTATTTCTTCACAAAAATGCTTACTTGGAGAATGCGAGTGGCCTTCTGTTTATAGTCTCTCAGTTCCTGTCTTGCATATTCTAGGTGGCTTTTAGTTACTTTGACTTGCTGCTGAAGTTCATCAGCTCGCCTTTTTTCATCTAAATACTTTCTTTCTGCTACAGTTATCCCTTCTGCCAAGTTCTGATGTTCTGCTTCCATTTTACTCAGACGTGCGGCAAACTCACTCTATTAGCAATAAAGAAACAATACTTTGTTTAAACACGGTTTCAACTTTAACCTAGAAAGGAAAAAAAAAGTTCAAGAGCAACTATACATGGCACATCAGCTCGTATCTACAACCTCCAACTTAAAGATGCTTTAGTGTTATGTGGAAAGAAATTCTGCTTGTTTAAGCAAGTGGTAAATAACAGCAGTGAAAATATGCATTTCTTTCCCTCACCAGAATTAGGAAGGGAATAACAATCTTTCTATTATTCACATTTATTTAGCAAACAATAAGCAAGCTGTCCCCTCAAAAAATATTATCAAATGTAGTCTGACACATTTTGAAGTACTTCCAAAAGACCCAAAATAGACACTGATAAATATTTTCAAAGATGCTATTACATGTAACAAAGGCCAAGTTAAATGTGGAGAACAGTCTCTAGTAATGATGTACTCACACCTTTACCACAGAAGTGATCATCCAACTTAATATGCTTAAGATTACATAGTAAAATTGTGTAACAATAAGTTGTGTAATAACATAGCATTGAAAAATAAACTAATATTGATTTACTTTTAAAACATGTATTAAGAGCACAAAAAATACAGTAAAAATGGTCAGCATTAATCCTCAAAAGCCTTTATGCATGAAGCTTTCAAAATAATATCTAAGAAGTAAATTAGCATCACAAGGATACTTAGAGCAGCAGACTGCACATCCTTTCAAACACTTAATGCCCTGAACACAAACTGAAGTCAAAGGGAGAGCACTTGGAACCTCACAGATCTGATATCAAAAGGAGTCTTAAAGTCTTCCTTACTCTTCATGTCTAACCTGCATTTGTTTGTAACTTTCTTGTTCTCGCTTGAGTGCAGAGTCTGCATCACGCAGCCTCTCTTGAAGAGTTTGAAGGGCTTGATTTTGTAAACTGCTCCCTTCACTGTGGTCTTGTATTATCCTGAAAGAGTAACACATATTAATTGAAAAAGAAGAAAGCTAGTGTGATTTTTCAGGTACAAATATAACTTCCTAGTTTCCACACCAGCTTTGAAAATTCATGCAGCTGTGAGGCCTGGAGTTAATGACTCACACACCTCCTTCCTCACATATATTCCGGAGTATCCAATTATTAATTCATATTCCAGCACTGAGGTAAGTCAGAAAAGTCTCCACGTTTGTGGACAAGCAAGTGTATTTTTCAAGAAAAAGAAATATTTCTCGAGACCTTCTGCTTCAAGTCTCTGACACAAACATAAATACTTTATACAAAATGGGTTTCAATAATTGCCAATTGCCCCACTTTTATACTCATTTGCTCTCTTCCAACTGCCAACTAGAGCAAACTTTAATCCTCATATTTGAAATCTTGTTACCATCCCTTTCTCATTAGTTTGTTAATTTTTATTCTTAAAGAGACTAAATTATCTACCTTGATTTTTCAAAGTTATTACTATTTGTAGAATTATGAAGTACCGTGATTTTTCACTCTGCAGTGCTTCCAAAGCTTCTGTCCGAGCACTTAAGAGCTGATCAGCTTCTTGCAACCGTACTTTCAGCACAGCTAGTTGTGAATCTTTGGCACCAACAGCTTCTGTGAGATCATCAACTCGAGCTTGAAGTTCTCTAACCATCCTGTCACTCTTTGAATGGTCAACATTCCACTTCTCAACCTTTTCACGGGATCTGTTCAGTTCTACAAAATAAGAAGTTTCTTTGAAGTTTATAAAAGTAGGTATCACATGGTTTTGTAAACAGTCAGGATGCACATACCTCATGTTTTAAAGAGAAAATGAAATACAACCAAGTTGAAGTAAAACTCAGAATTTATGAGCTACCAGGAAGTAACAAATGCCAGACTGGCTGTCAGAGCACAACCCATAAAATTTTGGAGGTGATCTCAAAATAGACATTTCCTTCTGAGTCACACTGCAGAAGACAGATTCCACCTGTCCCACCCCTTGCAATAACCTACTGTCAAATATCTCTGTGTGAGCAGAAACCTCTGCATAAAGCATGTAGTTTAACTCTCTATGACAATAACCTTAAACTAAATAACTGTAGAAAAATACACCAGTGTTGAAATAATGCCTGAATACTTACAAAGGCTTCTGGTTTTAATCAAACATCACACATTAAACTTTGATGGAAATTTAAATTATCTGGCTTATACAGTTAAAAAAAATGTGGTCCGAGTTCCATGCCTAACAGCAGGAGCTTGCTGTATGTTTTACCATTTGTTTAATTTGTAGTCACATTTTTTGTATTTATTACTTCATTTGGCTTTGAAAAGGCTAGTGAGGTCATGCTAAAAATACTCAATTTTATATTTTTACTGTCAGTTTCTAGGCATCACATATTATAGCCTATAACAGCCAGAAAGTAGTCAGATTATGAAGTATTTAAAGGAGTTTACTCATTTAAAAATAAGAATTTTGCAATAACCATTACAAGGCAGGAGAAGTTTTTTAATAGTGGTATTTGCTACCACTGCTTTAATAAGATGTAAGCTTTGTAACTAACTTGAACATGTAATTTTAATCAACATTTATCTTTGCATTTGAAAAAGCTTTTTAGTTTCTCCCATCTCATTATTCTGAAACCAAGAATCATTTTACTTGGTAACTCATACATGCAAATGTAACCAGAGAGATTTTACTATAAATACAAAACACCAGCATAAAACAGCATCGTTTTCTAGTTCACTGCTATTTTACTAATGTTACTTTTGAAGTACCTTCTTGTGTTTCTTTGGATCTCTGTATTAATGAAGCCATTTCTTGGTTTAAAGACTGAACTTCATTTCGCAGCAGCTGGTTCTCCAGGCGAAGATTGGAGAGCTCATGTGATTTGAAATCATCATTAGCTGCAAGGCTTGGATTAGTTACTGCGCTTAGTGATGAATCCTTCACACCATTCCCTTGTGCTCCCAGTCCAGAGTCAGAACTGTCTGGAGTTTCTGTACAGAGAGGTGCAAGTTAGAACTAATACATGGATTTCTAAAAGGCATTTATATAAACAGTAGTTCCATGTTCTGCATCAATGGTTAAATAATAATAATGACAATCAAAATAGTTTATATTGAAATGGAATATGGAGCTGCTCCTCACAAGGGACTTGCACAAAACAGGACTATTATACATGCACCATGCAGCGTTGTTGTTCATCCTGCAAGACAAGACATGGAAATTATAGAACCTACACTAATGGCAAATTTAGTATTTCGAAATATTAACACTCTTTTTATGACTTTGCTACTTAGAAGCTGAAGAGTAACAGAAAACATTAAATATTCATAGCAACTAACTAGGGAAATTTTTAGTACAAGCTCATTCTGGTTTTCCATTCAGATTCTGAGGATGTCAATTTTATTTTAGAAGAGAACAATAAGGGAACTCATGGCAGTATTCTGAGTAACAGTCCCTCAGAGGGAAGGAAGAACCAATAGCCTTTTCTCATCATGCACAAACACAAAGAGTGTCCTTGATTAATGCTGTGAAAGTTACACATCCACTGTAACAGCCCTGATTCCAGCATGCAGATACTTGGAAGCTTTGCATAAATGTTAAGATAAAATGATATAGCACACAATGAACAAACAGCAGGCATTCCAAAAATATTACTTCTGAATTTATTATGTCCCAGGTGACTAACTGCTAAAAGTCCAGACTGGATCTAATTCCAAGCAAGACTGCAGTTTAGTTGCCAAAACATTACTTACTTCACCTTGTGATCACCAACCAAGCCTCTCCACCTTCCTTACCACTGCAACAGCCCCTATCATCCCAAGCCCCCAGGGGACTGGGGAACACTGAGTTCTGAACAACACCACATTCACAAGTATCAGCAGTGACAAGAAGATTTCTTCCATGTTTTCTCAAACCCCTTTCCCATTTAAATAGTTCTCTGAAGTGTCATTGTCTTCCCTTTGATTTATTTACAGTTTCCAAATTATTAGACAATTTATCCTCAGTCCTTTGTCTGGAAAACTCAATAGATTAATGAAGCTAATGAAATAAGAAATTAGCCATTTATAGCACAGATTAGATTATAACCATAGCAATACAGAAAGCACAATGCTAATTGGTTTTGTCTATAGCTAATGTATTATAAGCTACTTAACAGATTCTATACTCAGTATTTTAATAACAGATGTATCTGCACATGCTCAAGCCCTATGTGATAACTGTGTCCATTCTTATTTTGCAGCTCCACTCTCCAAACTCTGCTCAAAAGTCCTCAGAAGAAAACTCAACAGACCACACTGAGCAAAACAAATATATTTCTTAAGCACCAATCAGCAAGGCCATATAACCACGTCTAACACATTCAAATTATTTATTATTAGCAATAAACCTTACTCTAAAGTTAGACTTAGAAATACAAAAATATTCACAACTTTGGAAATGACCCCATTTTATGTCTAAAACTTTTCAGCATACTTAACATAGTAAGTAAAAAAATGGCATTTACAAAATGCTTTACTGGCTCAAAATACTGAACAAATAATGAAGTATTCTAACTACATTATTAAGAGGTAACATAACCATTTCCTTCAATTTTCTAGAATAAACAACAGCAAACTAGCACAGCAACAGAGGGACTGAGTACAGACTGGACAGTCTGATGGAGAATGCAAGCTCCTGACACTTGCCAGACACATTCTCTTTTGAGTTGCTGAATTGAGAATAACCCTGTCTTTTGATCATCCAGCCTGGAGGCTCTTTCAGGCCTCTGGATTTAGACTGCAGTAATGAACTACTTCTGGCAGATCTGAAGGTTTTATCTATCTAGCTCTCTCATGCCTGTAGCTGTACAACAGTTTATGCACATCCAACTTCCCACTCTGCAGGACCAGTATGTTTGTCAGCTTGGCTGACACGTGGTGCCCCGGGCAGCAGCCAACACCATCCACCTGCTGGTCACATCACTCGCCCTCCTACGTGGCAACAACAGGTAAGGGCCCCCGAGTGACCAAACAAATGCAGCAGCACCTGTGCTTCTATGTGGGGACAAATGGGGGCTGATGCCAGCTCAGGTCACAGCACAGGGAGGTCAAGGTGAGCAGTAGTAACGAGGTAGATCCAGAACACAAAAGATTTAGGCATTAATTATGCGGTTTGTGAAATCAGCATGGTATCCAATGTTATCCCAGTGATGAAAAAATGTGAAAAGCCCTGCTGTACCCCACACATTTAACATATTACTACCATTAAATGTTTCATGAAGTGACAGTAAATCCATTACCTAGCCTTACCCTAGACATACTTGGGTTTTAAATATCTCTAGGTTCAAGACTATTTAACTACCATTGCCTTGGCTCCTGATGGAATTATCTTCAGTAGTTTTTGCACTCTGTGTACTGGTAGACAGAGAACTAATGCTTGAAGTTCGAGAGTGATTTTGAAGAACGGGTGCCTTGCTCTTCTCTTTTTTAGAGTCCATCCTTCCATTAGGCTCTTTCTCTGAACTATTGAGAAAATCAAATAGCAACTCATCATCAGGTTCTGACTTTTTTCTTCTCACAAAATGCGAGGCAGCTCTGGGTGTGGAAACACTTTCTACTGGAGAAGCAATCTCCAAGGACGTCCTACGTGCTGGTTTAACATTTGCTGTTCCTGCTAGGATTGTGGCTGTTTGATGTTTAATGTTGTCAGCTGCTGAGGAGATGTATGCTACTTTGGATGATGTCTGATATTTCAGTTCTCCAGTACGCTGACACACTTCAGAATATTCATTGGCAGAGTCCAAACTCTTATTATCATAAACTGCACTGCTTGATGTGTCTTTTTTGCTCAGAGCTGATGCAGCTCCTTGATCAACTCTGTTGAGTAGATCCTCTGCCTTTCCAGCGAGATCAACAAGCCAAGACATGATAGTGTCTGTTGATAAACTGTACAATTAAAACTTCAGGACCATATGCTGCAAAAGACATAGAACGATTATAAATCAGACTAGTGTTGACAACATGTATGGGTTACCTAAACAACTGTTGTGTTAATCTATTAGTGCTGCAGTTATTTTAATGCTTTTGTCCTACTCATACTGGTACTCTACTGGTATTTTGCCGTTTTGGTAACTGATGGAAATAAACCATATCAGTTTCTGAGGAAAACATACAAAATCAAGGCTTTTAAGTCAAAGTCAAATCAAGGCTATTAAAATCAGACCACAATGTCTGTTCCTGGCGTCAGCACCTGCTATAAAGCACTACAGTAATAGAAAACAACGAAGCCTTAGACGTTTGGCCTGCAGGTTCTTAACGTGGCTCAGACGGAGGAGCTCCCCCTCAGCAAACCCCGCAGCCCCTGCCGTGACACCAGCACGGCGGACAGGGACGACTGGGCCTGCGAGCCCACAGCGCCGGCGTGTGCCGCTATCCCAGCTCCTGGGAAGGGCTGCTTCACGCCGGGACCGGACCCGGGACCAGACTGCGGAGGGAAGCGCAGAGGCGGGCGGCGGGCAGACGATCCGGGGGCCGCAGTGCCTGTGCCCGGCCCTCCCCAGGCCCGGCGGGGGCCTCGGCACG
>WEIV01000332.1:94669-118987 GCA_013390005.1 Calyptomena viridis | reverse complement strand
CCGGTGGGAAGGGCCGGGCTTGGCGCGCGCCCTGTCCCACCTTTCTCGCGTTCAAGTCCATTTTTAAGCCGCGTCCCCAAGTGCCAGGGCCGTGTGATTGTAACTTATTTCCCCCTCCTCTGTGACTCAGTGTCTCCAACCTGCAGTACTGGAACCCTTCCAAGCTCTAGGGCTCTCTCCCGTGACTGCCTGCTCTCCGTAAGGATAGCTGTTCAATACGGAACATTCGGTATATTCGGTATATTCGGTATATACGGAATATTCGGTTAGGCTTCGTGTTCTTCTGCCCTCACCCTTCATTTTTATCATGTTCAAAAGAAACAAGAGGGACCAAAGCCAATGCCCAGGATAATCTCTGTCTTTTACAGAGACATCATCTTTTACAAAGACAAGTCATATTTCAGTCCAGAAAATATCTAACTGCGTTACTGCAACTAACCAGCTTTTCTCTGCATTGCAGTCTGAAAATGTTTTTAGAAAATGTACCCACCACAGACATGTATAAATAGCAAGTGGAATTTAACACACATTTAAACATGTCCTATTCTGCTCTATTACAAGGGCATGGTACTTGTTTGACTGAATCATCTTAGAGATGCAAACTAGTTTAGAGACATAAATGCTTGGACAGAAGTGCCTTTTATTCAGAATTACACAGGCAGACTCCTAGGACCACATCTGAACTGCACACAGCCTGAGAGGTTCTTGAGATGATATCGTTATTTACCTTTAAGCATATTCCATGGCAACCCTCCTTTCCTGTTTATCCAAAATCTTTAAAACTGGGATCCCATATTGACAAAGGGATTGGCAAAGAGTGGAGGAAACCAAATCCTTTAAATCCTGTATAGATGTTATACTGAATTGTTGGGTTACAGAATCATTCCACAAAAGAAATCATGCTTTATGTGTAACCTGGAAAACACACTTATTCCCTCTGAGTGTTCTGATAAAATGTAGTAACTCCTCTATCATTTTTACCCCTATTTAGTATCTCCCTGTATAATGCGTAAACTTTGCAATTGCCTGATCTTTGTGAAGACGTAAAGATTACAGAAACATTATTGAAGTTTGTTGCACTTATATTTTCACAATTATTGATAGTTTCAAAAAATAATGTTTCCATTTACAAAATTAGAAAAAAATTAAGCAGAAAGTTTCATGTTTTAGACTCTGACTAATATAGGGAACTCTAAAGTAGTGGTATCTCTTTCCTTGGTGCTTCTTTGACATCTGTGTTTTTATTCCAATAATGAATATTCCCAGGTGGCAAGGATTTGCAGGGTGGTGAGGAAGATACAGGAAGGAAAGAGAACTCACTGCTTGTTTCACTGGCTTACTTATAATGCCACTTATGTTTGCTGTATGAGCAGTTAATTCCAAGAATCCTGTGACTGCTAGGCTGAGTGGTGAGAATATTTAATTCTGTCACAGGGGACATACAGCTTCATTAACTACCACTGAAAACTTCACAGGTGCTTTTTCAGTTTCCAGGTGCCCTCCCCAGAGTCCAGGCCCTGATCTGACATGCTACACGTGCTGCTGCATAGTTTGACAGGATCTGGCTGCACTTCCCTGTCTGCAAGCATGAAAAGGGAGAGATTCATATCTAGCTGTAAATAGAAAATTAGACTCTCTGGACAAAGCCTTTAGATCCCTATTCATATTCAAAGTAGAAGTATTCTTTAGCTAGAGTTTACATATATTAATTTTTCCTATTATGGCTGTTATTGTAAGGAGATTTAAATAACAAAGTTGGAACATATCTGTCAGAATATCAGAGCAAGATTAAATCACTTCCTCAAAACTCATTGCAAGAAAACAATTAGGGCTTTAGGTTTGATATTTTTTAATTAAAAAAGAGGCAGGTTTTGCAGTTGATAAAATTATTTCTTTTCTAAAACTACCATTTCCCACTTCGAGCTGATTCACAGATTTTCATTGTTCATTGTAGCCATCCCGTGTCAAGGCTTGCTGAGGGGTGGTTTGCCCTTGCACTCCCCAGGGGATGGCTGAGGGAAACGGAGGACGAAGAAAGTGCTGGCAGCTCTCCATAGTTACATAAAATACAAATCTATTCACTCCAGAGGCAACAGGCCACCTGGAGGGTCCAAGCTTATGTGGGATAACCAAGGAAAGAGCCCTTCCCACTTCCGGCCCCTGGTTCTTATAGGGGCTCCAGCCAGTGGGAAGGGAGAACGAGGAAAGGGTACAAACCATCTGGGATGAGGGGTGGCGCACATCATAACAGGACATACCATGTAACAGAACAATAATATACAGTGAGAAATACATGCTAATTGCACATTACAACAGTTCATGATGGAATGTTGGGTAGCAGAGGCAAAACACATAAATAGACACATTACTTGTACTCAGAGTTAATTATTCTCTAAATATATTGAAATAGAGATTTGGCAGTAAGTTTCTTTAATAAAATGTGCTGGAAAATATAAAAATTGCAAAATATAGCAACGAAAAGTAAAGATTGATCACTCCATCCTCATTCAGCCTTCCTTTTTATATGCATCATGATATGCTATTGCACCACTACATATCTGAACTAAGGTCTTTGCTTCATGCAGTGTATTGAAAATATACCAAATATCAGGGGTTAGAAAATAATGTGATGGTCACTGGATGAGTTACCATTTAAACTTTTATTTAATTCTCAGCATTCAGTATGTGGCCTCACGCCAGTCATCACTTAAATGCATCACTGAATAAAATGATATGAACTTGCCCCATAAGTTTGTACGACCGTTGCCTATGTTTTTGCCTGACTCTGTATGGGCAGAGAAATTGGTTACTGCAGGAAAACCTAAGGTGAAACAGCTCTGTGCTATCTGCTCATGACCCAGCATGTATTCCGTGGTAAATGAGGGTACAGAACATCTTCCTTTAGCTACCTTGCACGACCTCATCCACACTCCCAAGTAAGCCTACCTTCAAGTTGTCATGTTAGCCCTTCATATGGGGTTCACACACCCACAACCTCTGAGGCAAGTGTGTTACTGTCTTCGCATTCCAGACAGGGAATTGAGGTACAGTGAGGAGGAACTTGAGAGCAAATCCTCTTTCACACCTGAACAGAGCAAAGCAGGTTTGGTCTGGTCAAAATGTACAAACTTTGGGGATGGATCATGTTCAATGCTAATGTACTTTTGCAAGAGAATTTTAATCACCGGCTTTCAACATACTTCTGGGGTCTGAAGGTATGTAACTTGTCCAGATGTGACTGGCCACTCACAAACATGGTAAAAAGTCACAGCTGTGATTTGAACATAGTAATTCCTCTCAGTTAGATTAGTGGAGCTGTGCCAGTCAAAGCACAAATCCCTCTCTGAAAGTGGCCAGCTACAGGTGTGAGGGAAGGAAGATATTTCTCATATACATTCTCCCTAGGATTTTGACTCAGGGACTTCCAAATCCAGAGGTGATATCAACACTTAAAAGGCCTCCAAAGATTTTTTTTCTTTTTATTTCTTTAGTAATTAATAGAACTTTTCAAACCATACAGCTGCAAGAGCACCTCAGCTAGAGAATTTGTAAACAGCAGCACAATTCTGTTTCCTTTTGCTGGAATACACATCCCTCTTTTGTTTTCCTCAGTATCACAGAAGATTTCTACNTAATTCCTCTCAGTTAGATTAGTGCAGCTGTGCCAGTCAAAGCTTTCTATTTATAAACAGAAAATTACTAGAAAGCAAATCTTCCATAAACATTTAACACGGAAAATGTTAGGGTAAACTGACAGGCATTTGAGGGGGACTTTTAAAAGAGATACATTTTAACATGAAATGAAGGAAATTCTTAACTCTACTTAGTGGCTGTAATTGTGGGTACATGAGTACACAAGGTGCAATGGACCCAGGCTAGAACATGTAACCAACTCACAGCTGGGATATTTGAAGTTAGACCACTGTTACACCCTGGAAAGGTTGCTCTGTCTCCACTGTTGCATTCTCACTTCTATGTCAAAATGAAAGACATGAAATTTGGTTGTGCTTATATTCCTTCTCCTACAGTACATTCAGCTGTATTACACATACACACACACATTCTTTTAATCTTTCTGTTGTTACTGCTTTTTTTTTTCTTTTGTAACTCCTATTCTTTTCTTTTCCTGTAATAAATCACAATGAAACAATTTCCGTATTGTCTTCACTACCTTATTTCCTTTCTCCATACACAAATGATGGAATTAGCATATTATTATTTTAATGAGAAACAAAGCCAACTCTCCCAGATGCTGCCAGAATTATCAAAGTTAGATTAAAAGCGTCTAGTGACATTTAAAAATAGCAACCTAGAGAATACAAAGTCTGAAGAGTCAAGTGCCATTTTAGTATTTGGGGGTTTATTTGCATTCATGCCTTTCTTCATGCATTTTCATGACCTCACGGTACTCAGAATAATTCTCTAAAAGGTTTACCTCAAACAAGAGGATGCAATCTGATGCAAAGAGTGATGTGAATGCTATTTTGAAGTTCTTCACTTGGCCAGTTTGGCAGCTTCCTGGCTTAAATGCTAATTACATGGATTAATCCTGGAGCTGTAAATGTATAGACTGCCTGGACAAGCCTGAATCTAATATGGAATGAAGAGTATTTTAACCAACCGAGAGAGAAGAGTATTCTTTCTGACAGTGGCAATGGATAATTCAACTGTTTGGAGCCTGAGTGCAGGTATTCATAATGACACTGCAAATATATCATATATTCAGACATTAATTGCGTGCAGGAAAAAAAATCATTATCAAGGGGGAGCATTGTCAAGGGGATGCATGCAGTGAGGTTTAGGAAGCATGCCAGTCAGATATGAGAGTTCCCACGACTGACTGGAATGAACTAAAAAGACAACAGAAGTCAAGTTCAGAGACTCCTGTTCTGGCTGTATATACTTCATAATTGGCTTCCTCCCCTCCCCCCTCAGTTTTCAGTGGATATTCTATAGGTGTGAAAATGCTGATAAAGATTTGCAATAAATAACACCAATACTGCTGGCCATTACCTTATTTCACAATTCTTAAAATACATTCTCCATTGCATGTAGTGGTGCATGTTTTGAGTTCATTTCTATAATGTATAGTTCTGGTACCTTCATATTGGACTGTTCTGTTACCCCCTGTTCCCTACACAGTTGGTTTATTCTGAAGTTTGTATCCTCCCCTCAAATGTATCCCTTATCCTTACCCCTCCCACCTTACCCCATACATGTAACCCAATCCATCCCACTCCCCAGAACATTCTCTGTTACTCGGTTGGCTATTGGATTGTCTAGTAGGGCTCTGGTTTCTAGGGGTGTAACCCCTTCCCTACCCTTCTCTCCCATTGGTTATTCTTTCACTCCTCTCATGTTTCAACCCCCTCGATAAGGTGAGGCAAAGGAAGTGCTCTTTGCTCTTTTTGGTTGCTCCCTTTGGGATTAGCAGACTCTGTAGTCACAGAGTGCCAATAAACCCGAATTGCTTCAACCATAAAGAGTCGCCTGTATACCTTTGCTCGCCGTAGCTGTACGTCCTGGCTGGGTTAGGCAAGTCTGACTCAACCCTGCCTGCCCTGAGGCGACACCTGGCCAGACTCCTTGAAAAAGAGGAGCTTTTGCTGGGTGCCGCCCCACTCTCTACTGCGGTGCCCCCCGGTCACTGCTGTTCGAGCCAACTAGGGCAAAAATAGGATTAGCACTGGGTGCGGGACCGTGGCAATTGCATAGTCACACAGGTTATTTTGAAGCCACTGTCCATAAGGACATGTTTGTAGTCTGTTAACCTTTAGACTTCTTCCCCTTTTCCCACATCTCTGCTTGTTTTCTCTAGTACACGTTATCATTCCCTTGAACTTCCTGATCATACGGATATTTGGTGCTATCACCTCACACGTACTTAATGCGGAAGAGATGCATAAGGAGATAAAAGTAATTTTCATGTTTTCTGTAGGATGGAAATTGAAACCTAACCTGAATGTATCTAGCTTTTGCAAGTGTATGCTCAAGAAAGCATTTCTTGGTTTGTAATCAATGCTGTATGTAGTGACCAGGAAGTCTGGCACTTAAACTTTCTGGCATGCTTATTCAGACTTCCCCAGATGCAAATATAAAACTGATCTTAGATCAGGATGTTTCTAGGCTATGTCTTCAACATATGTATTTATCTGTGTTCCTATTCCCCTGCTTTTGGCACAGGTCAGGGTAGAAGTATATGCCCCAAATATATCTACTTCCACCATAAAGATAATTACCAGGTGCATTTCAGTCATAACTTTACTCTTCCACTGAGCATCAGTACTGCACATGCTCTTTTTTCAAATGGGCAGAAATCAGTGACTTGTTTCTCCTGGAATGTTTTCACACTCTTGTTTATTTATTTATTTATTAAACCGGAAATGGACACAAAATCTCATAGAGTAAACCTCAGCTCCTCCTTTCCCAGCACAACTCTGCCTGGAGAATTGACTTGTTGGAAATAATATATTTCCTGGGAGATTGTTGTCTTTCCCCATAAAGGCCATAGGAGATAAGAACAACAAAAAATACCTAACTTCTTTTAGTCTTGGAAGAAATTGTGTTTATGTAGCTGTGTTTGTAAGCTTCAGTACCAAGGACCCTTCCTAGGCCAGTGTTTTAGTACCTTATAATTAAAAACTGTTTTCCACTCTCTAGACTTGGAGAACATGCCGCATTATTTCTTGTTCTGTTTTCTTGAGATGTGAAAATGTTTTTACCTTCCTCTTGCAACAATCTATCACGGTAGAGCGTCTTTCCTGAATCTTTGCTTGTCTGTACTAAATTGTCCCAGGTCTTTCAATTTTTTCTCATAATTGATCTTTCTGCAGCCTGTAACTGCAGCCTGTTTTTTTTTTTACACTACAGTTCATTCAGTTATACTTAGCTAGGAACTACTAAATGCTGAGGAGCTCTGCAGGTAAATGAGGCTCTGATCTGCAAATCTTCCTCCCTAATTGGAGCATTTATGCTAATGAATAAAATTAATGTATATACAAATATAAATATATGGCCTATGGATATTCTATATCAGGGTACCTACAAACAGTTTTTCTCTCCAAAATATATATATATATAAAAGGACCAAGTTGATAATTTTTTCTTACTCTTCTCATCATTTTCTCTCTTCCTCTAAAAAGGGCCATTGTGTTCACTGTTTCCTTTTTGCCTACATATTTTCAAGAAAAATATAGGAACCCAGTATACCGAACACCATCAAATGTAGTTAAATCTGTCAGAACAATTGAAGAAAGCATGTACAAAGCCATAGGGATAAGATTTTCCTCCACTCCCTTTCAAAATGTATGTGTATATATTCCTTGAGTGATGTAAGTGAACAAAACATCTGAATCCTTCTTCCTCCCAGACTAGTTTAATTTCATTTTATCTCCATGATTATGTGCCTGACATTCACTCTCTTTCTTTCAGAATTAAGGTCACATTAGGTAAGTCTCTTCTGATTTTCCTCCCAAAATAAAGATGAATATTTTTTTCCTTTAATTATTCGATAGCTAAGATCACCCTGTTGTTAATCTATAAATTTAGCTAAAATGAGAATTATATCTTCCTTTGTTTCAAACACATGATAACCATGTCTGATGTTCACCTTTGCAAGGCAGCTAGTCATACATCATTGCTAGTCTGACAAATCTAATCTCATTGCAGGTGAAGATATGGAAAAACCAGGCTCAGATATGGAAAAACCAGGCTCAGCACATTGTTTCACAATATCTGCAATATTGTGAATCACACTCTTTACTTTAAGGATTAGCTTTTTCTTTCCAGAACTTATTTTGTTTTGCTATTTGTTATCAAGTTAGTGCAACTACAAAGAATCAGCATTTGTTAAAATGTTTAAAATAAGAAAGCTTAAAAGGTTCACAACCTAAATAAGCTTGATTCATGATTCCAGTCCATTTTATCCCAGCTAAAAAATGTCCTTGACTCATTCAAAAAATTATTCATCGGTTCAGCTGCTCTTAAAGTGTACGTGCAGTCCAGAATGGCTTCCTGTAGATTTTTAGAAGTATCTTTTCTGCCAGGTTAAAAGCAAAATCAATGACTTTTTATTCTAAATTTTATAAACTCTTAAGTTATTGGCATGGAATCATAAATACTTGTGATGAAACATCTCCAGAGTTGTGCCAAAAATCTCTTTTGGGGAAACCTGTGTCTTACCAGAACTACTACTACCATGCCGGCACTACCAAGCCAATCTGGTATCAGCAATGTTGGATGTAGGAGTTAGAATCCTCTTAAAGCACTCTTAGCAAACCAGAATCAGAACTAGACTACCCAGCCTTACTGTAGAGCAGCATTCTGGTCTGCTGGACCAGCTCTCCATTGAGAAAGAACCTGCCCTATCTGCAGTTCTGAAGTTTCACATCTGGGGTGTTTCTTTTTGGTTCTCATTTGGTCAACACATTCAGAGTCTGTGGACATCTTAGTTATCATTTGTAGTGTGTGGCTTTGGTGGGTTAATGGAATTGCCTTCCCCAGAATTGAAGTTTTGTTATGAGACCTATGGGTGGTGGCAACTTCTGCTTTTTAACACTGGCAGAGCAAGAGCAAAATGTTTCATAGAATCATATAATGGCTTGTGTTGGAAGAGACCTTAAAGATCATCTATTCCCACTCCCCCTGCCATGGTACACCTTCCACTGGACCAAGTTACTCAAAGCCCCATCCAACCTGGCCTTGAACACTTCCAGGGATAGGGCTTCTCTGGGCAACCTGTTCCAGTGCCTCACCACTCACAGTAAAGAATTTTTTCCTAATGCCTAATCCCAACTTGCCCTCTTTCAGTTTAAAGCCATGTTCAAGTCTATCTCCTTGCTCTCTTGTAGCCCCCTTTAGGTACTGCAAGGCAGCTATAAGGTCTCCATGGAGCCTTCTCTTCTGCAGGGTGAGCAACCTTTCATTTCTCTTCAATTTCATAAATCCACCATATTTTATGTTATTTTTGTGCTCTTCCGTTTCAAAAAGATTATATGTAATTTGTTTATACAGTCATAACGTGTATTTGTGTGATGGACAAAACACTATTTCTTTAATTTCTTCTCTTCCATGATAGCAGCAGTCACAAAGATCATGTTGGATTCCTGCTGCAGGACATCTGGCTGCTTCTGTCTGAGCCCCACAATGGGATCTTTGCAATCTCTCTGCTTACTTCAGCTCATATACTCAACAACACCACTCATATGTTTCCCTTATGCAAACTTCCCACTTGATTCAAGAAGGCTTCCTAACTTTCTAACACCCTCAAAGAAATAATTGAATTCAGTAGTAAAAATCTGAGTATTATTCAAGTGTCTTTCGTACTTATCTGATACATTTTGACAGAGATGTAGGATTCCTATAGCAGTCTTCCCATCTATTACTTCTCACAGAAAGGAACATTCTGGTTGTTTTTAATGAATGTAGAATTTATAGACAATGATAGTATTAGACTTCTGGGAAGTGACAGCTGACACAAGGTGTACTTACCTCATGTATCTCATCTAAAAGAAATCGTATGAAAAACGCCTTTGGACTTGAATGATGGGTCAGCGATGCTTTTAAGTGATATTAGATATCTTTAGGACAGGAGGGTAATAAAACATGAGCAAAACCCACTTGGCTGCTAAGCTTAAGTTAAATGTGGTGAAAGAAAGATTTAGGGCTTGTTTTTCTCCTGCTGGATAATCAGCATGATAGTCTTGATCAGTTCAAGAAGGTCATTTCTGAATTGACCTGAATTGTAACAGCTTGATTGTGTCAGGAGGCATGTGAGATTACTGGGCATGCCAACTTCCAGAAAAGTACTGATGATTAGCCCGTAATGACCTTTTACATTTATGTGCATAAGCAAAGCAGAATTGGTGCAAATAATGCAAATGGCAGAGTCAGAGCAAAACTATGACTTTCTGCAGACATTCAAAAACAGTCGGTCACAAAATGCAAAGTTAGTTGTTGGGGTTTTTTTTTGCTGATATGCAAAGTTTTTTACAGTCTGCAATGAGGAAGCTCGTGTGCTTCTTTTTACGTGGTTTGTTAGGCAAAAAATAATGTGCTTCTATTTTTCAAAACAGATCTTTTCTTCTCTTTCCCTCATTCAAAACAGAGGAGATTTTATAGAAGTGTTAGTTCACAATCAAATGCCCCAACACCTCTCTGACAATGTGTGCAGGTTTCAGGACTGTGCATGTACCACCCAGTGTAGCTGGGAGCAGGGTGTGGACAGGGCTGCAGTGAGAAGCCAGAACTCTGCTGGCCATCCCTGCTGAGACACACAAGGACCGTGTGGGGCCGTTCGTTTTCTTCCATCATTTCATGGATTCCCTTTGGCACATTCCTCTACTTCCCATTCTGGGCCTCCTGCCTCCATCCTGCCCCAAAGGAACAGGATAGCTCCCAGCAAGGCTTCATGAGAAGGAAGTCCTGCTTACTGATTTCCTTTGATGACAAGGTAACCCACTTAGTTCAGCAAGGGAAGCCAGTTGATGTCATCTTTTTGGATTTCAGTAAAGCTTTCCATACTGTTTTCCATACTTTTGTCCTTCTGGACAAAATGTCCAGCCCACAGCTGGATAAACACATCATGTGGTGGGTGAGCAATTGGCTCATGGGTCGAGCACAGAAGGTAACAGTGAATGGGGTCACATCAGACTGGGGACCTGTCACTAGTGGGGTTCCACAGGGCTCCATGTTAGGCTCTGTGCTCTTCAACATCTTCATGAATGACTTGGACGCAGGACTGGAAGAGATACCAAACAGGTTTACAGATGACACAAAACTGGAAGGAGCTGTTGACTCCCTGGAAGGCAGGAATGCCCTGCAGAGAGACCTTGGCAAATTAGATGACTGGGCAATTACCAACCATATGAAGTTCAACAAGGGAAAGTGTCAGATTCTGCACCTGGGACAGGGCAATTCCGGGTATCTGTATAGACTGAGGAAGGAGATGCTGGAAAGCAGTGTGGAAAGGGACCTGATGCGAAGCTTGTATAAATTTGTTAGGAAAATTCATATGGTTAAAGTGATATATACTATGTATAAGCCTTGTTAAAAATCATGTAGCTAAAAAAATAATTTTGTTACTAAGTAAGCCCACTCTGTGCACCTCGACCCTGGTATAAGCTGAAGCAAACGTATATTTCCTGATAAGAACAGAAAGGCAAACTTAACCAACCAAGTCAGCTTCTTCAGCAAGTCCAGAGTTTGGAACAACAAACCAAGGTTTTTACACGCCTGTGTAGAAGGAGAGGTCATCCAAAGGACACCCTGAAATCTATTAAAAAGACCCTGGAATCTATCAAACAGACCACTACTCACAACACCAGAAGGCACAGAGCAAGCGCAGAACTGATAAAAGCTAATTATAATATGAAGCGAGGAAGGCGGGGACAGGATATTAATATGTACAGGCGAATTGAGAAATCTAGTGAATATGTATATTTCTGACTGATATAAGCAAAGCTTTCAGCCTTAACCGGTACACATGGCTTTGAGAAATGATTTCACATGTATCTCAGCTGAATAAAACATACCTCTCTTACAATTTAGAATTGTGAGGGTTATTCCGCAAGTCAGACCTGGGGGTCCTAGTCCATGGCAAGTTGAATATGAGTCAGCAGTGCCCTGGCAGCCAGGAGGGCCAACCGTGTCCTGGGGGGCATCAGGCAAAGCATCACCAGCCTGTCAAGGGAGGTGATTGTCCTGCTCTGTTCTGCACTGGTGTGGCCTCATCTTGAATATTGTGGCACTTTTGGTCACTGCAATATGGGAGAGATATTAAGCCATTAGAGAGTGTCCAGAGGAGGGCAATGAAGATGGTGAAGGACCTTGAAAGCAAGCCTTGTGGAGCGTGGCTGAGGTCACTTGGTCTGTTGAGCCTGGAGGAGACTGAGGGGAGACCTCATTGCAGTTACAGTTTCCGGGTGAGGGGAAGAGGAGGGGCAGGCACTGATCGGTTCTCTGTGGTGACCTGTGACAGAACCTGAGGGAATGGCCTGGAGTTGTGTCAGGGAAGGTTTAGATTGGATATTATCAAGAGGTTCTTCATCCAGAGGGTCGCTGGGCATCAGAGGGTGGAACAGGCTCGCCAGGGAAGTGGTCACAGCACCAAGCCTGACAGAGTCCAATAAGCGCCTGGATGATTCTCTCAGACACACGGTGTGACTCCTGGGAATGGTCCTGTGCAGGACTGAGCCTTGGACTCGATGATCCTTGTGGGTCCCTTCCAACTCCACATGATCTGGGATTCTGCGGGAAGGCGCAGCCGGCCCTCACCCGTACGTATCCTGTGCACAATTGACGCAAACACCCCGGCCCGGGATGCTCCCGGGATGCTCCTGGCGGCTCCCGCTGCGCTCCCGTGCCACGCGAGACGGGAGATACCTGGGACCAAGCGACTCGCCGCGTAGTTGAAGAACTACAACTCCCACTGTGCTTTGCGCGCCGGACCCGCAGCCCCTCTTACTGAGGGTGAGCGCCGGGTTTGCTGGGGCTCGTAGTGCGCCCCGGCCGGTGTTCGGCCCCGCCTCCGCCCTTGCGCGATTGGCCGTGGCCTGGCTCCGTCCCCCGCGGTCGCGGTATCTCGCCCTCACACGGCGCTCGCCGCAATCACAGCGGCCGCNCCGCCGTCCCTTGGGCGGAGGGGTCGGTCCGGCCGCCCCGCCGGTACCTGGAGGGCTCGGCTGCAGCGCTGCGGGCCGCTCGTCGGTGCTGCCCCTACTCAAGGGCGTTTGGGCACAGTTCTGCGCCTCTGTGACGGCCCGCCTGGCCCAGGAGCTGTATTTGATCCCTCCCTGCTGCAAACCAGAGGAGTCAGAGCTTCTCCTTCCGAGGGTCATTGCCCAGGGCTGGCAGAGGAGAGAAGAGGGAGATCTGGGGGGAAGAAGTGGCAGCAGCTCAGATTTAGTCCTCGGTAATACATTTCTAACGGGGAAAAGGATGGAGTAACAATTTACCGGGTTTTGCAAAGAGCTGGTGATGCCTGGAAGGTGCTGCCTGGTTGTTTATGGCTGGTAGACAGCCTTGCCGTGATCTGAGGGTCTGCTCGAAAAGAGTGGCACCAATTCCAAATCGGGATGGGACAACACCGTGTTGGCCCTCTGTATTTGAGGGTTCGAATCAATACTATAGCAAAGACCAGAAACGGTAAGATAAACCATTGTAAAATACGTGTGGACTGCAGGAATTCTGCAAAATCCCTTCTCCAGGATTTCATTCTGTCCACGCTCCAAACGTTTCCATGTTTGCTGAGCAGAATTGCTTACCCTTGTCTGACTTATTCTCATACCCACGTCCCAAATAATGCAACGTTACAAACTTATTCCTGCAGTGTTTCAGTACCTGTTTTTTCGTACTATCAGAATGTGATGGTAGATGCTGGAATTTGTAGGCAGATATGAAAGATATGAAACAGTTTTATTGAAGCCTTAAGATCTGCCAAATTTGAATATGGGGGTTTTGAAATGTGTAGAGGAAAAAAAACCCTAATCTGTGTGCATTAGATTATCACCATTATGGGAATGATTTTTTTTTTAATCACCAGGTCAATTGTGCTGTCTGCCTGCTGGTGACAAAGTTCATTCTACTGTTTGCAGATTTATCTTTACTTAAAATTATTTTAAAATGCATTTATTTTACATTAAAATATTTTAGATTAAAAACCATTCAGAGTTAATATAACTACGTGTTCTTTTTTTTGCAGTAAAAGTGATATGCATCTTCAGTAACTATAGAAGATATTTTACTACGAGTTCCGATCATATCAAGCCAATTCATGAAATGGTTACTAGTAGACTTTGTAAAGAAATGTTTTGCAACAAAGACCACAATCTCCTTCAAAATGTATCTTATCAGAATTTACAGTGATAAAGATATTTTCTTTCTACCGTACAAGTGCAGAAAGAAAATCAGACTAATTCTGTTTAATCATGGATTTAGGTGCTTCTGTTTATGTAGCAGCCAGAACAGCGTGTAAGCAGAACACTGCTGACAGAACTGTGGACACCAGTTTGCTGTGAGGAGGACTATTGTGAGTCACATATTTTGTGGAAATCAGCATCCAAGTATTACAGCGATAGGCAATATGCCAGCACTTGTGGCTTGATTCTGGAAACTGACAGGCTAGTGGTTATAAGAAGTGAGCTCAAGAGAGATATACTAGAAAATCTGGAATGATTGTCTGATTAGTTTAAGGCTGTTATTTTTCAGCAAGATTACTGTTAGCATACTTATTTCACGTGAAAGGAAAATAGAGATATGGTTTCTGTTTATAGAGCTCTTGGAGATGGTGCTTGAGGTATTTGAAGTTTAAGCTACCAAACTGTCAACAGTGTTTTAAACACTAGGGGAAAACACTTTTATTAACTCAAACCCCTTTCTTTAGGGTGGTATCCTGCTCTAAGAGTTTTGATCTTAAAAGGACTGTTTGCCGAAGGGAGGTTGGGAGCTTGGGGAACAGGTAGTTGGCCAGAAAAATTGTTATCGCCACAGCCAGCCATTTCCAGATGTGGTCTGTCTTAAGCATCCCTTTCTTACCAAGGCAGAGCTGTATGCTGGCTATCTGGTGGGAAGTGGTCAAAGTACCTCTGTCAGGAAAGACAGGTTGTAACAGTGAATTGTGCTGGGAGGAGCCACCCACTCCTGGACATGCTTCTTCCATGGGTTGTGCAAACTACAGCAGCCTTACCTGCATGTGTGCATGCTGTGGTTCTGCTTGTGTAAGTCCGATGCTGAACCCACTCCATCTGAGATGTGCCTTTTTCCTGGCACAGTCACAAAGCAAAGTTAATTAACTCTTCTGGCAGAAACACTAGGCAGAGCTGATCAAATCTTATCGTATTTTGTGGGTCAGCCACAGCTCTAAGATGATCTTTTAGTGAATTTTCTGTTTTTCCACGGTCTCTCACTGCATGCATTTAGGATCACATATGACAGGTCTTTGATTCCTTCCTCTCAGAGAAAGGCTTTTTATGTACCTGTGGTAAGCTGGTCAGCTGAGCTGCTTTCTCTTTTAATATGACTTGAAGACAAAGCATGTGATGGGGAACTTTCTCTTCTCAGCTGTAGGTCAAGAACGCGCTCAAAACAACCCAGAACGGTCTTTTAAATTGCTCACTTGCCCTCAGAGGCTTTCTTTAAAACAAGTAGAAATATGGGTGGGGTTGGGTTTTTTTTGTTTGATGGGGTGTTTTCACTTGTTTTATTTTGGGTTGGGTTTTTTGTGCAGTAGTTAGAAACAAGCAATGGAGACCGATTCCCACCACGCACGTGTTTAATGGTTAAGCTTATTTTGAGTGCTGCTCAGAGAACCTTGGGGAGCCGAGCATTTATTAATCATGGTTTATTACTGCATTGTGGTGTGTCTGGGGTTGTTCCCCCTCATTCTTTCTGGTGTTGATTTGATTACAGTATAGGATAAGACAGATAAGTGAGATTCTATGTCATTGATTGGTGCCGAAGAGAAGGTTCTTTTCTATTCTGAATGATCCGTGAAAAAAAAGTGTATGATTTGCTAATACAGTGCAAATGTTTCTTGGTGTTTGTGGTTTGTTTGGGTTTTTTTCCCCTGAGTGTTCTGTATCATTCACAACTTTTGCCTCAGCAGATGTGAGAAATGTGAGGGTCTAGATATACACTTACCATGTGGGAGACTGCTGAATCCCTCGTGGAGGGACTTCCTGATGGGCTTGATAGCTGAAGTCTTTGTTCCTGATCTGGCCCCGGGTTTTTCTGTTGTGGGTCTGTTTGCATGAAGGCTGCAGGGCTGGTATGTGGTGGCCCTGTGCTTGCACAGCATGGGCTCACACAGAAGTACTGGCTGGGGTCCTGAGAAATATAGATCCATGTTACTATAGTCAAGAGTATGGACTCATCAGGAAAGACAGTTCTATCAAACTGTTTCCAGTTCAGGAACTGGCATTCCATAGTGTTTTTTTGATGAAGCTGCTTCAGGCTTCAGGCTCCGTTGCCTGGTATATCAGTAACTGACAGTGGCAGTGACTGTCCCTGTGACAGATGCCTGTGTTCTAGGACCTGCCTGGAAGTAAGTCACCATGTTATATGGCCCAGTGAACAGCTGACAACAGCACAGCTTCTATTGATATGTCCTGAATTCCAGTGGAAGATGTCTCAAAGAGCTAAGCATCATGTGAAAGGATCTCCAGCAATCATTTGAACCATTTATTTTATCTTTTTTTTCCTTGTAAATATAATTAATGTTACGGTTGGAGAAAGGAAAAGTTATATTTTAAGAAACATGGAAAAATGTTTCTTCTTATGAGACAGATTCTGAGCTCTGAGGGATCTGTTTGCGTGAAATTCAACTCTGTATTCCACTAAGTCAAACTTAACTAAGATTCCTAAGCAGATTTTCTAAAAAATACCGATTTTCTTTTCTTGCATAATGAAATTGAATATTAGAAATGAATAGGCTCATTGGCCCGTGGTGTATTGTGGCACTTTACAGACGTTTTAAACAACTTGGTCTGAATCTTAGCTGGGCTGTAGGCAATAGAGTAGGCAGGTTTTGCAGGTAGGCTGGGTTCTGGTTTTTTCTGTTCTAGAGTTTTTCTGTGTGGTAACAGCCTTTCCTATAGGGGCTGATTTTCACTTCCTTTACTTTGTACTAGCTCCATTAAAAAAGGATTAACCCCCCCCAACTTCTATATATATATATATATACGATATTTTTCATACTACTGCGTGCAAGACTCAGTCTTAGTGACCAGTGGATCCAGTTTTGGAAAGACCCATGCCATGTGTTAGGTTAGCAGTCTTCACTGTACAGGGCTGCTTTGGAGGTGAGCTGGCTGCTTCTCTCAGCCTCATTTGAGTGGCTGCAGATGGGTGGTTTTGCCTGGGGAACTTGGATATCTTAGATACTGTTGAGGTGGTTTAGTGGTAGTTTTGACATTTTGTCTTGTGACCGTGTTGTGTTGTATGGCTTGGGAGTTCCAGCTTTTATTCCAGGAAAAACCATGCTAAAGCAGACTGCTCTACCTCTTGCTATACCTCTTCCATACATAGAAGCAATGATTAACTTCCAGCATCTCTGTTTTGGTAAGTGGGCCAGTGTAAAATCCCAGGTGTCAGTGCATGAGGCAGCCTGTAGTCTTTGTGTGGGTGCCGAGAGCGTGCAATTCTCCAGGGGAGTTTGCTTTATGAGTTACATGTTGGATGCAGCAGACCTGAGACTGACCCACCTCCTCCCCTTCCCCCAACCCAAAGAGCAAACCTTTAAACCTGTGATTAGATGTGGCCAGATTGTTTACTTTTAGAGCAAACCCTTTCTCAGACAGTCAAGGTGCTCGGAGTTCGCTAGTTAGAACCATACTCCTGGTCCTCCAAAGAAAGTAGAAAGAGCCATTTCTGTGTGGGCTCAAACCTTTCCTCTGTCTCTGCTTTTTCCGAGTTTGACATTCACAGGCTCAGACTCAATTCTCTCTCTGGGAACCTTGTGCAAACACTTAACCACTGTGCAAAAGAGGTGAAAATGCTACTCTTTGATGTGGTATCGGTTCACATTTGCTTTCCACTAACATAGCAGGTTGCACAAATAGCATGAGGCTCTCGCAGCCTGCACTTCCCCCCAGCCCCAGCAGTCAGGGCTGTATCTTGTGCAGAACAGTGGCACGGTCTCTTTCCACCCTCTCTGGCTTTGTGAGCACAGAGAGCTTTTGTGACACTCTGACCTTCCAACTCCTCAGCAGTTCTCCATGTCTGTGCATCCTTGTGCCTACATCACCCAGGATTTGACTTAGTAGTAGTGGACTAATTGCCAGTGAGTGGAAGCCATGGAACTGCATAAGCAGAGACCTAGGAAACAGTGTAAATCTGAGAAAGTTTTAACTGTGAAATATTTGATAGTGAGGCTTGCTTTGTATTTGAGGCTTACTCATTACCAGCTATTACAGAGCAAAACAACCAGAGGGATCTGAACAACTTAGCTGTCCTATTCAGAATTGCCTTCAGTCAGATTTGAAAGCTGACAGAAAACTATTGTAACTTGTAGCAGCTTGGTGATAAAGGAAGATATGATCAGAAATTGTGCTGTGAGTTAAGTGGTCTGTAAAATAAACAAAAAACTCCTCAAGCAAGAAAACCTTCTAGTCGTGATACTGCTTTGCATTTGTTTATTGATTGATGTCCTCTCATCTACTTCTCTCAAAATTCTTCATTAGGAAACTAACTTTTCTCACATTCGAGGAGTAAATAAAGAAGAGAGATGATACTGAAAGTGGTCGTGCTGCTGGGCTGTGCTCTGGGCATCAGCACATTCCCCATGGAAGAACCTGAAGATGGAGGCAAGCACTGGGTGGTGATTGTTGCAGGTTCAAATGGCTGGTACAACTATCGACACCAGGTAAGCACCGCTGGTCCCATGTGCTGATGCTGTCCATGCTTCAGAAAATGTCTGGTCCCAAAATTGCAGGAAGATGAGAGCTGCCAATCTAGGCTAGTTTGGACCTTCTGTCATTTGGGCAAGTGCCTGTACTTCTAGACTCCTAGATGTGTGTGTAGTTTTCAAAACAAACAGCAAGATTCATCTAGAATCTGCTCTTAGCTCTTGTAATCACCACAAGAATTGCCTTCCACTGCTCCTTTTACGATGTGATTTTTTTTTTTTTTTTGCTTACAGCTTTGTCCAGTCTTTTATCTCCTGAAAAAGCTGTCACTAGCAGAAGGAGCAGACTTCTGCATCCTGAGAGACTTGTGTCATTTAGGATAAATATTCCATTGCTAAGCTAGAGGATCTAACTCCAAATTGCAGGTGTACAAATGGTGTCTTGAGTTAAGCCTTTAAGCCTCACTTTGAGAAAAATGGCAAGGAAAAAAGGAGAAAAAAGCACCTGTTTTCTGTTTTATTTTATGAAAAGCTTCCTTTCAGTGAAAAAAATCTGTGAAGGCTGTAAACACATCATATGTTTTGAGGGGTGGAGGACTTGTGGAAGTGGGTTCTTTTTAACCTGAATCAGTTTGCTGATTGTGTTCAAAAGCATGACCTCAGTTGTGTTGACACAACAAGGATATGGTGCAGCAGGGTGCAGGGATCAAAGTGTGTGGCAGAAAGAGAAGAGGGAACAGGAACTCCTGAGTGTGACACTGCTGTGAAAGCCAGTGTGTTGGGGAATTGTGTCTGAGTGTAGGTGTCAGTATGGACAGGATTAAATCCAAGTGACTTAACTCTGATTAAGTTCAAGACATAATCAGCAGTCAGGAGACTTCCACAGCATTTTCCCTTTGGGGAATTCTTGGGCGATCTCTTAAACAGATTAATCTACACTTAAATGAAGTCTTTGCTTGAAACTTCTAATTACCTCTTGCTTTCTCTTGCTCTTTGTACTGTAGTGATCACCTGATAATCATAGTTGGAATATTACAGCCACTATTCATATTTCAAAGTAAATCTTAAAGAATAAAGTTTTAAAGTTGAAATTGGAAAACAATTATGAAAATACTGGTGCTGTACTTGATCACTGCCTGTCTTGAGGTGTCTAAATATAATTACTGGGTTGTGCTCTGGTTGTTACTGTTGTATAACCAGTCTAGCTGGCTTCCTTCCATTCCAGGAGAAGTTAACACCACAAGATTCATTCTTTAAATAAAGCTACATTTTTGAAGCCGTGGCTCGTGAGAATTCCTGTTCTTGGTTGCCCAGGGACAAAGTTTTTAACCTCTGTCTGTAAGCCTTCAATGGCAAGTACATCTGCCAGGTATAATGGAGTTATGAAGAACACAAGATCCATGCTTACATATTTCTGTCCAATAGTAAGTCTTTTGAACAGGCCAGCCTCACAGAAGCATATTAACTTTTGAGAGTGTCTTGCACACAGTTAAGTAATTCCTTTTCAAGGCTAGAAAAATGAGTACAGGATTTCTTAATTTTGAAGGTAATGTAAAGTAACAGTGCAAAATATCTACCATGTCAAATGGTTCTGAATTTAAGTACTAGAAATCTCTGTATTTTAAACTACTGGTTGTTTTGCATACAGTATTAATATTTGGAAAAAAAAGAAAATTGGAACAGCATCAATAATACTATCAAAGTTATGAAATCAGCATCATAAAATAAAGAGTATTAGTGAAGGATCCTTCAGAATGGGGCTGAGCTCCTGTTTGCCTGGACAAGATACTGTGCCTCTAACTTGTAATGAAAAGAAGCAATTCCCACAAGATGCAGCACATCAGCAGCCTGTGCTATTCTGCGTAGTGACCTTTTGTGGCCAATCTTAAGGGCCTGTTGGTAGTGAGCACCCGTGGTGGGAGAGTGACACGGGGTGAGACAGATGCACCAGATAGGCATGGCAAATCCACATGTGTGCCATGAAGTATCATCCAAACAAGGGTGCCTTGAGTATCAAAAAATTGGAGAAATTCGTTCTCAGCAAAACAAGCAGAACAATAGACTTCTAGGAAAGTTATACAGAGGAGGAAAGATACCACAGAAATCTGAGAAATTATAACATATTTTTGGAAACATGAAGACTGATCACTGTCTTTGTGTGTTCTGTACTTGCCAGTGGTGGGAGCAAAAGCATTGTAACGAGTTATTTGCTCAAGTCACTTGCAGTGCAACCAGAAATAGGACTTGATCTCTCACTTCTGTACTTCATCCATCTTGAAAGTAATTCTATAGTGGACACACACAGAAACACGTTATTGTTCAACAGAATAATACTTGTACTGTCAGAAAGCAAAGCAGTGCTTCAGAATTGCAGATTTGTGTAATTCTTTGCTTTCCAAGAAATTTTCTTCTGCAGTTTCTATGTTGTAGTACAATTTGCTTGCTTCCTGCCATCACTTTTCTTCCTTAGAACTTCTCTAACCTAGCCTGTGTACAAGTGGATTTGTAGATGTGAGTGTTCCTGTAAGTTGTTACTCAATCTGTTTTTATTACCAGGCTTGTTGTTATTCTGTGCATGTAACTAAGCACTCATAATGCCCTTTCGTAATTTGAGACCTTGGCAGACACATCTCTGGGTTTCAGTTGCTCCAGTCAGCTGTTCAGGGTACAGTTAACACATGATGTTGCATGTTTGTATTACATGCATATTTTGTGAGCTCCAGTTGTTTTGCATGCTGCCTGCACACAACACTGTCAAAACACACTCTGCCTGCCACAGTAGTTACCTGGTGGTAGTATATGTTCATCTGACTAAACAACCATAAACACAGAAGAAATAGATGACACCTTAAAAAAGGTGTCTCATTTCATACGTGAAAGGTTTTGGGGAAATAGTCATTGTATGCTGCACAGACTCCAGGAACAGTAAGTTTGTAAAGGCTTTGCAGGCTCTGGAAACACCAAGTTTGCACCTGTAACCTCAAGGAATCGGAAACTCCATCTAGGACTGGTTATTTAGCTGTCAGTGGTCAGGGCACAAACAGTCAGTGGTGCAAAAAAGTATAGACAAGATAAGGAGAAAACACCACTTATATATGAATGAGATTCATGCTTGCAGGCAGTTGTTTCTGGGACTGTTGCCTAATCAGGATGATCTAAATTTCTATGCATTTATCTTATCAAGTTCCTAAAATAAATTTTAAGTGTTTTGAATAGTATAAAGCCCAGTGTGATAGCCTTACTGCCATTGCAAAGCTAGCATGCATATTGCTTTGTTTGTGGCTTCTTTTGTGTTTTTATTCTCATTTTAGTGGTTTTGATTAGAGTTGCTTGGGTTGTGGAAGGACTATCAACATAACTCCTCTCTGCTCCTCAGCAGTTACTCTGACTTCTTTGTAGCAGCTTTTTGATTACCAGACTGTCTGCTATTCAAGAGTACTCCCCCTGTTCTTAGGAGAGTGGCTCAGCTCTCTACTACACAAAGAGCTGGATAAAATACCTCTGGAAAGATTAGTGGCATACATGAGCAAATACAGCACTAAATGCTTCTCATGGATTTAGAGAACGAGTCAACAAACTAGTTCACATTTAGAGAAATTGACTGCCTCTTCTGGGAGATGATCATACCAACTAACTGAAATCTAAAGCTGGCTTCAGATCAGAGAGACAGACCAATATTTACTGGACCAATATTTACTCTAAAACACAAGACCAATATTTACTCTAAAACACAATGGAAAAAGTCCATGGAAAAGCCTGATGTGAAACAGTCTTACTAAAAATGGAGTGCATACTAAAGGAGAAAAATGCCAGACTGAATAAGTTTTTAGTCTTACATTTAGGGAGCTTTGTGGTTGGGGATTTTATTTATTCAGGGTTCTAGACACTAACTGCCAGAGCAGTGTCTTATTCCAGGACAGTCTTAAATTCTCCAGTCTTGCAAGTAACAGACACTGAGGATGTCTTGGCTGCTTGGCTTCAATTAACATTTCCTCACTGTGCTTACAGGACACTGAGCTTACAGGAAAAATTTCCTAAGTTCTTAATGGAGCTATAGCTTTTGGCAAATTCCCTGATGCATGTTTGAGCAAAGGAATGAGACATGGCTTGCGTTTCAGACATGTNCCAACAAGAATAATACCAGCAAGAGATCTGGAACAAATGAACAGCCGTCTCTTTCAGAGTGGTTTGCAGGTACAGATATGCCAGGAACATTTCTGAGAGAAACAGGCTCAAATAGCTGTGTTTGAGAGGCAGTTACACATCAACAGGAAATACTCTTGATTCACACACGCCTCCCTGCTCTTGCAGCAGACTTTTCTATTCTGCTTTTATAGACATTTNTGGTGTTAGGTCATAGGTTGCACTTGATGATCTCAAAGGTCTTTTCCAACCTAGTTAATTCTATGATTCTTCTACCATGCTTATATATTAGAATTCGTTCTTTTTTAGGCTGTGACATTTCAGCATACCTGTAGTAGGAATAGTACCACTTTGCAATGAAGCTGACAGTTCATTACACATGCTTTACAGCTAGCAGTCACGAGACAAGAAGTAAGCAGTTTCACAGAAGTCCAGGCTTTTCCCGTTAGGAACTATTTATGCATGCCTGTGTCATAAGCAACTTGATTTTTCAAAAAATCCGCCCAAGCAGTCTCCTTAAATAGCTGTATGGCAGAGGAAAACAGGGGTGTTTGGGGTTTTTTGTTTAGTTGTTTTGGTTTTTGGATTTTGTTTGTTTGGGAGTNTTAATTTTATGCAGTAAACCCCAGCTGTTTACTCAGAACTGTCCTACCTTAGTCCATGGAGTTGTAGCAGCAAAACATGTTTTTGCTGCTCTAGCCTTTGTTGATGGTATAATTATGCTACCAGCAGATGCAGTTCCCTTAGCAAAAGCCTAAAAAGGCTGGGACAACCCCCTAACAGGAATAAGTTAAGGTTGGGGGGAATNAGTGCTGTGGTTTAGTTGATAAGGTGGTGTTAGGTCATAGGTTGCACTTGATGATCTCAAAGGTCTTTTCCAACCTAGTTAATTCTATGATTCTTCTACCATGCTTATATATTAGAATTCGTTCTTTTTTAGGCTGTGACATTTCAGCATACCTGTAGTAGGAATAGTACCACTTTGCAATGAAGCTGACAGTTCATTACACATGCTTTACAGCTAGCAGTCACGAGACAAGAAGTAAGCAGTTTCACAGAAGTCCAGGCTTTTCCCGTTAGGAACTATTTATGCATGCCTGTGTCATAAGCAACTTGATTTTTCAAAAAATCCGCCCAAGCAGTCTCCTTAAATAGCTGTATGGCAGAGGAAAACAGGGGTGTTTGGGGTTTTTTGTTTAGTTGTTTTGGTTTTTGGATTTTGTTTGTTTGGGAGTGTTTTTGTTTGGTTGGTTTTTTGATTGTTTGTTTTTTTGTTAGAATATCCCCTGAATTTGCATTTTGGTGAAAAAAAATGCCCATCCCAGGAAAATAGGGTAGTTCATCCTCTGATCTCCATGCTTTCAAAATCTAGTAGTTAATTATTTAAGTGGATTTTCCGTAGACATTTGCTGATGTAGCAACAGGTTTAGACTAACCAGGGGATGAAAGGTCTGAACTGTGCTGTTAACAGCGTCGGTTTGGGAGCTGGCCTAAGGTCAGTTGTACAGTAGGAGCTGTACAGCTGCACCTTCTATTCTGTTTGGGGCAGGTGCTGCATACCCCAAATCATGATCACAAAACTGTCATTTGCATTTAGCGACAATTTATTCAGTAAATGTTTATAGCATTCATTTCATGTACTAAACCAACAAGAATAATACCAGCAAGAGATCTGGAACAAATGAACAGCCGTCTCTTTCAGAGTGGTTTGCAGGTACAGATATGCCAGGAACATTTCTGAGAGAAACAGGCTCAAATAGCTGTGTTTGAGAGGCAGTTACACATCAACAGGAAATACTCTTGATTCACACACGCCTCCCTGCTCTTGCAGCAGA
>WEIV01000332.1:4169-94621 GCA_013390005.1 Calyptomena viridis | reverse complement strand
GTGTGCAAAGGGAACGAGGAGGAGCATGTGACCAAAATCAAGGGTGACTAATCGGGTCAGTTAATTTTATGCAGTAAACCCCAGCTGTTTACTCAGAACTGTCCTACCTTAGTCCATGGAGTTGTAGCAGCAAAACATGTTTTTGCTGCTCTAGCCTTTGTTGATGGTATAATTATGCTACCAGCAGATGCAGTTCCCTTAGCAAAAGCCTAAAAAGGCTGGGACAACCCCCTAACAGGAATAAGTTAAGGTTGGGGGGAATTGATTACATTGATCTACCTCCCTTTACAGTAGGGAATTCAACCCATTTATATTTATCACTAATGTCTACTTTACTAAGACAGGCCATACTAAGCAAACAGTTAATGAACCAGAAGGAAGGAGAGAAGAGACAAAAAAAGACGATAATATGCATTTACAAACGTAACTAATTTTGGGTACTTGGTATTAATTAAAAACACCTCTGACGTCCCTACTGTCCATGCGTGGGAGTACAGACACTTGTTGGTTGAATATGGTGATACTGTATCACTGTGATATGCCTTAAGCGTTTCTGTGTGTTGCCAGCCTATAACTGTTTCTGTCAGCTTAAGAGAGGTGTATTATATCTCATCCATCAGTGTAGAGAAGCTCTGATTAGCCTTTTCTTCTGCTTGGCTTGCTTCTGAAAATCAAGTACATGTTTAGTCCAACCTACACTCTTCTGTTTCATATTATATGCAATACCTTTATAATTCTGTTTAACCTTTACCTTTTGACTTGTTGAGGCAGCATCTGGTATAATAACATACAGGGAAATACAAAACTAAGCAGTGGAGATTGTCTAGGATAAGTGGAATAGAACGTAGGGCTGACCTGTGTAGTGGGAAGTGGAACTGCCTTAGTAAGAACAGTTTAACATTCACCATTAGTCACATGAGAGATTTTACCATGGGAGTGTTCATTAGCATTGAATGTGCCTCACCCTTCCCAGAATCTTTTACAACTATCTTCTCTTTTCAGCTTCATTTTCACATAGAAGACCAAGGATTAGAAAGTTCCAGTATTTTACAGTGTCCTTTCAGTTAAACTAGTACTCTTAAGTCATCTGAACATATGTTGGTCTTCTTAAACCATTCCAGTTTGGTTTCCACACTAGCAAATCAGATTAGTTCAACAGAAGTGAGGTTTAAAGCTTGTTTCTAGCCTGCATTTGGAATGTGCATTTGTTAGATAAGATCTCTTCCATTAAACCTGCACAGCTTTTTCTAGCATGTGGTGGGTTGTAGTTCTCAAGTTTAGGAATGATTGTTAATGTCCCATTAGGTCATTAACAGACTGCAAAATTAAAAGAAGAGAATCATTTGAACTGGGGTTCCTAACAATTTAGCATTCTGATAGAGGTTTATATTTACTGTAATATTACTTTAATGCATATTGTTATTTCTGCATCGTGGGAGGATGGTTCTGCAAAAAAAATCTGCTTATTCATATCCTGTACTAGTCAGGAAAAGAGCTTGAATAGAAATTCTGCAATTATTTTCCACCGAGGTAATGTTTTTTTTGTACTGAACTTGTTACTCTGTAAAGTAAGCAATACATAATTAAAAAGAAAACTTTTCTTAACCAAAATTCTCATCTAGTAAAACAAAATTTAATAAACTCTTTGCAGTGGTGAACCATACTTGCTTAGGCCAAGGACAGTTTTCACTGCCTAGTCGTGCAGGGTTGGTGCAGAACTCATTGAAATTGGTGGAAATCCAGCTCTTCTACTGCTTGGCACATTTTGAATTTATCTGTCACTGCACAAGGTTTTCATTTAGGTGTTCTCACAGAATGCAGAACATTGCTGAGAACCTTTAGTTAAATTTTGTTAGCTGTACCAAGTCTGAAATAACTTCTGGTTTCTGTTTAAGTAAGAAATCAGGATAGGTAATGAGAGAGACATTTTAATCATAGTCTCTGTTATTAATGCAACTGCTCGCGATTAGAAAAAGACATTGAGTTTTGGTTTAACTTCTAGCAACTCTCAGTCTCTTGTATTGGAATGCACTTTCTTTTGGACAATAGCTGCTCTTAGGTCTGCAAAGCTATTTTTCTTCCGAGCTCCAAGGTGTCCTGGTTTCAGCAAGGGACCTGGTTAATTTTTTGCAGTAGCCGTGAGGGAGTGGAGTCTGGAACGCTGTGGGCATGGATGATTTTATTCAGTACCATGTCATGTCATTGCCAGGGGTGGGGGAAAGGGACTCTCTCTCTCAATTCCAAGAAGGGGGTTCTTTTCCAGTCAGGAAAAAGCATGGTGTGGTGGGGAAGAGATGGTATTTGTTTGGTATTCGGTATTTGTTGTGGGCTTTCCATGTAAATTGCTTTGTCTTACACCTTCTGTTATTAATATTGTTGCTGTTACTGTTGATTTTTTTACCTCGTTGCTGTGTCCAGTAAATTGTTCTTATCTCAGTCAATGATCTTTGCCTTTTTTGTTTCCAACTGGAGGGAGAGGGAAAGCAAGTGAAAGTGTGTTGTTTTTTTTAGCAGGACTACTACATTGGAGAATACCATTCCTAAACCATGACGAAGGTAACATTTCTGTTAAAACTAATAATGAAATCTCCTTAATTTCAGGCAGATGTGTGCCATGCATACCAGATTGTACACCGAAATGGAATTCCAGATGAGCAGATCGTTGTCATGATGTATGATGACATTGCTGATAGTGAGGAGTAAGTGATGAATGTACACTAGTCACAAAATGTACGGTTACTACAAACATGCTATGGTCACCAGTGTGTTTTGAGTTTGTAGTAGTTTTGTAAGAAAAGCCTTTAAAACCACCTGTGGTATGCATGGAGACATTTTCTCCATCAGCACAATAATTCTCCTTTGAAATGTGCTTATGAACTTTCTAATTCTTACTCTACAGTTCAGCATCAGTTGTGGCACTGAGGACTGCAGAGCTTTGTTGTAATGAGAGCAAGGGGCCTTAACTGCCATGTGTAACACTGTGCAGCAGATAAAGAGCCTAAACCCACAAACGTAGGGAAGCTCTGTGTGTGACTTGCAGGGCTTTTTTTGAAAGGGCATTATCAGATTAATTCCCAGCATGTACATTCAAGGAAGAAGGGTACAGGTCCCATTCTCAGTGACTGTCCAGAGCATATAATTGCTTTCTGTATGAAACAGTTCAGTTATACAGCCCCTAATTCTGAGACAACTTCTGCCAAAATCAGCAGATGTCACATGCACAGCAGTACTGGGAGCAAAGACTTAAGGGGAATAAAAGCAAGACTGCAGGGAGAGAGGTGATAGTATAAGAGACTACCCACCCACATCTTCAGATTAATTGACATGATTTGAGGTGACATATTTAAGTGTACTCCCGAGGGTAAGGACACCTGAGACAAGCATATGTGACTGGCCAAAGTGAAAAGGCCTTTATATTCTGAGATCACTTAACTACACAGGATGCAAGTTTTCATTCTGTCTCAGGTGAGCTAGCCAGTCAGGACAGTTTAAATGGCTTTCTAGTTCTGTGGTCATTGTATGGCATGTGAGTAATTATTCATATTTATGTTCCGTTTACCTTTCAGCAATCCAACAAAAGGCATTGTCATCAATAGACCTAATGGCTCAGATGTGTATGCTGGAGTGCCCAAGGACTATACAAAGGAGGTAGGAATGAAACCCCATTCCCCAGGGAAGGTTCAGCACTAGCCAATGTTTTGAATAAAATCCTTCATCCTGTAGCTTCAACTCCAAAATGCACATAATATAAGGCCTCCAAATTATTTACCTGCATGGTTTGGCATGAAGTTTGGTGTTCATGAGATGAATATAAACAACAGATGCTTTAAAGTGAAGCAGTGGTCATACAAGTGAACCTTTACACTGTTTCTGTGTTGACACTTGAAATAAAAGGAGGATCTTGCATTAGTAGATGTTGTAACTCAATCTGAAGAACAGCTATGTAAGTCTAATTGTTTCATTTAAACAGAACAGTAATCCAGTCACTCAGGGATTTCATGATTCAGTAGCCAAGTGAGTCATCAGTGGCTAGTGCATTAGATGTTGATGGGTTGAAAAGGATGGACAGGTATCCATGCATGGATTCTGACTTTCAGGAAGCTATCTTTCTAAATGAAGATTTTGTTGTTGTTTTTATGATTAGATTTAACTTCAATCCTCTCAAATCCTTAGGATGTTACTCCAAAGAATTTCCTTGCTGTTCTCAGAGGAGATGCGGAAGCAGTGAAGGGGGTGGGATCAGGAAAAGTATTGAAAAGGTAAGACAAGTTTAGTTTAGGAAATAATTTCTTCAGTAGTTACACATTGACACAGATTTTAAGAAAAGAACAGGGTAAATTAGAGCAACTTGAGAATTCCGCAAGATAATTGATGGCAATTTGAGGTCATTCACATGAGAAATACAAAGGTTCTGGTTTCTTAAACAATCTGTCAAAAAGAAGCAACTCCTGATTATTTGACTGGTAAGGAATCCGGTATGGGTTAAGGTATAGAAATTCTAGAGGATAGGATCAGTTGTATTAAGGTGTTTGTTATTTAGAGTATTGTCTTTTGCAAGAGTGGCTATTCAAAGGCAATTATTAAGGTTTGAAGACCTCTAGAAAGGGTTTTCTAAGACTTGGCTTAAGGTACCTGAACAGTTGTATTAATCACCTGAAGTGATGGGACTTAGCAGTCGCTGGCAGAGGGCCAGAGAGCTTAAACAGCTCATCAGCTGAAAAAATTGCATGCCTAGTCCCAGCCTTGGTCTTTGTGGCTGAATATAAACCATGATTCCTTTCCTAATGAAATGGAATTATGGCTTATATTTGATGCAAAAAAAAGAATCTTTTAATCTGTGATTGAAAAAGTAGTGTAAGCAAGTAACCTTGTAAGTGATGTATTATGCTTAAGTTACTTGTAAACCAAGTTATACAAATGATTTTGTTTGGCAACATTCTTGTATATGAACAGTAGTGCAAGAATAAGAGCAATGTATTTGAGAGCCTAATTAGAAGTCCTCTTAGAAGGATACCTGGTTATTCATCTTGTTTCTACAGTTTGACAGGTAAAAGTATGATGCCTACTTACCAAGGCCTGTTATGTTTCTTATGGCTGGTAGAGAGTTACATGATATTTTTCTATCAACAGTAATTGCTGTAAAACCTTTAAGCATTTAAATTCAACCATTTGGAAGGACTAACATAGTTAAAGAAAAATTGTGAAATGTCTATCTTTATCTGACAGTTTAATTTTAGAGGCCAAGCAGTGAAACAGAAGAATCCTGCCCTGGCACTGAGGAGAATAAAAAAGAACAGTAGTCAAATAAGCTATTGCTTTCAATTGTTTAAACTTCATCCTGAAAGGCTGAGGTAGAAAATCATACATGCAATGCATATAGGCAAGAAGTTAATAAATATTGCTGCACATTATGTGCTCTTCTAGTATCTGAAATGAGTCAAGAGGTGACTATAAAGCATTTTTTGTTCAGAAAAAAGTAGTTGTGAACACACCTCACCTGTGAAGGCTTGATGTTCCACTTCAAATAAGGGAGTAGCTATGCAAGAGGCCAAAGACTCTTATGTGCTCAGGAAGACAACTTGAACCCACTGATAAAAGTCCTAGTTATTTACATTTCACCTTGGTCAAGTTTTTTGCACTTAGGATCAAGAGCTGGAGCCAGAAAAGTATTTCCCAGCCCTTCTTTTTAGGCTCTGTTGTGTGAATTTCCAAGTGGCCTGACTTCTACTATTGGGTGGGACAGGAACTCAATTACCCTATGCCCAGAAGGCTTCCAGATGGACTTCCAAGTTGTCCCCCTGACCAGCTGTTGGCCAGGCAGAAGGCTGGACAGTGTCCCCTTGAGCTGCTGCAGTTGTACCTCTTTGCTGGACCCTGGTACAGAGGAACAAGAGGATGGCTTGGGGACTCCTCCCAATCTGTTCACACATTTAATTGTCCCTGAATACAATTTAAAAGCAAAATCCCTTTGCAGATCTGGCTAGTAGGGCAAGGCCTTGCTATCACCCAAACATGATCCGTTTGATTTAAAGTGCAATAAGACCATAGAGCAAACAGTGCACTACACAGACATGAGGGAATCAGAGCCTGAGAGCATTCAGTGCTCAATTGACTGCACAGCCACTTAGTGCAAATGCTAGTGTGGCCTTGGGGTGAGTGTGTACATGCATCAGTTCTTCATGGAGTTGTGAGATGACACTGATTTGGCTAATTATGGTCATACAGACCACAACAAGGTAGTACAGGCACACATACCTAAGCATCTTAGCAAACAAGTTTTTATGATTTATCCCTGTGTGACTGGTGCCTCAATATAACTTAGTTATAAAGGATTCATTTTTTACCAGGCTGCTACGATGCCCACAGTATAACAAATTCTTCAGATAGACATTAAGAAACAGTCGTGCTTCCACTACACCTTACATACTTGTCCCTGCCTCACAATTAGTTTATCATTTGAAATGTGAAGTGTGATTGCTGTATTCCCCATGCTTGAGGGAGTAGCCTATATCCCTGTTTTCATTCCTTTTGTAGGCACTCATCTCCCCTCATAAACACTCAAAACAGTGCTTGGGAGGAACATTACCAAGTGGAGGAGCTTCAGCTCTATTATCTTCAGATATAGACGTGTCTTGGCACTGAGATGCAGATGATTTTTGTAATGAACATTAATTTGGAATAGTTAAAAAGAATTTGTTTGCAATTTTTTCATTACAGTGGTCCCAAGGATCATGTATTTGTTTACTTCACTGACCATGGAGCTCCAGGACTTCTGGCTTTTCCTGATGATGATGTAAGCATTTAGGGGATAACATAAAAGCCATCCTTTTAGTGACAGACTAAAATAACAAATAATAAATGTAAAACATGGAAATATTTAATGCACCGCTATATTGAGGGGAGAGGCAGAAAAAGAGCAATATTCTTCTCATCACTGCATTTTGGATTTTTTGTAGTTAGAATCTGAAGCATTCAGTTGAAACTAAGTTATGTTATTTCATGTTTCATTGGACTTTGATGGTCCAAGCAGACTGTTTCACACAGGTATGACTTGGCTTTCTGGTGCACTATACTTATCCTCTGGGACCATTACACATCTTTTCCAGAGTGGTAAATACTAGAACGATGTATTTCAGAAGGGCAAAGCACTGGATAAATTTGTTGAGAAAATAGTGTACATATTCACAACAGTTAGCATTTATTCTTATTAAGTGAATTGTGTATCTGTTGAACATAAATGGTTTTAATACAAGCCTTCTTATTTTACAGCTTCATGTGAAGGAGTTGAATAAGACTATTTGGTACATGTATCATCACAAGAAATACCAGAAGGTAAACAAGCATATCAGAAGTTGTGAAATTAAAAGAGCAGCTGGCATGGAAGAGAGAGATATGTCTTCATTTTGAGAGTTGTTCAAAGCAGGAGGAGTCTGTTACATGAAGTGAAACTTGCATTAGGATTTTGCACTTAGAAAGATTGATTTGCTCCAGATTGTCTTTCCATATTTAGTTTACTGCATTTTTGCAGTGGATGTGGGGATGTACTGCTGCTGGCTAATGCTATGTATTCTGACTAGAAAAACATCATCTGTAACTACTGCACCCCCATAATCTGTACCTGACTCTTTCTTCCCGTGCTTTAAAGAGTTCACTTTAAAGAGTGCACTGTTACTACAGGAAGTTTGTATATACCTCATACTTTTCTTACAGTTACTGATATAGTTTGAGACTGTACCTCTCGTCAGAAAATTCTGTGCATTTGATTCATCTCATGTACTGTTAAGCAGGAAAATTAATATTTAGAACATCTTACTAGTTTTTTTTAAGCAGCTCTTTGTGGTAACCTGTCTGCTATGACTGGTTGTATTTAGGAACACACAGATTGCCATCAGTTCCAGAAATACCACATTCAATAATGATACATTGCTGTACCTAAAGAGTGACTGTGTATTTCGTGTGTGCTTTGTACATTGGTCACTGGACCCCTTTGGATTCTATAGGGATTGATAGCACCTTTTCATTATGATTCTTCCCCCTTTCCACATAGTTTAGTTCCTGAAAATGAAAAATTGTCTTTTGTTTTATAGCATTATGCATAGCTTTTGTTTCAGGAATAGCAGTATAGGCCAACTAGCTACAGCTGACAAGCACTGAAGGACTTTTCTCCATTTCTTCATAGAATTTCTTAAGGTCTCTGATTTATTTTTTTTTATTTTATAGATGGTGTTCTACATTGAAGCATGCGAGTCTGGATCTATGATGAATCATTTGGCTGACAATATCAATGGTGAGCAATCAGTTAACTTACTGGATGTATATGTCACAACTTGTCACAGACCTAAACAGATACTGGCTGTATCAAGAATAAGTTCAAGGCACTTATACATGGTTTGTTTGTTTGTTTTTTTAATACATATTTTTTTTTGTATGGTTTTAGCAGGAGAGCACAAGAATTTGAGAAAGTAATACTTTCCATTTATAGGAAGTTCTTTTCAAAGAATTAATGGAGACTTACAAAAGACTAACAAGGCTTTCAGTTTCTTGCAAGTGAGAAGTTGACAAAGTATTTCTTTTCAAGAACCACTACCCTTAACTGGTAGCAGTTAGGTTATAGAGACATTTCTCAGCCTCAGCACTTCTAAGAGCAGGTGTGAAGTTCCTGCTCTCAGTTTCATTGAATAGCAAAGGCACTTGTGAGACACCATTGCCAGGCAACTTTGCTGCAATTTGCACAGTAAGGTGGGATGTGGAACTTATATTTTTCAGGGTTTCTACGCTCTCTGCTGCAGAGCTGGAAGCTCAGCCTTGATTAGGATCAGGAATCACAGTCTTTTGAAACTTCTGTTCTGTAGCAGGGAGACCAAGTGCTCTTCCTTGTAGTTTTGAAGCTGTGATTCCAGGGGAGATCAATCATGTACTTATCCTGGGTCTTTGATCCTGCAGTATGCTGCCTGGCACCCACCTAGACTTCTTACAGTCCTGTCAGATTTACAGAAAGTTTTGTACTGATAGTTGTTTAAGATAAATGCTCATTTTTCAAGATAAATCATCATTTTTCAAAGTTTGTTCTATCAGAAATTCCCAGTCTGAGGACTGGTTTTACAACCAGCTCAGCCATAGACTTACAAAGGCAGAAAATTGACAATTTATGTATTACAGTACAAAGCTGTCTTTGGCAGCTTTCAGTGGTGAGCTGTGAAGTTTCATTGATTACTTAGTAAGTGCTTTAAAGGGTCATAAGAGGAGCATTTTACTACACAGATAAGATTTGTGACTTTTTTGACTTTTGAGCTTTAAGCTGAGTAGAAACAACACTCTAGCTCTATAAAATCACGTGTAACACTTTTTCATTTTGAAATGTGGACTTTGGTTACACAAATATGCTATGTGTTGACTTTGGCAAAACGCCAAAATAGCTTTTGTCTTAGTACCTCCAAAGATGTGTTTACAGTATTTCTGGTGTGTTAGAGATGACTTACTGTGAACACTGTACTTGGGGCAGATGTAGGTTTGTTTTGCTTTTCTCTCAGTGTAGAGTGTTATCTGAGAACATAGATTACTTAGAAGGGGGCACTTTCTGGAAGAAAAGATGATTTTTAGGGGATGTACTTCAAGTTTGGGGAAAATTCCTCATTATTGTAATAAAGAAAATGTATGCAGAGTTGTCAGTGCACAGTGTTCTCAGGCAGTTTTTTGAATAGTAGATTTTTCCTTCAGAAGTGCATTTTCTTCTTTAAACACCCCCAGACCACACATTTGGCAGCAAGGATGAAGCTCTTATAATAGCACTGAGGCTGACTGAACTGAATTATTAACAGGCTTCTTTCTTTCCTGCTATTTAGAAGTAAATGATTGAAAGCCAAAATACTTAGTCAAATATATCATATGCAGCTAAGGATTAAATCATGGGAAGGAAGGGGAGGTTAAAAAATTGAGGAGGAAAAATACTCCTTTTTGTCTTACAGTTTATGCAACAACAGCTGCCAATCCCAAAGAGTCATCTTATGCATGTTATTATGATGATGAAAGGCAGACTTACCTTGGGGACTGGTACAGTGTGAATTGGATGGAAGATTCAGATATGGTAAGTTACTTAGATGAGTGTTCTTCATGTATGGCAAAAAATCACTAGGCTTTTTAAAAATAGCTCTTCTACAGGATTGTGAAAATACTTGACTTTATGTGAGACTAAAATCAATAAATTGAGTTGGTAAAAGTATTTACTACTCAGAATGATACATAATCTTTCTACCATTAAATTTATTTCTGAAACTAACTTTCAGAAATATTGTTGTCTTTTTTAATTTATAAGATAGAAACTATCTAACTTCTAGTCACATGGTCTTTATTTGCTAATCTGGGACGACATCTCCAAATGTGTTGAACAATTCAGTAAGTTGTATGTCTGCTTCAGGGGTGCTTAAATACTGAACTGTGGCTAACCCATTTGTTAGCATAGTGGAGAATAGTATTAATGAAACAAATCTGGGATTTGTGTGCTAGCCCATGCCCTTCTTGTCCATTTGCTGGAAGACCTCTAAAAGCAACATGAGAATATGCTGTCAAATCTTCTTTTAAGTTTTTGCTGTTATGTCTTTCAAAGGTTGTATAGCTCATGCCCTGTACTTCCTTCTACATACTGGCAGCTAAGACCCTTTTGAGGTTTCCTAGCTGGATTTAAGTATCTATGATCTCATGGAAATTTCTTCATGCAGGAGGATCTAAGAAAAGAAACACTTCACAAGCAGTTTCAACTGGTAAAGAAACGCACCAACACCAGCCATGTGATGCAGTATGGAAACAGAGTATGTATTTGAGTACATGGGCTTCCTGTCAGATGTATCTTTAAGCCTGTTCTGCCCTCTGCTTTCATACCTTAAAACAAACAAACAAGCAAACCCAAACAGAACACAACTGTAAACTGGCAGAGTTGATTTAGAAAATGAAGCTGTTTATCTTAGAAGACCTCTTATTATTTAAGAGATGATGATCCTGATGTTAAGGGAAATCAGTCTTGCATATGCTTTAATCCACGGAGTCAGGATATGAATTGTTCTCCAAGCTCTCCAGTAATTTGACACTTCACTTCAGTCAAGTATAAAGAAGGGTATTTACCACTTCCAGGCATATTATGAATATTAATGATACATTAAAAAGTACAGTGATCCCTCAAATGGGAAGAACTAAGAGATGATACAATATTTATAGTCCCATTATTTAACAGGTTAAATATTTGTTAAACAAAAAAAGATGTGAGGTTACTTGACCTAGCAGTCTTTTTCCCTGCAATGAGTTTTGGAAATAAAAATTCCCTGATTTCTGACAGCCTCATTGTATTAAAAAACCCCAACATGCACACACATACATTTACAACCCTGTGATCTCCTTTATTTTCTCTAATAAAGCAAGTTTAGAGAGTTAGCATTGCATGGCAAACCAAAGACAAACTGCCTACTGGGGGTGATTGACAGTTTCCATCTGTTTACTTTTTATCCTTCAGACTATCTCCTCCATGAAAGTGATGCAGTTTCAGGGCATGGGGAAGAAGGCTATGCCCATTTCCCTGCCACCTGTAGAACACTATGACCTGACACCTAGTCCAGATGTGCCCTTTGCAATCATGAAACGAAAGCTGATGGCTACCAATGATGTTTATGAGGCTAAGAAGATTGCTGCAGAGATGAAAGCTTACCTGGAGGTAAAATCAAATAGCTCCTGCACAACGGAAGTCAGTGTTGGTGGTGTTAGTGCTTTCTTTCTTTCGACAGAACACTAGGGCAGTGAGTGATTTGGGTTCCAGGAGTCTGACTTTGTCTCCCTACTTTTGCTTTGCATGTTAAGAGGTCTGAAAGACCTCTTAAATAAAAATGGAAAATAAAAAATAAAAATGGAAAATGGGGCTCCTTAAAGAGCCCAGAAGTTGGGGGGGGGTAAAAAAAGAGAAATTTCATTCAAAGTCTTCAGAGAATGTTTAGAAGAAGCATGTTTTAAGTTCTTGTTGTTTTATGTACAGGTGAAAGAATTTATCCAAGAATCCATGCGAAAGATAATCACCATAGTAACAGGATCAACAGAACAGACCAACCAAATCCTGTCAGACAGGATGACCATCAGCAATTACGACTGTTACGAGTCAGCTGTGAACCACTTCAAGGCTCATTGCTTCAACTGGCACTTGGCTGTGGTAAGTCAATCATTAGATATAACCTGATAAACATACTGGAAAAACTAGCACTGTAGTCATAGGCACATCTCAAAAATCATCTTGTATTAAAAAGCTACCTTGGGGCAGTCATGCAGCTTAGTTTTAGAGAAAGGGTAGGCACTATTTTTGGAAGCAGGAAAACACTTCCACTACACCTGTAGATAAGCAAGAAGATTACTAGAAACAGACCCAAAAATAATCCCTAATTTGTATTAGTACTGTCCCTTCATCAGCTCTCTTTCCCAACATATTAAATATGTTGTATTTCTGCATGAAGCATCCCTACTGACAGAACAGAAACACAAGCACCACCACTGTAAATTCATAATCTTGGTGCATTTGGATTTCTCTATCATGATTTTGTGTTGCATACTTCCTTGCAATCGCCTCACTGCTATTTCTGTGGTTTTGCTGAATTCCTGAGAGCCACCTTTTAGCTTGGGGCTTTTATTACCATTTGCTCTTCTGGGATCCCCGCTGAGCATCAAATCGTAGTGTTAGACAGGATTGTTAGACAAGAGGAAGAGAGTCCTGATGTCAGGCAAGGTATCCTCTTTAGTGTTTTGTTTTGTGGGGTTTCAAGAATGTGATGGGTTAGATGGGCTTGCCTAGGAGGTGCAGTGCTGCAGAGCTAATTTACCTAATGAAGTCCAAAGAGCAAAGTGCACAGAACAAAGATCCATTTAGCCAGTAGTAGATCATCAAGGCAATCAATAGAAAACCTTAAATATTAATAGCATCTCTAAATTACTTCCACAATTTAGTTTGGATAAACAATGCCTGTTGTTCATCACTGAAAATATTAACCATGTTTGTTTATTTCAGTATGAGTATGCACTGAGACAGCTGTATGCCTTGGTGAACCTTTGTGAAGGAGGATACCCCATTGACAGGTAATGAGCTTCCCAGTACACAGTGTAGTTTTATCTGTGGCTAAAAAAGCAGAAACTAATAGGCAGGTGAAACCTAATCCTGGAAGCTTCTCACTTGTTCTGTTACATTGACCATTTTGTTAGTAAAGGTCTCACTCTAAAGTTAGAAACGTTTATTTTGGAAAACATCATTATTAGTGTCCTCCCACTCATAATGATCCATGTCCCCTGTAACCCTTTAATTTCTTGTTAAGCCTCAGTGGAAATTACAGCCAGTCAGAGGATCCCACTGCACCACACAACATAAAATGGCATGACTGGTGCAAGGGTGTTTGTTGTCCTGTAACTCCTGTATGATCTTACACTGAAGCAAGGTTGGGAACTGCTGTATTTTCTGTGCTGCCCCCTCAGCTGCTGGCTCAGAACATCACAGCACTGCTGGGTTCTGGTGACAAAAGGGAACATGGTGCTAGGGCCCTCATCTGTGAGCTTATGGTAGGAAAGCAGGGACGTGATGGGCCAGGCTGATCCTTATGGTGGTGTGGTAGGGCCAAGGGGAGCATGGTGTTGAAATTCTGCCTTGGGAGTTTGTAGTAGAGGTTGGGATCCTAGCTTGTGAGTCATACAGGAGGAAGGAAAGGGAGAGAGGAAAGCAGAGGGGTGAGGAATGTGAGAGTGGTGGTGGTTCAGACAGCATGCACATGCAACCCAAAAGGTGAAGAACTGCTGCCCCCACTCCTGGGGGCATCCTGCTGCAGTCAGTTTGGAAACAGTTTGAGAGCAGGGCACCTGAAAAATTATTCATCATTATTGTTCTCTGTTGCAGAATATGCCTGGCCATGAACCAAGTGTGCCTTGGGTATTGATGGAAACTCTCATATAACCCTTACTATAACTGATAACTAATAATCCAGACTTCACATGCATGCAACCTGAAGAGAGTCAACCGCAGTACTGGAACTGTGCTGGGAGCTGAGGCACCTGACCATGAGCAGTGCAGAACTTGCCAGTACTCTCCTCTGCATCCCCACCTGCTGACAGCCTGCTGCTTTGAGATGGGCATTCTGACAGACCTCCTGGAGCTTTCAAGATGGAGAATTTGTTTCAAAGCACAATGCTCTTAAGAATCTCCAGATGAAGACTACAAGCCACCTGTGTGATTGCTAAATTTAAACATTGAGTCATTAATTATGGAATTCCTTTTCTACTATTGCTAATGATTAGCTTTTTTAAAAAAAGTTAATGAATTCCGCTACAGTGACTAGTTTGCAGATTGGTTAAAGAGTGAAGAAACCAAAGCTTGTTCTTTAAGCTTTAGTTCCTTAACAGTTTAAAGAAACAAGTTGCCTTTGAGAACTATTTGATGTGAACAGCACAGTTAAACTATGAACAGTAAAATTCTTTGTGGGTAGAAAGCACTGTTTCCCAAAGGAAAAAGAATATCTAATGCTTTAAATTTAGCACCAATATTCTATAATTAACTGTATTTACAAACAAACCTGTGGGAAGTCATGGAGTATAGGAATTGCCTGCGAATAAAGTTGACAGTTTCATCCACCTACAGGACAATACAGTGTTAGACATCTCATGTCTTGAAAATGGAGAGCTAAATAATTCTGTGATAGTGCATTAAAAGGTTAATCTGCCCCTCTAGGGCTTTGATAAGACAGGTCATCTCCAAAAAAAATCCACAAATGAACCAACAAAAACCAAAACAAACCCCAAAACTACAACCTAAAAGCAACAACAATTATCAAAAGCCCCAGACCACACTTGAAGGCATCGCTCCTTAGAGATGACTCAGTAAATGACGAGCAGGAAGAAAATTAGAGCTTGTGAGGTGATTCACAAAAGTTTCAAGTTGCCCATACCTTTTTACACATGGAGACAGGAAACAGAAATACAGAGTTCTTTCCAAAAAGTGTGTGCAAATATGCAAAATTACTTCATCTCCATAGGAAAAGAATTAAATTTGACAAAAACTAAACCACCATCTCCAGGATAGATAGTTCAGGGTAACTCCACACAGAATAGGGAAGTTGAAGGGGGTGTTACACTAACTGAATCTACTATTTTACAAAGAAGAGAGAAATACTTTCAGCTGGGTGAGAGAGAGGCTTTACTCAATTAATAAATAAAAGTTTACACACTGGGAGTTGTTGAAAGTTGGGAAATGTGCTGCTTTTGAATTGCTTCTTGTTTCTTTTTAGCTGTAAAGCAGAAGTCCAAAAATACGAGTGTGAAATTCATGACTTCCTGAATGTATTGCAGGTGGCAGGAGGAAAGGCTGGCCACACAGGACAGCTTTTAGTCAGTCTGACTGCTATCATAAAAGAGTGTTCCAAGAGCCCCCAAACACTTCAAAAGATCAGGAGAAATTACTCTTTTAAAGCCTTGTTTGAATATATACATTAAATCTGCTGTTTTACTCATCTCTGCTTTTAGAGTTGTTCTCTGCCCTAGAAATCCAAGCTGTTCCTCAAGCACTTACCATTGTCAGTTCATAGGTTTAACAATTCTTTCACCTTTTAGAAATACCCATTTACTTCTGAAGTATTCAGAAGAGGCTCTTGTTCTTTGGGATTTTCATATCTAGAATGCAGAGCTGTTAGAAAAAAAAAAAGCCTTCCAGATTCCTTGTAGATGGTGTAACTTTACAAGCAACAGTCTCCAGCCATACTAAATAGACCTCAAAAAGTAATTATCAGATGAAAAATCAGCTGGTAGCACATGTTGTTTTCACCCACCAGTGACACCCAGGTGGCACTTGTTACCATCACATGCCCTGGCCCTCCTGCAGACCCTTGTAGCTCGGAGATGAAAAGTTGAAATGTGAGTGGGATTTTGTTCTATTTTCCTCTTGCCAGAGTGATTTCCAGAGTTTCACCATCCTGAATGGCACCATTACCCCTTGCCTCAGGGATGGTCAATCTATTGAAGATGTCACTGCACCTGCAATGCTGTCTGAAATGCAGCAAGTTCTCATCCATGCCCTGCAAAAAGCACTTATGTCCTACTGAATTTTCAGTTTGTATCCAGAGACCTGTTTGCAGCCCCACAGAAGAAAAAAGCAATAACCACCATCTGCACTGATCAATATATTTGTTTCAAGGCCTTCAAGTAGCATCACGCAGTCATGGCAGGTTGTTTATTTTGGGGTAGTAATAGAACCTGATGAGAAAATAGAATTGTGCAAGGTCAGTCTTACACCAGAGTATCTTGTGGTGCATTGGGCAAGTACAGACCCTCACTTTTCCTGTAGCCATGCAGCTGCTCAGGCTACCGTTCCTAGAATGTTGGGGTGCTGGAATGCAAAGTATGGAAAACAGGTTTCCAGCAAATTGTCACCACCAGGCAGAACAGGGAAAAGTTGAAGCTGTGTTATTTACAAAAATAGCAGAATAGTTCTGTATATCTGTAACTCTTGGGAAGTGTCATTCGCCTCAGCCAGGGCTTCCTGTCCTTCCCATTATCACTAGAACAAAGTTCAAAGCCAGTTTCCTCCCCATGTGCCAAATCTGCTGTGTGTTTCTACCCAATATTCTGCTGCATGCAGCAGTTCACTGCCTTTCCCTAGGGAGAACCTGGAGGGCAGGTCTGTGTGATGTGCGGAACAAACTCTAACTCATGGGAAGTTAAAAGAGCAGGTGTGTTTTATTTCAGTGCTGGAGACGGGAAATAGCTCCTCCCAAATCCATCCACCGAGGGATTTAGCAAGCAGAGTTACATGGACCTAAACTATACATATTCATGACTAATGTATGCATATACATTATATTTCCAAGAATAGGCATCACATATTACAATTAATTCAGAGAAATCATTAACATAGGCCATCTCCTCATCTCTGCCCAGTCTCCGCCCCTCTGGGGGTCTTTGGGTGGTTGTTTGAGGATGAAGCAGATAGTCTTCCTTGCATGTTTTCTTAAACTCTGACTGAGAAACTAGGTTGTTACAAGCTCAGCAAAAAACAGGCTGTGGTTATCTTGCTTTTGTCTTTGTAAGTGACAGGCTATTCCTGCTATCTCATTCCTGGCTGGCAGGTTTTGAGTTATGTGTTCTTGTTTTCCTACTCTTAGTCCTTCCTTTTATACTTACTAGCCCATATGGTGTCTAATCCTAAAAACATACTGCTCAGTTCAACTTTATTGTTGGCATGTTGCTCTAACTTAGTTGTATGGATTTCTTAAAAGCTTATGTTAACCCCTCTTCCAACTCACATGATCAGCCTCCACGGTACACTGTGCTGGCTGTTTCTGTACTGTGCAGACTTAGATGGACATGGTTTTGTTCAGAGCACAGATAATCCCCTCCCTTCTCTGCCAGTAATAAAGCAGGAAGCAGTTCACGTGAGCTGGAGATAATGTATGTTTTTTTTGATATTCCAGTGAGCAGTATTATTTTATCTCTTCATGTTGCATCTTGTCTTATCAGGCCAGCTTGAGGTAATTGCTGAGCAGCTGTTCCCCTCTCGGGGCAGAAGGTTGAAGGCCTCTCATTCCCGTGCTCAGCCTCTGCCTTGTGATGCTTGTGATGCAGAGGGAAAGGATGCTTAAGCTAAAGTACTGACTAGGCAGCATTTTGTGCCAAGAGCTTGGGCAATTCTGAATCGGGAGCTGCTTCCTTCCTAGGAACTCAAAACCTCAAAAGAGGCAGAAGACAACAGACGTTGCAGTCCTATAATTCCATGCACCACAGGCAGAGCTGGCCAGTATCCCACAGTAGCAACACCCGTCCAAGGAGGGACTCTAGTGGGACGGGCAGGGTCTTCACACCAGCTGGATAGGAGGAAACCACTTTTCACGGTACAATGGGCTGAAATGCTGGAGTAGGGCCTCAGAGAGGCTGCATAACCTCGAGCTCTGGAGACTTGCTCCACTGGAAAATGAGACCCTGAGCAACCTTGGGAGGCAGCCCTGCCTGAGCAGGGATTGGACTGGTGACCTCCAGCCTGAATCACTTCACAAACCTGTGGAAAAAAGCCAGTCTTGTGCCAGATTTCAAAGTACCTTTGGTGTGACTGGAGCATGAGGAGGCCCGATAAGGTCTTGAATTTGCCAGTGTAATTAATTCAGTGAAACATTGGCAGATTGTATCACAGGGAGCAATCTGGCATTAAATCTGGTCTCTGCACGCAGTGGCCACTCAAGCTTTTTGTTTCTTTGCAGAAGTTTCCAGGTTCAGCAGGTCTCCCTGCTCCTCTCTCTCACACTGAGATCCTTTCCATGTGAGTAAATGAGTGATCATTGCACAACATTTCTCTGCAGATGAGTGTTTGAGGCAGCCTTGATTGAATTGCACAACCCTACTTGGTCAAAATCTCCTGAAACCCTTCTGTCTGCTCAGGGTTCATGTGAGGGCCAGCACATGATGGTCACAGTGTGACCATCTTGACTAACCAGGGGAGGCTGCAGATCACAAGACTGAGCTGCTTCCTTCTTGGTGCAGCATGAGGAAACCCCATGGCAAAGCCAATGAATAAAATCCCATGGAGCATTTAAAAATGTGCATTTCATTCCCATGTTTGACTTTTTCTTCTCTCAGCATCTGACATGTCAGATAACAGCCCAAAGCAGCACAGGATCCTGGGCAGCAAGGTCCAGAGGGAGGGACATGCTGAACTGTTCCAGCCATCTCCATGCTGGGGACTCAGAGCTTTGGCAGGATCACCAAAACAACAGTACGTTTATTTCAGACAGGCTGTTTCTGCATGACCCTAGTGAAGGCAGAGGCTGAGTCCCACCACTGAGCTGTGAGCTTGGAGAGGCAGCAGCCATCTCTGTCCTGGGTCCTCCAGGATGCCATCATATGAGTCATCTCCCAGCTTGTGTTCCCTGAGATGGGATAGCTGTGGTCAGGCCCTGGAGAAGCCAGGTCACCCCTGTGCCCAGAGATGTATGTTTAGTGAAGTTGTTGCTGGTGGTTTATTTAATGAGACCAAACAGGCCGGGTGTACCACAGCCTCTGAGCAAGCCCTGTTGTGCATTGAGTCCTAGCACAGGGATTTCCTTCCAGGCAGCTCACAGCCAGGCACAGTAATTCGCATTACTGTCAATAATCTCTGAGTTCAGGAGAGCCATGGCAACCTTTGCAAATCAAATCAGAGCTTTACAGTTGTTAAGCCAGAGGAAAATGTTGCACGTGCAATTTGAGAGCCTTTGTAAAAGCCCACATAAATTTCAGCTGGCACTCCTTGCATTTCAAAAATTGGATTTTGGGTCTAGACTTTGGTAAATTTTAGTCCAGCCAATTTGCATTGCAGTGATTTAGTGCTGTCATGGTTTCCACAGGCTCCACTGACCAGCTCTGTATCCTGCAGTTGCCCCCAGCCCTGAAGTCCAGCTGCTGACTCAGACATTCCAGGAAACTGTGAGGTGCTGAAGTGCTTCAGTTCATCAATCTGTTGCTCGACCCCAGCCACTGCGAAGTCCAGTTGCTCTCCAGAAATATTCAGCAGAAAATCAGTTCTAGCTTCTTTCCTTTCATGTTTCTACTTTAACCTCATCAGATTACCTTTGGGTTCATTAGCTGTGAATGTTACAGTATAATAACCTGATCAGGCCAAGAACTTTGGCAAACATACACATCTTTGCTTAAAGTAACTTGGGGCAGCTATGACAGATACAAGCTGCTGGTCATACTCCCTGCATCTCTGATCTGGTGCTGAGAACCCCCTGCCCAGCCATAGGTGGTGTGTGATGAGGTGTGATGAGGTGCGCACAGGTGGTAGGAAGAAAAGTGGGTACATGGCTTGGAGTCCTATCAAAAGAGGTGAGAAGGCTGGTGGACAGTGGACCAGAGAGCTAGTCTGATTCCTCACCCATGATTTGGGTGGGGAAGGGAGGTGAGAGGGTGGGCAAAACAGAGGATTTGAAGTGTGTGGGGTGATAGGTTTGAAAAAAAAGGAAGGTCTGTAAGTGATGCTGGGCCATCCTGCTGCCACAGCCTCAGGGGTAACAGTTGAGATCATCCTAATTATAGCCAACATGGAGCAGGTCAGCCCCCAGGAAACCTGAACATAAGTGATGATATTTACAGTGGAAACAGGACAACTGGCCTCTTTGTGCTGTGTCAGGGATTTACCGGCAGTGCTCTCACCAGAGGGGAAAACTGGCATGAGTTTGTCCTACACTTGGAGCTGGTGGTGGGCTGAGGAGCCAGTCAGGATGAAGGCATTGCCTTATGGGTGGAGCAATCAGGGAACCCTGTACCCAGCCCCTCGGTGAGGGCCTCCTCACAAGCCAAGCTGTGGGCACAGAACATCCAGGGCTGGGCAGAAGGGTGAGAGCTGACAGTCTTGATGCAGCCTGCAGGATGGGCTCGGGGCAGGTGCTGTCAGGACAGAGAGGCCAGCAGCTCCTGGAACCATGGGTGCTCTCTGGGGGCCTGTCCCACTGCTACAGCCCCAGTCCTCAGCATTCCAGCATCTCCCTAGGGATGCAAACAGGCAGGGCAGGGCTGTGGGGAGCTGGAGACCAGCCCTGCTGTAACATCACTGGGTCAGGGGCTGACAGCCCTGGGAGGCTGAAATGGGGTCCTGGGACATGGGCAGGATGGGGAAGCACTGGGCTGGCACTAGAGGCAGTCATGCCTGTGAGTGCCCTTGGAGCCCGGAGAGCAGCATCACCTTCCAGATTGGTACTGGAAAGCTGTATCTCGGGTTTGGTCATAGTATCCTGAATGCCACTTTGAGAGCAGCACAGAGTCCCAGCACGAGCACACAACCCTGCAAGAGGGTAATGGCAGTGTGAGGGAGGGGTTCAGCTCTGGCATCCTGAGGCGAGGCAAGGGTGCCAACAGCTGCACATAAGCAGAAATAACCATGAATTTGGAGTCAGCACCAGTGTCACACGCTGCAAGCTCTGCACATGATATCCTCAAAACCAAGACTGCTGTTATTCACTGTTCCTCATTCTCGGTTTTTTGTCCTTCCTGACAAGACACGAATGCAACCCAAGCTGGCAGATGCACAGCACTGGTTTGCTATCTATGTGCAGATTTGGCCACTGCACACTATAGCTAGGGCATGTAGACATGGACATTTTTTTCAAGCCTCAGAGACTAGGAGAGCAACCAGGTATATGTGATACCATTTCACCTTTGGAAGTTCAGGAATAAAGCAGAGACCTTGGGCACCTTGGCCCAAGGTGTCCCAAATATTTTTTGGAAGTTAATGGGAGGAAACAATAGCCACTTTGAGAAAAATCCAGAGTAAAGCACCTTTTCTTTCTAATCAGAGCTTTGCTAGGCCTGATTCCAAGTTGGTGATCCAGGACCATGTGTTTGCAGTGGAAATCTTGTCTGAATGAAAGCACCCAGAAACATGTACCTGTCTTGCAATTAAGGCTCCCAATTCCATTATCCAATAAAAAAAAAAAAATTCAAATTTAATGAAATGCATTTTTGCATTGGTTCAATTGGTTCTGTGAGAATTTATGTTTTCAGGAAAATTTAAGTCTACAATGACTGAATGACTGAAAGCACAGGTAGAAAGGAGAATTAGCAAGTTCTGTCTGCAACAACCTGAATTTATTTAAGTAATAACCTGGTGGGACTTACAGATAGGATAACACTAGTGAAAATTACATTCAGTTAAAAAGGGACAGGTATTTAATTTTAGCTCTTTTTGACTTTCAAATTTTAATCTGGGTTGATACACTGGGAAAATTATTAAGTTCTTTACAAAGGTTTATTTCAAAGTAATTGCACCATATCACACATTGAAATAAATATACAATTAACCAGATGCTATCACACAACCAATGTGATTACTGCTGTACATGTAAAACTGATGGTGAAGACTTTCAACCTTTAAGAAAAATACATTGATGAAAATGCCTAAGCTACTTGATTTCAACTACAAATAGATGGCAGAAAATTATTGTTAGTGAAGGTATAGGATCATCTTGCATGGTTTGAAATTACATGGATTTTGAAGGCAAAGACATGTTGTTGACAGCAAGACAGAGATGGAGTTGTGCTACAGGTGGTACCCCTATGCCACTGAACACATCAGAGAAGACCCAGTTTATTCAAACTGAGTGAACAGATACTGTAAGACACAAACACAGTTTTACCTCCAACCAAATTGAGGTGCGTGCAGACCTTTCACTAGCCTTGTGCACAGAGGTGATTCACACCTGCCATAATTTATTATGAAGTAAATGTCCACTTTTCTGCAAGATACCTGGATTTTTCCCATTGTCCATTTACATTCTGCAATGTCAGCTGGTTGCCAGTGGGAGGTTCGGAGGCTTGATACTTCAAGTTTTCCAGAGGATGAATGTTCTCCTGAATGCTCCTTTTACTTCTGCAAATGAACTCTGCTGAGAAATGCCCTGTGTTTAGACAGCATCAACAATTAGACCATCTGCTCTGTGTTGAAGGCCCCACTCCAGGGACCTTTTGAGAACTGCAGATACCAGAGGACCTCATGAGGTAAACTATCCAGCCCTTCCAGGATGACAGCAAACACAGCAGAAAAGCAGCACAGCCCTTAGAGAAAGTCTGACTCTTTGACAATTGGAACTGGGGGGGTTTTAAGGTCTATCGGTTTATAAATAAAATGGAAATCTTTCTTGTTTTCACTCTTCAGCAGGGAGGACTTAATATGGTGAGGAAGGGCATCTTTGTCCAGCTGCAGCCACTGGTCATCGACATAAACAAAGAGTCCATAGTCCTTGGGATGGGAGACTTCAAACTTCTCAGCACACTGCTGGCTCAGCTGCTCAGCTGTGGTGTCGCTCCGGGAAGCAAGTGTCCTTGATTGAGCACCAATTTCCAGAAAGGAGATAGAGATGAAATCCTAAAGAGAAACATGAGAATAGACCTTGCAGTTAACATGGTGACTTACGACTGAAGAAGGTAGAAGGAGGTAGAAGGAGGTAGAATCCAGCCCCAAAGCCTTAGCTGCCTAGAGGTCCTAAAGGCTCCCAAATATCCTTCTGTTGTTCTCCAACGTTCTAGTTATTCTCTCCTTTCTCCCCTCTGACAAGCTCTGAATCAGCAAATACTTAAACTAACAAGTACTTAAACAAATAAATAGCCCTGTAAAAACAAATAAGTAAAAGTTTTTTTCTGACTTTGTTGAATATCCTTAGTGAAGGGTCTGCAAGAGTTCAATCTCCCATCTTTTTACAGCTCCTGGAGAAGAAGTATGCAAAGAAGTGACAGACCAGAATAAGAAATCATAAACATCTGAGATCTGGCCTGAAAACCCCCTGTTTCCCAGAAACAGGAAAGGGCTAGCAGTGCAGTGACCCTTGTAATTCTGCAATCACCCAAAGAGCACCTTGAGAATGTTTATTCTGAACCTCCTTTCATGAGGAAGATGTTATGCTGAGAAAGCTGATTTACTTGTATCCTGTTTCAGGCAGTAACAACTGTTAGGACTTTCCTCTTGCCAAATACATGAGGAAAAGAGTCTAGAGAGCCTTTGTTCACAGCGAAACCTATGTGTTTAATTTGTATCTGTGAAGTTCAAAACAATTCCCAACCATTTTGGTCAGAAAATACTGAGATTCCTCAGCAGAAGTGCAATTTGCTGTATGTGTGAATGGTGGGTTTCCAAACTGCATTTATGGAGTATCACTGTAGATGATTAAGGCAGCCAGAAGAGTGGGTGGGGGCCTGCTGAACATCTCCGCAAGCTGTTTACCTCTGCCAGGAAGGGCTTGCATGTCTCTGATATTATCCCTCATTCAAAGGGGTGGAAGACAGCCCTTCAGCTGCTGGAAGTGGTGGGAATCTTCTGATGAAATGTGGCATTCGTTCACTCAACTCTTATGCTTCATGCTAGGTACTTGCTAGGAGCTCCTGCCAGAGTAGCACTCAGGGCTGGATGGATGTTTGCTGTACCTCATTCACCATTCGCAATGTCTGAGATCGTCAGGGACTGGTTTGACTGCAACATGGGAAACCTGTTCAGCTCCATGCTTTCACAGGGCGATGTGGACTGTGTCTCCCGCTCAGGGGACTTTCCTCTGGCCACACCCCCCCCCAGACACAAACACGCACAGAAACACACACCCTGCTGTGTGCGCAATTTTTAGTACTGCAGTGGCGGCTCTACAGAACCTGAGACGTGGCCTTTGCTGCCTCTCTGTGGGTGACAATTTGATCACACAACATGGGGCTGGCAGAGCATCCTGACCACCCGGACCTGCACCCAGCCTCACTATGGCTGGAGGCCCAGGGCACCCATCCCTCTGGCACTCTCTCCCACTGGTGCATGGGGAGGTCTTTGCTGGGCCATACACAGTGTGGCCTTCAAAGCTAACAGACATGGCTGGGTCTTTCCTGCTGCTGGCCAGGAGAAGACAGGCTCTGGAAGATGCTTGACTGACTCACTCTTGGGATTTCTCAAATCGTCCTCCAGCTTTATACCACCTAGCAACAGCCTTGGATAGCCTGCATATCTCCTCAGTTTAACCCATGATTTTCCCAGGCATTAAGGGTGATGGAGAAGAGGGGCTCCCTGCATCCCTGCCATGGCTCTCCACATGTGAAGGCTTCTAGCCTGTCTCCTTTGAAAATGAACAACAAAATCACTCTGCAGTCATACATAAAACTACAATGTTATGGGGGTACTTCAAAATGCATTTTGTATGTAAAATGTATTTCAAACAAGATGGGCTTTTTAAGACCTGTAAATCTTGCACCATATGTACTCTTTTAGCAGCAATTTGAATTAATTTTGTTTTAAAATAATTACCGTATTAAACATTTTTAAGTACGGAGGAGGCATATTTTTCCCTAGAACATAATGCCAGCTACCTGCACTGATGAGCGGGAAGCTCGGGCCTTGTTCAGCGTCCTCCGTCGCTCCCAACGGTGGATGGAGTCTTGGACCTCCACGCTCAGCTGCCGCGTGACGGTGATTTTGTCGTAGTTCTTGATGTGCTCCAGGACCCCATAGGTGGTGGTTAAATAATAGGAACCTGCAAAACGCAAAAGTGTTGTATGAACATCACACCAGCAGGATCCATTCACTTCCACTCCCACCCTGCTTGCTGGTGCCTGTGCAGTGGCAGCTCTCTGACCCTTGGACTGCTCTTGCCTCGCTGCAGAGTGGGCACAACTGTTAGGTGTTAACCCAATAGAGGGGGAACCCAACAGAGGGGGACTTAATGACCAGTGTCCTCCATTCCCTCCTGATCACCAGTGACATCAGTGTCACTGCCCAGACTGCTGAGGCTGTAGATGTTCTGGAAAGGAACACAGGCTGAAGAGAAACAGCTACAAAAGCTGCTTACACAAAAAAGCCCAAGTCACAGATGGCTTATTCTTTGGGGCATGGCCATTTTTTTGTTGTGTTTGACAGGGCCCATGCAACGGGTCTGTAACTTGGGCTCCTGAGCGGTCCATGTAATATAAGGAAATGGAAACAATTGTAGAGTACCCTGCAGGAGAAGTACAAGGGATGAATCCAGCCTCTCCAACTCCAGCTACACTGATGGAATGTTTGGACCCCAGGTCTCCTGTGAGCTCAGCACCGTTGGGGAACGTCAGACCTGCAGGAACGAGTCAGCCTCTGCTCCCTTCATTCTCTATTGACTGCACAAGGGAGCCCGGATTCCTGGGCTGTTCAGAGTTGCAGGATAAATCTTGGTAAAGGAGAGAAACAGGACAAAGTGACAAAAGCCGTTTTCTCTCAGAAACCCCGGCTGCTGTGGTGTTGGTTGCAGCCAAGGGGAAGCAGCTGGGCCATGATAAGAACCGGTTTCATCAACAGAGGTGCAGATAAGCCCTGATAAGGACAGAGGTGAATATGAGGATGTTGATGCTTTGGTTGCAGGGCACCCTGTGCCAGGGCAATGCTCTTTCCCCGCCGGGGCTGAGCTCCGCGGACATGCGGAGGGAGGGCAGCAGTCTGCCCGCGGGGCTGCGGAGCAGTGTCCCAGAGGCGGAGAGGTCCCTGCCGCCCCGCCAGCATTCCGGGGCCAGGAAAACAGGGAGAACTAACAGCTGCCCGTCGGCCGGGAGGGGATCCCTCTTTTTAACGAGTTTCACGCTAATCGCAGTGGCCTCTAGATGGCACTTGCACATCGCCTAAACCTCGCAGCGCCCGCGGTTCCGAGTGGTTCCTGGGGCGCTGGTGAAGCTCCACGGGCAGGGCGGCCGGTTGCTTAAGGGTGGCTAAGGTAGCACTTTATTTAAGAGCAGTATTTTAAGAGCACCATTTAACTTTGGCTGAGGAGAGTAAGAGCAAGACACTGCCATTTGACTTTCCATACTGCGGTGTATTAGTGAGAAGTGTCACAGGTGCAGGTCTGCATGCACCCAAAACACTATTTTTTTTTTACTGTCTCCCACAAAAGAGCTGCTGAGAACAGACTAAGAAGCCTGAAAGTGCCATTTTTCCCCTCTTAAATACAGATACTACCCTCCCTTGTCTGCCGTTCAATATTTCTCCTGTCAGAGGCCTCCTTGATGGGACCCACGATCTGGTGTCTCTCTTCCCACAGAATACAGGGAGGAAGTTTCATAGCCTCCCCCAGCAGGAATTCATCACAACTTTTTTTAAGAACAAAGTTTCTCCCACTTTCCAGTATCTTTATTTCCATTCAGTTGTACCCCATCATTTGTCCTTGCCTTTGCCCCAGCAGTTAATATCACTGTTGTTATACAATGGATTCTAAGTATATTTTGCATTTGGAGGCTAAATTTAAGCTATTTTGTGTATTGACCTATGCAATGTCATAGTTTTCTCACTTCTGCTTTATTTTTAATTCACTTCTTTAAATTTTATGCACAAATCACCTTTTGCCATTCAACTTTGAAGGGCTTAACTCAAGTTAACTTTTGCCAGTTCTGTACTTGTGATCTCAGAGCTGTCTTCACTGAGATTTTTTTTTCCCACTCTCTATATCTGCAGTTATTCCTGGTCTTCTTTGTGAGGTGATTATTCAGCCAGTTTGATCTGGAATTCTGTCACAAAATTTCCCCCCTTTGACTAGAGTGCACATTTCTTACACTTTGAGTTAAGAGAACTTCCAGCCAGCTTTGCCTTTGATACTCTGAGCTCCTCGAGCCAGCTGACTTCATTAACCAGCCTGGTAGTGTGCCCACTTGAAATGAAGAACCTGTGGGCAGTGTAGTCACCAAAACCAGCTTGGTTATGTCAGCAAAATGCTGTTCTTTAGCTAACATTTTTTCTGCTAAAATTTCTTTTCAGCAGAAAAATTAGCCTGTGCAGAAACACCTTACAAATACATTGTATTACTCTACTACTCATTCTGTTAATACTTTCTTTTATTCTCTCTGTGCTGGGATGACAAGCTCTCAGTTTCAGACTTATACCTCCATTTAATATAAATAAAATTAATCTGCTGTTGTTCATCCAGGACTTCTTTCTAGAACCTCAGTACTTACCAAACTAAAGTCTAAAATATTCCTGTTTCAATGGTTTAGTGACTACTTTGTGTTAAATGATTTGTGTTTCTAATTGAGAGTGCATAATTGTCACTTGGAAAACATTTGCTTTCCAAGCTATATTTAAGAAACTGAAGGCCCACAGTTCCCTGGGGTATTTACCTCTCTAATAACAGAGGTCTTTATTCACATCCAAACTCAATATTCCTCTCTAACACAACTTTTCTTTCTCTGCTTTACTATGATAGTCAGAGAACATTGTTAGAGGGTTCACTTAAATTTGAGAGTAGATTGATCATGAGAATGATGTCTGGCCTCAAGCATACAATGCAGCTTAAAAACTGCTCTTTTCTCATTAGAATAAAGTATCCACACAATGGCTTGCAGCAGCTGTTTAATTTTAGCCAAAGACCTTCTAGCATTTCACCCTTTGGGCCAAGGAACACAAGATGTCTCTGTTTAGGTTACTAATCCAGTGACTCAGTTCTCATTTATGTTGGGTTCCTGCCTTTCTATCTGGTATCTAAAGGCACTGCACTGCTAAAAGGAGTTAAAGTGTTTGACAGTAATTTTAGAGCTTCAGATTTGAAAAGCTTTGCCAAAGCTTATCCACAAAGTATAGCCACAGCCTTTCTGCCCCAGTTTCACAAACATTGAAATGGGGTAAATAATGATTTCTAAGGTGCATAGATCATGCGAAAACACTGTACTCTCACCTTCCCCTAGCTGCAGAGCAGGGTCCATGAGCTCCATCATATACTCCACATTCAGAAGGACTTCAGTCAAGTTGCTGCGGGCCAACACATACATGAGCACGGGGAGGAAGTCATCTGCACCATATGGTTTTCCTGAGCAAAGAGAAACATGGAGTGGTCCCAATAAACTCATCACAAAAACCTGTTCCCACATAACAGAGACAATTTCTCACCCAGCACACCCTTTCCAGATTCTGGCTTACATTATCTGGAGAGTTAAAGCTTGAAAGCATCAGCAAAGAAAATTGCTGAAAAGGGGAAAGTTAGATCAATTGAAAAGTAAGTAAACTTGCTTCAAGCCCAAAATATGAGCCTGAAAATTTTAGTGAGCTTAATTTCTGCCATTCTATATTAACTGGAAAAAGAGAAAGTTCAACTTCATTGATCACAGAAGTGAATTTTTGAAGAGTGCAAAGTCTTCCATTTTTTCACTCCGATTTGACACTGACATCAAGCCTGCAATTCAGAATGGCAATATTAGCAGGGAAATTATCTATATGCATGAGGGGTATTCATTCTCTTAGGCTTGCTCTATGTGTGGGACCAAAAACCAGAAAATAGAATTTGAGACAGTGGCTTTTAGGACTGAAGACCTCTGTATTTATGTTCCTTCAGAAGGCAAAACATCATATTACATGTTCCTAATTAAAATAGTCTCCCAAGAGCTAGGATCTAAGAGGAATCATCTTTCTAGCCATGGTGTCTAGCTAAGACAACAAAAAGCCTTTCATACTGGAGTTAGACTAGCTTTTGAAATTGGTGTGCAGCAAGTGCTCAAGATTTCCAACGCTTAAAATGTATCAACAAAGTCACCAAATCTAATGCATAATCTCTAAGAGTTGTTTGGGATCTCTGAGGACAAAAAACCATGCATGTTAACAGTCAAAATTATAAATGATTACTACTTAAAATAGAATCCAAACTGAAGCTTCACTGCATAAATCACAAACGACACAATGATAACTTTTCTCATATGAAAGATACTTTCACTTTCCAACAACATGTCATAAATTCATCATGGAAAACCCACAACAGCAAGTTTCTTAACAGGCCCACCTCCCCAACATTCAGAGTTGACCATTCCTCTTAAACTAATCCCAAAGCGCTTTCATTCTGACTGTCTTTCCTCAGACTGTGGTCAGATTTTCTCACCTGTGCATTTGGATGTCTTGGTTTCATGGGCCATGTGTGTCTCATTTGAGAACTGCTTGCCTCACCTCAAGGAATCAAAGCTACCCTTGATGTAGTTTTGGTGAAGTTAATGCTTTACCCGTTTTTGGCCCATAGTACGCATACTCTTCCATGGTAGGGCATAAATTCCTATTTCTCAAATGTTCCCACTGATTTATTTCAAACCTTTGCCATGAGTCAGGTTTCTTTTTTTGTCATTCTAGCTGACACAGATTCTCCACTGGCAAAGAAAAATATTCTTCTGAAGCCTCAAATAAACATGAGCTTAGCCCCTGATTAAAAAAAAATCGTGGCTTTGAAATAAACCCAGTAATATATGTAGTGAACAGAGAGTTGATCCAGTTAAAACAAAGTGCTGGAGAATAAGAGATTGTCAGGGCTATAATTCAGTCTGTTTTTGACAGAGCCCACACACACCACAACATAGATAATTTATTTGATGAAAGCTGGATTAACACTTTCAATTCTGATTGCTTTATTACGCTGTCTTTAGTTAAAAGAAACAGCCTTTAGTCTTCAACCAAACTATAAATGGACTTTATTATTCCATTGACATCTGGATGCACATTTTTTTTCTTTGTTGTTGCCTTGACTTATGTCTCTGTGAAAGGTCCAATTTATTACTGTCATATACATTACCTTAATACAAGCAGCTTAGTATTACAGCTATTTAATATTTTCCAGGGAAAAGAAAAAAAGACACAACTGAGACATGAAAATGTAATGGAAAAATACACAGGAGAAAGCCCTACTCTCCTTTTGATTCAAGTAAATCAGAGGCCAAGGGAGTGAGTTCTGTAGAAAGCTAGTATAAAGGAAGATGAAATGCCAACGATATGGTAGGCTCATTTTTCCCTTCTTTAAAAATTTTCTCTTTATGTGTCAGGAGTTATTGACCAATGGCATGGATAGAATTATTCTAATTTCCTGAATGCCAAGGGATTTCCAATGCAACACCAAGTGCAGAATTTTCCCTACTCCTTCTCTTTCATGACCAATTCATATTGTGTTTGCTAAGGCATCCGAGAAAGTTGATACTTCACAATATAAATTCCTATCCACTGGGAAAAAAAACACAAAACCCTGGGGTTTTGGTTTGTTTGTTGTGGGTTTTTTAGATATCACCAAGAGAAATCACCAACCAATGGATTGACCAACTAACGCAGAGTGGAAAAAGCAACTTGGAGCTAAACAATTCCATGCCCCCATTCATCCACATCTAGTGTCAGCTGAAGTGAAAGTTAGAGGCCATTTTCAAGAACTCCTACAGAGTATCTTTTTTTGGGGGCTGAGGTGTGGTTGTATGTACAAGCAGGCATGGAGTCAATTATTTTTTATTGCTGTCTATCTCATTTCTGTAAGCTGATTTAGCTGCTATGCCCCTAGTCCTTGTTATAAACTTTACTCAACTTTAGGATTTCATATGAATATTATTGGACTTCCAGCTGTTTATATGGTTTAAATATGAAAATCTGATATACAGTTTCTTTTTGATTAATAAATGCAGAGTAGGGATGTCTCACTGCAATAGTTGAAAGAGAACATGTTATCCATATGCTCTATGCTCACAACCTGCATACATTACTAGACATCACCTTAATCCACCTGTGGGTATATGATGCCTGATTCTTAAACATCCACATCTGCAGCTAAAGCTGAAGTGAGCAGGAGCAGAATGTCAGCAAGAGAAAAGCAAAACTAATCATCAAGGATCTAGCTCTGACTCCACAAACTTCCACAAACTTACAGTGTTGCCAAGGGAAGGTCAGGTGTGCTACTTTGCACTTACTTCTTGCAGGCATCTCAACAACTTCTCTCCACTGACTTCCCATGGAACCAAAGAGAGGTGGCTGAGAGAGCATGGTTCTGAATCTCCCCTTGTTCTCCTGGCCCTCCTGGCCTTGTTCTCCTGGCTCTGGATGTCACAACAGGCATAGGAACTAGCTTTGCCATGCACAACCATCAGACCAAGCATGGCCCTGAGATGCTCTGCATCTCAGTCCATTCATGGAGTGCTGTCACCCATAGGTGCTATCAGCAACTCAAATATGACCAGAAGCAGGAGGCCACAAAGATACATGAAATAATACCTGGGAATCAAGATACCTGAGAGGCTGGTGCTGCCCAGCATTGTATAACCCACATGCTTCCTGTGCCATGAAAGGCATCAGGGCACTAGCCAGTGTCCATCTGAGAGCTGCACTGGGGATGTTCTCTGCAGGCTGCTGCCTCCCCAGCTCTACTTTCAGCCTGGGCCACAGCCAAATTCCTAGATCTGCATAGCTTGTTCCATCTGTGGTCTCTCATAGAGAGGTATTTTTGCAGCTGATAGAGTTAAATCTAACTCTGACCCTGCCACTACTCTCAGTGACAGTGGGACTGAGATTGCTTATTCAAGGTGGTGGTGTTCTTCTCCAGATATTACTTGCTTTATTCCCCCTTCTTCCCTGCAGGGTCAGGAAACATTTTTTTCATAAATATCTCTAAGAAGCTTAAAATAAGCCTTCTCTTCTGCCACAAACTCATCCTATTATGTTTATAGCAAAGCAAATACAACGTCAGCTCCTGGCTGGGATGCAGCACTTGAATAGATGGGTATTAATTAAATACATGATTTAAAGTAACTGGAATTCTGCCCAAGCCTCCATAAATAAATTAAAGCCTATTTTAACACATTCATGCATTTTCCGTCTGTGTATATTCTGAAAACCAGCAGACAGTGACGATGCCCTACACCTTGCTGTAATATTTTACAAACACTGGTGTGATGTCTAGCAGCAGATCTCCAGGAAATACCAATTTTAGCCTCAGTTTACAGCTTGGAAACCTGAGGTAAAGAAAAGTTAATAGCCATTTCTTCAAGATCGTGAGAAAAGATGGTGACTATCTTTCCACTCACTAGCATTTTGCTGTCTTTTTTCTAACCCATACTACTTTAGCAAAGTTTGATTTATGGTATTGGTGAATTAAGCAAGTTAATAGATGCAGACAGCATGAATCCACTTCAAAAATATATGGTTTAGAGATCAGAGGAATTTGTTCCCCATGAAAAATTTGAACTGGCTCTTTGATTCAAATGTAGAAATTGTGCTAGCTAGCAAAACCCCCCAAATCTCTAGTCCGTCAGTCTTCATTAATATTAACTTAAATGCAAGTATTCTCTTTCCAAAGAGATCAAAGTAAAACTGTTATTTATAACTATTTTCCTTCTCAGAAGTGAGATGTGATAATAAGCAGTGTGGTAGAATTGCTCTGACTTAGTTTTAGGAGCTTCTAGCATGGATTCTACACTGGTTGCCAAAGTTTTTGAGTCCAGTTTCATTTTCACAAGCTCAGCTATCCCACTGAAGATACACATGCCTTTGTCAACTGCAGAGCCATGTAAGAGTGCATCAGGGCAGCTAATATCTGATAGCTCAGTTCTGTAGGGGGTGATAAACTTTATTCTAAAAGATAAGGAGGAGAAGTATTCCAATGAAATATATGTCCTATCTATCCTCTTTTTCCAAAAACAGACTATACATTAGTCATGAAAACTATGCAATAGAAAGTATTAAATCAGATGTTCTAAGGTCAGTCACCTAGCCAGTTCCATCACTAGTACAGAACTAGTTTTGAACTACATATTCCAGCTCCCTGTGCAGTTCAAAGACTGTCCAAAAATGAAGGTTCATAATTGTAGATAGTTCACTAGTTAAAAATGCTACAGTAACAAAATTGTACCTCTATTAATTCTTCTTGAATTACCTTAGAAAGCAGTCTGCCCATCTTTCAAAATTGTACCTCTATTAATTCTTCTTGAATTACCTTAGAAAGCAGTCTGCCCATCTTTCAAACTTCCAACTTAAACTTACAGCCTTTCCACGCCTGATCTTCCTCAATCATGGACTGATCAAATTTGGCCTGTTTGTCTCACAGTTTTTCTTCATAAACCAGTGCTAATTGCTGCTCTATTTTTGTTTTTTCCATCAGCTCTCTTCCACAGAGTGGCAGCTCCCAGGTAGCACAAGGCTACCTGGTGTGCCAGGCACACCACTGCCACTACTACTGCTACATATTGCAGATTGGCATTGCTCAACTGTCCCTGTGAGTATTGTGGCATGTCTTCCAAATGTAGGAGCAGCATGATTCCTGCCTCCTACTTTTTCTAGTGCACAAACAAAACAATGCAAAAAAAAAAAGCCAGTCATTTTGTGGAGGGTGGGTTTCCAAACTCTTTTTTTTTGCTGTTCTTTTAATGCATTTTATTCTTACTAACTACTCCTAGTATTCTTAACAGGCAGGTTACATATTTTTAGATTGTAGGTTCCATTCTTGGGGGCATATGTTGCTGTTATTTAAGTTTGTACAGAATTTGGAAAAGCTCATTGAGACACCTCAATACTATCATAATTGTCCCTTGGGGAGGATTCACTTACTAATATCACTGCCTACACAGTACATATGAGCATATGAACCAGTATAATTCCTTTTATAGCTAGTAATGGATTAATCAATATTGCCATTGGAGTTTGTCTTGAGCCATCTCACCCTAAAGCAGAAACCTACATCTAGCCAGACAAACCATCTGAACTCCATCAACTGATTCCCCAATATATGTAATGAGAAGCTGGGCACGATACCCACCTGTGGCCACCTACAGATAGGTGTAGCTATAGATTAGTCCTATTTCCACTCTGTCTTGTAGTTGTACTCAGCAGTCTGTTGGGAGAAAGGTGTATTGACAAAGAACTTACTTTCCTAATTCCTTGTGATGAATCAGATCCACAAGTTGATTGCCTTCACCTTGAGGAAGAAATGCTAGTTTAAACCAGCTGAGGATCTGATCCATTCAGTTCTTCATCTTAAGTATCAGGGAGTTCAACCACAGTCAATTTATCAGCTAGATTTTGTCATGTAGTGTGAATTGCAACTAAAGCAAAGATCTCCTTTCTTAAAATGTCTTGATATACATGGAGTCAGAAAAGGTGAACTTTGGAGTTTCATGACTCAGCAGTACAAATATGGGCACTACCACAGGTACAGATGTTCCTGAGTAAGACTATCCTTAGTTTTAAAGAAAACTTGGTACTTCTTGTGACATCTTGGCCAAACCTGGATTGCTATATATGGGTCTCAAAACGTTAACTTGTGTTTCCATATGAGTCTGGGGAAAAAAAAAAAGGTGCTTGATTTGGTGGTATTTGTACTTTGCTTTGGGATATGAAACCATGTTCTTAGGTCAGCTCATCCTATGATCAGCCTAAAGTAGATAAAGACCTGGCCTGAGCTGATAAATTGCAAATTAAACCAGACAACATATGTAGTTACCATGTTATTGAACAGACAATATGTTATTTTTCTGACAGAGGTAGACTGATTTTGGTCCTGCAGCAAAGGGAATGACTAGTTTTGTGTTCTACCTGCTCTGATCTTGGGAGAGGAGGGAACTTTCTAATTCAGCAGTGAGAAAAAGGAGCTAAAAGAAGAGGCTATTGCACAGGAAGCTGAGCATGACCTCTGCTCTTCCTGTGTGAAGAACACTGTGCTGCCTCATGCCTGGATGAAAGCAAAAGAGGCCCTGTGCTGTTGATCTTGAGATGGGCAGGGAGCAGGAAGAGAATTCCCACCTGCTGAAATGTGTTCTGAGCAACCCACAGTGTGCTCTTCTGCATGCCACCAGCTGGAAATCCTGAATACTTGTCTTTACCAGATGGAAAATAAAAGTGATCTGGGTTCAGCTCATTCTGTGGAAGAGGTGTCACACATTTCACTTCTAAGTAGGTCAATGGAGTGTTTCCAAGTCTCTCCAGGTTCACTGTTTTCCAGGAGTCAGTCTATAGCATTCTCCTCCCCTTAACCTCTTTTTCTGGTCTGAATTCATTGAAGTACATTTCCATAGTTCCAGGCCAGTTTTCTTCTGACCAGGCCCTGATATACATCACTGATTATATGGAAGGGAAAGGGAACTGGATGCGTAGGGTTGAAATCAGCTTCTGACCTACAGCCTGCTGGCAGCAGTATTCAACATGAGAAAACAGCTGAGCTGGCTGAAATTAAGTGCTTTGCTTAACATAGCAAACCATAATGAAATCATCTGATGTCATGACTGCTAATCTTTTAAAACATATAGGGTTTTATTTTTCTTTCCCTGACCTGTCATAAAATGACACAACAGTATTTCCTTCATTAGAGAAATTCCAGCCCTGAGCTAAGGTGTGACGTACATGTAACATACCATCAGCGTTGGAAGGAGACTGTGTCTCCTATATGTGTTTTAATGAGGCTTGCAAGTCCTTGATCTATACCAAATTTATTCTCAACTGTTTTAATGAAGTTACATCAAATTTCCCTCCATATGTCCAAATCTTCTCTTAATACCTAAAGACAGTGAGAGGTCCCGTGCACCTTGCAGCTAAAGTTCATCCCTGGTGTGGCTTTTTACTCTGCTCTTAATGTGTCTAGACTGGTCAGTGAACCTTGCTGCTACTATCCAAGGGATGACCTTGAGGTGAGGCTCAGCAGGGACACAACAATCCCTATATGAATGCTGCAAGGCAGTTGCCAGTACAAAATAAAGCAGAAAAGCTAAAAGTAACTTTGGAGATCATGAGTTCTTGAACAACCACAGGGTATAGCAAATTAATACCTGGCTTCTTTCCAAATTTATGCATGGTTGGTCATTAACTCACCAGTATACAAAAAGCTCTTAAAACTGGCAAAGCAGATTACTGGAGGAAGGGACTTTCTGGTCTATCTGCAAAGATGCATTCTGTCTGCAGGCCAGTGGTTTAATGTGTGCATTAGTGGTTGGCCAGAGGCCCAAGTTCTGTTTATACTCAGAACACATACTTCCTCACACTGAAGAAGCTTTTGGAATTTACTGGAGCACCAGGAATTAGTAACAAACAGTACTAGCATTCTGCGTCTCCTCCCCAAATTAGGCAAAACTTTGTAAAGGCCAAACCAAGAGACTTTTCTCAAAGACCCATTCCTAGAATTTACTATTACTCTCCTACAAGCTGAGACAGAGCCCTGAGAATATATGGAAAGCTGTTTGAAGACCTGTGCAAAAAGGATATTGCCTACAAAACACACACTTAGAGGAGTTTGGTTTTTGGAGTTACGGTGTTTAAAATTAACTGGGTAACAGCTTATACCTGTTAGTGCAGAGTCACTTCAGAGTCACTTATCATCCCATTCTGAACACAACCTGTGGACAGCTGATACCAAACACATCAACCTGCTACCTCCGATGTGAATATTACCACACCAGCTGTATCATAAATCCTGTTCCTTTGATACATGGAGAAGGACCTGTGAGAGATACCATTTCAGTAGGAGCACTGTACCTGGGTTTCCCTGAGCCATGGAGTCATAAATGAGTTTGCAAGTCTTCAGCAAGATGGCAATTTTCTTTTCTGGAGAGTAGGTCTTGTGCATGGTCGTGAATTTGTGAAGGATCTTTTCCAGCACAATGGTTTCAGGCACACTGGTTGTGATGCCTAGGTCAGTGGTAGTTGTGTTTTGTATCACAAGTTGGTTCTCTTTCAGCTGCTGTAAAGATCCATCTTTGTTGTGTATTTCTTTTAATGAAGAATTAATGGCTTCCTTCAAAGGTTTCAGGACACATTTGTACAAAGCCGTCTCAGCAATCACTTCTGCATAGAGAAAGGAGGACACAAAAGCACATAGCGAATAATCAACATGGTAGTACAGGTGCAAGTAAAAGTCCTAAGGCAGCCTGTGGTTGGTTATTCAAGCACTACTTCATAGTTGTGAGCAGGGAACAGAAATTACAACCGAGAAAGTAAACATTTCATTACCAACACCCTTCAAGAAGTCCTAGATGGGCTTGAGATGAACATCACTGTGTGGTCTCTGCCACTGGAGCTGTGGAAAACCTCCTGCTACCAGCAGTCCCTGCTCTCTCTGCCTGACTCCTGGCTGACCAGCATGGAGGTATCAGGTAGCAGGAAAGTCAGCTCTGGGGAGAGATAAGGAACCTCACCTAACTGTGCTTCTTTTCACAGCCTTGCCCTTACAGATGCCCAGGTGGGAATCATCTCATGTCCCTCTCCCTCTCACCTCTTTGAGATACTCTGGGATTAAATTAATTGCATCCTCAAGGCACCCCTTTCTCCTAAGTGACTGAAAAGTGGCTGTAGCCACCATCTCAGAGACAGACACCAACATCTGGTCAGAAGTTTCTCACCCTTACTGCTCAGTGACTCTAAATTACTCATACTTAAGACACCTCTTACACCACCTGTGGATAAGGAATGTTTGATTAGTACTTAGCAGGAGACAAAAGGAAGCATGAAAGACTGTGAGAAAGTCTTATCTCACTTGTAGAAACCACAGGCAGAGCTAGAAGGACTCCTGTTTCCCCTGCACTGAGGCAAAAAGGTCACTGGCAAAAGAGTTCATCTGCTCGGGCAGTAAAGAATGAAACAGACTGCAGTAACATTTATGTATGCAAAATACAACTATTTTAAAGAATCCAGAGAATTAATCAGCGGGACAAATTCACGTGGTAAATCTTCAACAGTAGGAATCCCTGTCCTCCACAGGAGAAGACAGTCCTCCTGAGGCTGACTGGGCCATATCATCCTGTCAAGGGACTGTCAGTGAGCAGAGCTAGAACCAACAAGGCATGTCTGTGGGAAGGTGGTGGGATTCTTGTACACATGCAGCTCTACCAAGTGTAAGAAGGACACTTCCTCCTGCCTCCTCTCCACCTTCATTAATCAAGATTCGAGACAGCCTTCTCTGTGCTGACACCCCCTCAGCCTCAAAGAAAGACATTATTAGGACTTTGCAGGTGTTACATAAGGTGCACAAGAAGTGAAACTGTAGGTCCTCCCTCCTACCTATGGCAGGGGGCTGGCAGAGGGTCTCTTCTGCTGGGGAGTCTGCAGGATCATGTGGATCCTTTCCTGGTGAGAAAGAAATCAGCAGAGCCTGCTGAGACTGACAGCGGACTGCCTTCTGAGTCCTGGCTCACCACTTAGTTGGGTCCCACCTAATACTGCAGGATCTCCTGGAATCCCTGGTCACTTCTGTGGTTGGCCATGTTCTGGGGCTTCCAGCTCACAGCTGTTTTAGGCTGATTTAGGGATCCATAAATAGCTCTGCATTGGTTCTCAGATCATCAAGAAACAGTTTCAATCTTTCAGAAGATCATGTGAGTGCATGCATTTTCTGGCTGTACAGCTTTGACTGGGATAAAAAATACTACAGCTCTTTTTATATTCCCTCATGGATGTACATTAAACAGACCAGCCCAATCCTTAGCAAGAAGGGCTTAGCATTCATATCCTCACAGGACATGAATGGGAAGAATGAAACACCTGTAAACAGTTGAAAACATTATTTTTACTGCCCAAAGGCAAATTATGTCTGTGGCAAAGAGATGAACATTGCATTTTTGAGCCAGCAGTATTTTTGCAGCAGGCAGCTCTTCTACACCTTTGAGCTCTGAGGAGGACAGAGTGGAATGAAGTGATTCCTCGAACCTGCCACTCTAAATTATCATAGTCTTGTCCCTCCCTGTGAAACAGTGACTGACCCCTAACCTGTCTACCACATGCAGAGAGTTGTCCATCCTCACAGCAGAGCAGTGGATGTGGAAGGCCATGGGGAATGCAACTATGAAGGGGGAAGTTGACATTTTGTGTTTCCAGTGACCTCTGTGTGTGCACACTTACACGGACTCATATTTGTACGACTGTGTATGCATATATACATACATGTTTCTCTCTCTTACACACACCCAAACACACATCTCTTCTGCTTAAACATTTCCCTTTAAAATATTCATATTAGGACTTTCCCCTCACTGGCCTCCAGGTTTTAGAGCTATTCCTGCAAGTGCTGGCAATCACAGAGTAGACTTCAACCTATACCCCTCAACTTTTAGGAGATGGTTTATAATTCTGTAAAGCAGAACCTCTGTCTATATAATCCTATCTTCCTCCTCACCTTCCCAAATCATGCCCAAAGATGAATAAACCACAGTCACCTACCTAACTGTTCCTCAGTGTAGGCGGCTGGGTCTATCAGAGATTTCAGCTCAGTGCTCTGCACTAAGTAACTCTTCAGCTGTGTCATCATCAGCCGGATTTCTTGTAGCATCTCTGTGCTGGAGCTCTGCTTTGCCATCATCTCTAAACTGTACACTCTATAGTCCCGCACTAGGTTGCCAAAGTATGAATCCTTGTCCTGTGCCAATTCCACTATCTTCTTCTGCAGTTTCCTGTCACTAGATAAAAAGACTGTGAAGACGTTGGACAGGTTCACAAAGGACAGTCTATTCTTGGCCTTAGCCAAGATCACAGAGCGTGGCTTTTTACCGGATGAACTACCCAGCATCTCCAGGTCATCTTCTGTGCTGCTGGTGGAGTAGGAGTCTGGTTCGGATGCTGATGTCTGAGCAGTGGCACTGCCTCCCAGGTCCTCCAGGGACAAGTGCGAACCTTTCAGTTCAGCTGAGCCATGTCCTGGTTCAGTCTTGCTGTGCGTGCAAGTGGCACCACCTGCCACTGTAGGTGGGCTGCCCTTGTGCTCAGACTGTGCTGTGGCCATGGCCATCTCTGCCACTGTTCTTTGCTTCACCTGGCAGGAGCTAGGGATCGCTGGTACCTGGGAAAGCCTCTTCCTTCTTGGTGGTGGGATTGGAGGTGATTTTCCTTTCTCAATGGCATTGATTTCAGGCATGTCCTCCTTCTTTTCTGCGGGTTCAGGCTTTGTCTCCTGAAACTGCGATACAACCCTTTTGGGAACCTCCCCAGGCATTTCTACAGCCTTTTTGCACAGCAACCTTTTGTCTCTGCTCTCTGTACTTGTATCTTGTTTTTCTTCTGTCCCTTCCCCTTTCAGCGTTTCACAACTTTCAGGCTTACCCACACATCTCTCCTCCGAGGTCCTCTCACACAGCCGCCGCCGTGGGGGAACAGAGGGCTGGGAGCCCTTCTCGGAGCTCACTGCCGAGGGCTCACTGACTGAGCAGCTCTGCTTGCTTTCTTCTTCTTTATTGTAACCTCCCTCAATTTTCATTTCCTCTAGGCTCTTTTCTAGTGGCTTAAGAAACAGCTTGTTTTCTTCACAGGTAGCTGTAGGATCCTGCAGGAGCTTCGGAGAAGACTTCTGAACCAGAGCATGAGAAGGTGGAGGTGGAGGGGGCCGGCGGGGAGACCTCCTTTCAGTGAGCATGGTGGCACGGGGCAGATCAACGCTCACAGTGTGGCTTTTAGGAGGAGGTATATCTGGAGGAAAAGGATTACTGCACTCTTCTATAAAAATAGGATTCACAAACCACAGCTTGTCATTTCCTATTGACAGCTCAATTTCACATGAGCAGTGGTTTGTGCTACTTGCAAAACACTGGGTAGACCTTAAGCTCTCTGGGTCTTTTACAGGATGGGATAACTCCTCTCTTCTTCTGTGGTTTAAGTAGGAATCCCAGAAATCTGACAAAAAAAAAGATAGAAAGAAAAGAAGAATGAAAAAAATGCTCTGAGAGAATTTTAGCTGCTAATGATATGTAGAAGACCTAGTTTTTGTTAAAAGAAATGGTACACAAGCTTTCAAACCTCTGCACAAAACAGTGTGCCTGTTTTTTTATGTGTGTGAGATGTTTCAAACTAGAGAATACACTCAGAAGCTTCACCAGAATCCTCTTTCCTGTCAATTTTAGGACACTTGTCTAGTGAAAACTATTGATGTTGTTTGGTATCTTCAGTGTGAGCAGGAAGGTACAAGTAACAAATACAAATGACTATGAAAAGGGATCTATGGCTTATTCAATGATCACTGCCCTCCAAATAGTGTTGGATACCTGAGGTGAGGATGTAAAGATCTCAGGTGAGTTCTTTCTCCCTCTTGCTCACCATGGGAAGATGCAGGTCTGAGATATACAGCCTGGATCCAACATGCATGGGGAGTACAACAAATGAAGATGACTCTACTATGCAGCAAGCTCGTGTGGCAGAGTCTGTTCTACATGGAAGTCTGATCCTGCTTTGCAGTACAACCAATCCAGAAACATGATTTTAAACATCTTCCCTGGAAAAAAATTACCATTAAAGTCTATAGCTCTGGATGATGATTATCTATAGCCATGCCCACTCTGCACCTCCCTGCAGGAGTTAGAGAAAAAAGATGATGTCAGAGACTGTACGCAGGAAGGATGAAGGACTAAGGAATAGTTAAGTACTTCAGTGCCATCAGCTGTGACTGGAAAAGAAAGGTGATGTTTCAGATGCAAGTAGTCATTTCTGTATGTCAGCAATCTCTTATTAGAATTTGTCTTTGAACAACTGTTTTTAAAAAATTACAAATCATTTGTACATCTTTTGAATAGACTCAGTATCACATTGAATCTTCTTCCCTTCCCGCAGAGGTGAGGTTTCAAACCTGCGTGCCTTACAAGTCAGATTGCTCTTAATCACTCTTAAAGCTGTTAATCCAGGGTCCACTACTGGAAGCATCAGGAAACAGAGTCCACCAAACCCATGTGTTCTGACCAATGAAAAGGATATAAACCTCTGAGTGTATTCATTGGGTGAGGACTGTATAGATGACCACAGATTTAGGGACAAGGGGAAGATGGGAAATCCTGGAAACATGAGGATGCAGATAACTCAGTAACACAATAGCATGCTTGGTCCCTGGACACAGAGCTGACACTGACAGCACACTCTCCTGGGTGGATTTCAGGGGACACAAAGAGAGCCACCACACAATGTCTAAACCCTGCCTTGTGCTTGGCTTTAGGACTGTCTTGCTTCTGAAACACCACATGCTGGACCCAAGAGAGGATGGATGGGGCTGCACACATATGAAACAACCCTCAGTGCTGAGTACAAGGTACAGCTCTTAGGTCAACAGCTGAACTAAAAGATAGTCCATTCCCATCAGAATAAAATTGCTGATTTAGCCTCTCACAGCCTAGACTAGGGTCTCTGTCAAATTCAGCTTTATAAGCATGTCGGCATGTTTAATTAGGGTGGCTGATATTAGAACAGCTTTATTCTCTGATTTCCTTCCAGGAGAGGGAGAAGAAGAAAGGAGCTTTAAATGAAAATGTTGCCAGGAACAACAGCACTCTTGACAACAGAATTTGAGAGTAGACATACAGATGTAACTGCACATACTGGCACCATACTGCCAATCCCCTCATATTTTCCTTAAAAGCTCCCACTCTACTGGGAAATGACAGACAAATGACAGACAGTGGAAGTTATTTGTTTAAGTCAGAATATAATGCTGTGAAGTCTCATGGGCTGAGGAAATGGTGAGTAAACCAATCCACAAAAGGGAAGTTGGTCTTTTTTTCTCAGTAGTGGTCAGGATAAGACACTGTGATGAAAATGCAATGCTCCACTCAGACCGTGAAGGACCAGTGAGGTGGTCCTACCAAGAACTACACAGCTGCTTCACAGTAGGTGTTTCTCAGCACAGCCACACTGTCTCATACAGCAGGGAAGGCCATTTGATCATCTCCCATTGCTGTCCAGGCTCTTCCCTTAGCTTGCACCCTGGCAGGGAGAAGTAAGCAGTTCTTTGAATCTTTGGCATGTCTGTGATGGTATAAGCTCTCTGTGCAGTGCAATCACACTAATTCTCCTGCTAAAATGCCTTCTGTACCAGCAAGGTCAGGACTAAAGGGCCTGCAGTGCATCTTCTTTGACAATATACAGAACAGCCAGTTCCTCTGTAGAACAATTCAGCTTGCAGATAGACATTTTACTTTTATCCCCTTGAAACAAATATCACTTTGAAATAAATAAAAAACAACATACGAGAATTTCAGACAATACTGTCCTTCCTTCAGGAGTGCCACTTTGGGCAGTGCTTGTTTGTGTACCCCTTTGAACCCACAGAATTTTGTTCCAGGAAGCAGTGAACAGCATTATTCAGTAGGTGAGCCTGTTTGACTTCATTAAGACAGCATGGCACTCCAGGAAGCTAGCAATGTTACCCAGGAAGACTGTACACAACAGCAGGTTTTCTTCTGTTGCCAGAAACTTTCCTGGCATGTAATATACCATAATGAACAAATCTCCAAGGATCACCACTTTTATGACAACAAGTACAGGAAAGAAGGAAAAAGACTACAACCAACATTGCTTTGATTCTTGTGCTTTAACTAATCCTTTTTTAGAAGTTGCTGGAAACTTGCCTGAATCAGGATATCCTCTGCTGGCTCAAATTAGACACAATACACTTTCTACATTTTAATCCAAATTTTTAGACTTGTTACAATAAAATTAAGTTTACAACTTGTTATCTCAAGTTGTAAAGTACCTTTTTTTAAGCAATAAGTGCCAGCTCAACACCCATATTCAAGAATGTTTTGACAAATCAGAACATACTCAAAAAATAGAGGATGCTGAAAGTTTAGATGCAAATCTGGTGGTCAAATTCAACGAAGCTCCTGAACTGAAACTAGTGGGGTTTGCCCATGCCTTCTGGGAGGTATGAGGCAGAAGATCCAAAACCAGATCTCTAAAGGCCCAGGGTGCTCTAGTGAGTGTCTCTAAGTGAGCTAACTCTTCAACTTTCTTCAACGTTTGTCTGTTTTCAACACCTGAGGGAAAACTGAAAAGCAAATGAGCATGAGAGGGGCTAACTGTAATAGCTGTCTCAAGTGGAGTGTGTCAAATGGGAAGGAATAGGAAGGAATAGGAAGGAGACCTCCTTTAGTTAACACAACTGCTTTTCCTATCTCTATAACTTTATACGTCTGATCTAAAATTTGCTCGTTTGGTGCTGTCACTAAAAATAAAGTTCCTTTTTGCATCTGATTAGTGCAAGGTGGGAGAATATGCTGGGATGATACACTTTTCTCTACCAACTAGAAATCCTGCAAGAGGAAGAAGAAATATCAAAATTCAAATATATCACACTTACATCAGTATTTCTCCCACACATCAGAAGGGGAAATTGCAAAGGTGTTTTCGATATAGCTCAGATGGCAGCTACTTCCAGCATGTGTAAGCTATCCTGAGAAGCTGTGCTGTGCTTTAGCTGTTGAAACCCCCAGCTTACACAGTGAGATTGTAGGTCCCACACCCTGCACAGAGGTCCAAGGTGAGGTTTATGTCCAAAGGGGCAAGTGACCTTTTTTCAGTGTCCTTCTATGAATATGAAGATCATAAACAACTTCCTCTTGCATTCAGGCCTCCTCAGCTATTCCAAAGACAATATTTCATCTGTCTTCCAGTTTCACTATGTCTGTGCAAGGTGCCATTGTTCTCATAAGTTTGAGTGAAACTGAGTGCTTTGAGGGACTTACCTATCCCCAGACCAGATATAGTTTCAAGGTCTTGAAAGCTACTGGCTTCTAATATTGCTTGTGGCAGCTTCAGGGTGAAGGGCAGCAAATCCCTGTGAGAAGAAACATAATGAAAAAGCAGCGAAATGATAAACCCCATAATTTTTAGGAACTCCAGATTTCACTTGGTTTTAGAGATTGGATTGGCTCACAATTTCAGCCCTGTTCTGCAAAGTCCTGGATGGTAGGGCACCATGGACATTATGCTGGCCTGGGTTGCTCTGATTTCACAAGAGATCACCAGCTTCTGTGGGGATGCTTCATGCCATGGCACTGACTTTGTCACTGTGACTAGGCTTCATCTTCTGAAAACAGCAGGAATGCCTCTCACCTCAGGGGAAGCCATAAGGATTGAAATACTTTCCCACAAAAAATTTATGTGTTGCAAATGGTAATTACTGTAATTACAAAAAGTCAAACTTTTTGGTGTGAAAGGATTTTAAGTTCTTTTTCTTTCTGTTTACCCCTCTCTCCCTACTTTGCTTTCTCTTTTAAAAATCTGTGTAAGTGTAAGGCATGGGGACATGGCAAGACACAGAAGGATTAGGGAAGAAGAATCTCTCCTAGGGGAGGGTAACCCCTGGGTGAAGGGACAGAGAGTGGTGAAGAGCTGCATGACACTGAGAAAACACATATACCCCTCTAGTCTCCACTGAGACTTCTGACTGCTTGGTTTCTGGAAAGATGTTGTAGTTTTACTGAAAAAAATGCAGCTTCTTAGAGGATGTTATATGGGTTTCACTGAAACATACTGTAAGTCTCAAACAATTTAGCAGAGCTCTTGGCGTGGCAGTGAACTGTTCAGGTTTGCCTCTTGCCCAATGACAGTTTGCTAAACCTGTTCTTACCTCAATTCCCATTCTAGCAAGGACTAGAAAAGTCCATCCCTAAAAGGTAGCAAGGATCATTTTACACATTAAAATGTTTAACAAATTGTTCTACAAGGTGCAAGAAACTATTATAGAAAAAGCTGGCCTTGTGAGTAGGAGGTCTCTGCTGCACAAATGCACCCCTCAAAAACACATATGACTGCAGACCTGGGGAGGCCTGATCTATTGATGTACGAATGCAGGGGGCCTATTTTTGCCCTTATTAACAGATACATACCTTACTGATGTAACGTGTACTCCATGAGTTCTCTATGCAACACTGAGCACTTTGTTTTCACATTGACATAAAGTGATGTGATCTCTGGCTTATTAGCTTTTTTTATGGTAGATATCAGGTTTAAAAGAGGAACAGGGTCCATGGATCTTCTGCTTTCTTTGTTCGTTATTTTTATATGCGTGAATAGTTCCCTTCAATTTTTTTTTTTTTGGTAGAAAAATACTTCTAAAAATCAGGAAATATTAAGACATTGCCCTAATAGAAAAAAATCTGATTTTATTAATGGGGCCACAGTTTGTAGATCAGCCAAGTCACCTGTTACCTAAAGGTGTTATGATCTAAGGTAATCTATCTAGCCTAAAATTTCTTTTGAGAACAGCCTGATAACCAGTTTCCAGCTATTCACAGACAATTTACTACATCCCTGAAAACAGGCCTCTCCACTTACCATCAGAGAGCTCCTACAAGCTGCCAGCAAATGGTAGGTCAGTACATTTTTATTACCTGCTCGTCTCAGAAAAATATTCCCTTTTTATCTTGGCTTTTAACAGTAACCCAGGAAATAATATGAACCATCTAGGTGTGTATTTGACACTGAGAAATAACATATATAACAGGAACTAACAGAAGAGCTTTTCTTTCTTTCTTTCTGAGACTCTTTCTGAAGCCATGATCCTTTTTGCAGGAAAGCAGAAGTAAGCATATTTTTCTCTCTCACCAGCTCTTTGGCTAGAAATGCCTCATTCTTTTTTGCATCTGGGCTCTTCTTTGCTTTGGTAAGACGTATTTAGAAATCTTTGTATAGGTCTGAGGGTTAATGTATGCCTGTTCATTTACACATCTAGATGGGTAAATGTCTTTTAACTGATGAGGGTGAGAAGAGCATGGTTTCTTGCATGCAGGTAGGAGTCACGGCCCAGCAGTGTTGAACTCAGCTGGTTGCAGCCCTCAAAATATTGCAAATATGACTGGCTGGGAAAGATGCAGCACTTTGTATGATACCATAGATAGACTGCCACAGATAGTAGGCTATGTGACCCAACCAGGTGACTAACATGACTGCCTTGTAAACATATCCAAAATCTGCTTTCTCCTCTTAAAAGGAAATAACTACTCTAAGAGTCATCTAAGTTTATATAGGGGAGTTTGAAAGTCTATATCCAACTCAAAACCAGGCCTGCTGCAGCAAGGAAGGGGTAAGTAGATAGTGGAGGTATTGCTGCAGTGTGCTTGGCACAAGGACACAGATTATAGAAGCTTGCAGCTACAAAGGTTTAATTACACAGAGGGACTTACCAGCTGCTGATCAAACCTTCCTCTAGTGAAAATAACTTTACCATATCTGTGCCCATTATGTTCAGTATTTCTGTGCTGAGCAAACAAACACTTTATTTTTAAATTTTGGCTAAAGAACATACATTCTTTCAGGACTACTTCCCTTGAAAGATTCCCCACAGGTGACTAAGTGCTTTGAGCCTCCCACAGGCAACAGTCCAGTAGTAGGTTTGCTAAGTCACTACCAGGTGTGTGTGAGTGCTTAAAGCTGCTTTAAATAAATAGTTAATCCAAGGCCCTTTTTCCTCCCTGCCCTCCTAGCCCCAGTTCTGTACATCTGTCCTTTGTGTGTGCAGCCCTAAGGACCTTCTTCAGACAAAGCTTTCAGCTGCAGGGACAGGTGTGGTTATGGTGTGCCTGGCTAGAAACTGAGTGATCTGGCTAGTATTGTAGATACTAGCATTGGAAATGCCTCCTGGTCTGGCAGGTTAGAGGATACCAGAGGAAACAATAGGATCTGTGCTTTGACTGGATACTGGGGAAGGACAGTCCAGAGGGGAGAGCAAAGTGCCTGCTCCATGGAAGCAATGAATCCAACTCACCTACTGACACAGTAGAAGGCGACCAGTTTGAAGACATCCTCAAATACAAGGACAGATCCTTCCAGGTACAGGACTGTGAAAAACAGAAAAGACTTACATGAAGAGGCATAAAGGACTGGCTTCAGATGACCAAATGCAACAAGATTCTTCAGGGAGACACTAGAAAAGAAATACCTCAGCCTGGCTTTCTGAATAGTTAGCTCAAGATACAAGAGTGTTGTGACATAGAAACAATGGGAAGAAAGAAAAAACCTCAGGTCACAGCCAAAGGGTTCATTACAAGCCCATCTGTCTCTAAGGATGTGCATATCTGCAATACATATGGGGCTGACCTCGTGGACCTCCATGCTGGAATCTGGTTTGGTCTGGACAGACAAAGTGCTTTGAAGAGAAAAAAAAATAGAAATTACTGTTTCATTACTATGTGTGTGGTCTCTGACCTGGGTCACAAAGACACTGTGAGCACAGCCTATTTGTATCTCTCCTGTCTTCTCCCTCCCATTGTGTTATTCAGTAACTGTACTCTCATTTAAGTGGCAAAATACAATCTACAGCATATTGCAGAGGTCTTCAAGGTGACCTCCTTTATAACAGCATGCTATGGCATTGTGTAGCCCAAATCTCACATGTCATTATAGAGCTTTTGGCTGTTAAGCTAGAAAAAATTCCCTGGCTGGTGGAGAAAGCTTAGCATTGACCAATAACCCAGGACAGCAAGAAAGACTTGGATCTGCAGGAGAGACATGCTCATCTTTGCTTCAGCTTTACAGTCTCACAAGATGCCTATGCCTGTTTGTGCACAACACACCTTCACAAACAGATACTGGTTAAGGAAATCTGTGATGGATTCTCAGAAATGCTCACTTAGTGGTGGTAAAGAACTGGAGCCCCAGAGCTGCACCATTCATACCATAGGAGCATGCCAGGAGTCCCTGGGGAGCAGCACCAGCTCTCACCCCCATGGCAGCACCTGCAGACACTATGCATCTTCCTTCAATGCTGTTCTCTAGACCACAGTTCGGAGCTATGGACATGATGCTCAGCTACTGTGATTCAGCTTCCTCGGTCAGCCACGAGTCACAGCCCTGGGGAACCTCTCCAGATCCCTGCCATGCCTGCCTGGTTGTTAGTATCTTACAAAGCAGGGCCTCCATCACCTGCAGGAGAGAGGCATCTGCCTGGCTCTCCTCTCCCTTGCCTCTGTGCACTGGTTCTACCAGCAGATAATCTCACTGAAAGGAAATGTTCAAGACTGTCTCTTGTTCAGCTTCGTAGCTCATTCCCCAAACAAGGCATTTCCTGCTTTTACTTCTCCCTTTGTCCTAGCCCAGGCCCAACAGATTGTTATTTTGAGCTGAGTACACCAATGTAGGCATTTTTTAAAGAGACAAGGGCCATGCAATCTCAGAAGTCATTCCTAACATCAATTTATGTTGGATCAGCACAAACAGATTAACCTCAAGGTATGCACCGATACCAGACTGCAATGTGGAGTTTAAAACATACTTTAGGCAAAACATTCCCTTTCCCTTACTTTTCTTTCACAACTGGAAAAATCACGTTTAGCAAGTTTTTTCTTTTTCCATAATAAGAATCATGTTTTGGTCAGGGATTTTTCATTAAACATCTACCATGAATAATTTCTGGAGTTTGAAACCCATCTGCCTTGCAGTTCTGACACAGGAAACAAAACTAAAGACAAAACCCAGTCCTGTTCTAGAGAATGAATTAAAACCCAAGAGTCTGAACTCACTCAGATCTCCAGCAATTAAATGAAGGCCTTTGTACAGATGATGGTTTTAAGGGCATTTTTTTCTGTTAAGAACCACATGTCTGCTTTGGCATCCTGATTTGCCGGTGTCTGTAAAAGAGCAGGCTGCACCTGTACATGTTCACATACATGAGGAAATCGCTTGGATTTAGACTATTGATTGTTTCTGTGCCAGGAAGTGCTGCCATTTGGGAGCTGGAATGTTAGACAAAAATATTAGTTTGAGCCCCTCTATGTCAGGAGTATCCACATACAAGTGCCTTGCCACCATACAACTACTTCTCCTCACATATATAGTTAAATAGCATAAAAACCAACAAATCACCAGGAATTACATGGCTAAAGCACACTAGGTACAAAAAGCTGCTGGAAGACAGAAGTTTTCAGCAGGTGGTATATATAAATTGGACTGTCCCTGCTCTGAGAGGTCATAAGAGGTAACAAAACCAAGCATATTTCTCAGCAAGCTGGAATTCATCATACAGAGACCCACAGCTCTCATGGGATGTTTTTGGGTGGTCTGCAAACCACCCAAACCAAGAATAGCATGAATAGTGCTTTAGGTGAGTCATTACTCAAGGTACTAACACCATCAGGACAATATTCAGCCTCAAAATTTATTCTGAGCAGTGGCAGTGTCAAGAAGCCTGCAAAGGTCTACTGTGGCTACTTGGACTCACTCCCAGCACAGCACCCATGGGGAAAGCCTCATAATCTCCTGTGGGAGACATCTTCCTTGGGAGAAACAGTAATACTTTTCCCTTAACCTGTTTTTATCTAGTCACCTGCTGATACCAGCAGGCATCACTGCTAAGCAGTGCTTTGCTGTTGGATGGTAGATGGTGGGTTCAGTACTGGAACATCTCTTGTGGAAATGGTTGTCGTTCACTTGTGGAGACCATTAAGTGAGTTCTGCTGCATATTTCTGGTTCTTGGAAAGACACAGCAAATAGCAAGTTTGTACAGTTAAAAGGGCTCTGCTGACTCTCCTCCAGTGCCATTACTGCCCTCAAGGCACCTCTGAAAAGGCAGACAGGAAGATGTGCTTTTCTCTGGCTGTGGATGTGTTGTGGGTAGCTGGGGACATTTCACTGACATGAGCACTGCCGCTCAGGGAGGGATTGTGATGCTGCCACTCACAGGAACTCATAACTTTTGCAGAGTCTACAGGCAGACATCTCCCAGACTGCTGTAATCCTGCAGAAACTGAAGAGCAAAAAATACCCTTCTTGAGCTCATAAAACTAGACCCAGGGTACCTGAAGAGCCTATCTACATCTCACCATAACAGTGGCAGAATGTCAAGAGTATGATCAAAAGCAAGAGCAAAAATGGTCTGGGTTCTGTGAGCAAAACATATTGCCACAGCATATTGAGTTTTACCTGATATTTAGAAGCCCATAGAAAAAATGTCACCTTCAGGAAATAAAAGGGGAAATATGTAGATCAGTGGGCAATTTTGAGCAGTCTGAAACAAAGAGATAAGAATGAATTCATTTTTTTTATGGGTGACAGAAGCATTAGTAACATGAATTAGTGGTTCATTCTTGAACATACTCTTTTTTGTGTCCTTTGTGCAACTCAATAAGCAAACAGGACACGGCCAAGCTAGGAACTGCTATAAATATTTATGATTGTTTCATCTTTCCCTTTAAAACAGCAGCATGCTCTGAGCAGTGTCATCTTTAGGCACCGACTGGAATCCGTATTCATGTTTCCTTTACTCTTTAGATCTCCCCACCATTTCTCCATCCAGATGCAGATGTCTTCAAGTTGCACTGTTCCTGAGCATTCTGCTTCCCTCTCCCCTTTGATTTTTCCCCACAGAATTGTTTGTTAGTCTCATTGTTCTGGTCACATGGACAAACCAACCAAATTTCCATCTTACTGCTTACATAGACTCATGGGACCCAATTACTTCAGCTTCTTCTTCTCTAATAGCACTGTTAGTCCTATTAACTGTTTTTGGTATCTATGTGATCCTTCAGAGACATGTGAATTCAAAGATATGAATTCCTTATTTTGCAGCAGTTACATTGATAGAGGACTACTGAGAACACCACCATAGTCAGAAGTCCTGTTTAGATGTTCTTCAGATGCTCTCATTTCTCCAGATTCTGGCAAACTGTGAGATTTATCATCATGGGTGTGATCCCACTTTTCTATTTCTACTTTCAGATTATAAATCCATAGTCTCCTGACAACAGATGTTTCCCTCCCTCCATATAACTCTCAATCACAGTTGCCATGACCTTGCTTGCACTGACCTTTGCAGTAAGCAGCACTGGACAGCTTTGTTGCTGTTCTGCTACCCTCAGCGAGTAAAACCTGCTGTGAAGGTGGGATCACTCCAAGGCAGAGGTTACCAACTTTCCTACTCCCAGAAACTGATATTCCTAGCTGTTGCAGGTTAGCAGTTTCCTGCCCCTGAGGAATGAGCCCTGGGTATTGTAATAGATGGCTGCAGTGCCTATTGTATTCCCTGTGCTGAGGGGCTGTCACGATACAATGTGCTTGTCCTACCTGCTGTGCTTTCCAGCTATGTGCAAGAGCATGATGTAATTCCTTCAGGTTATTGTTTCAGTGCCCCAGACACATGCAAATGTCCTTCTGGCCTTTATTCATGCACTTGGCTCATGATGGTATTAAGAGAAAGAGCTTTAGCTGGACATTGTTAAAGAGAGAAATTTAGACTACATTGTTGGAAGTCCTTAGCATGTTTATGGTATCTTTCTGCAACAGCCATTTGTTTGAAAGTTCCTACTATCTGTCCCTAACATTGTTTCTTGTGTTACTTCTTGATGGGTGACCTTGTGTTACTTCTTGATGGGTGACCTTTGGGACGGTACTGTATGGCCTTCTAGTGCTGTGTTCTTGTAGAACGCTGTTACCGTTTATCTGTTTTCTCAGGGCCTTTTTGTCTATTCTGTGATTTGATGCCTCTGTTTCTTCCATCTGATGTCTAAGCTGTAGTTTACTTTTTGGTTGCACAATTTTAAACTGTCTTGGTCAACCTATGTCTGTTTTGTCTTTCTTGTCTTTATTAATGATTCTTTCATTAAACAGTTGGTTGTTTCTGGTTTTTCCCCCTCATCAAGGGAGGGCTGAAACTTCCCTGGTTTGAACTTCTGCTAGTCTCCTGTTGTGCATCTAACTCATAAGGATTTCAATTTTATGGTTTCCTACAGAGTTTAATCTTTCTGGCCATGATGAAAAAAATCACTGCTCATGGCAGTTCCTGGGAAGTTGGAACTAATGAATTATGAAAGTGATAAAGTGTTAATGAGCTTGGTTCTAGAGTATAAGAGAAATCTATTTTTAAACTATGTTTTTCACAAAATATAATTATGTTGTGCAGAATGAAATTATGCCATTAAAGAAGATGCAAACCACAGGCTTTTGCATTCTTCTCAGGCTGGGGCTGAGTAGAGAGGACATTCAATAGACATGACTGTTCCCCTCTGTGCATACTGTGGTGCTAAAAAAAAGAATTATCCTCACATCTGACAGCCATAGGGGGCTTGGCCACTCCACTTTCTTTGACTCATCTGCATTCACCCAAGCAGATGGGCAGCACCTTGGTGTCCACTAAGATTTTATGCCTTTAGTTCAGCATAAAATCCTGGTGCTGCCTGGCCTCATTGTTTCTCTTGTGCAATAAGCAGCTGAGCCAGTGCTGGGATCATCACTGGAGAAGTCACATTTTCACAGGTCATTCAGCATCCACTGGTACATTACAACAGCAGTACAAGATTTATGTTGCCCAGCTGCCCATTCAAACTGTCAGGGCTGAGGGCTATGGTTGACAAAACAAACTGGATATAGATACTTGTAAGTTGCTCTCAGGAGGCAAATTTCTTTGGTAGAACTTTGTGAAGCAAACAAAGCATTAGATATATAAAGAGTCCCCTCTGTGCCTCATAAAACAGAAAACAATGCTATGATTTGAAATTCTGGGGATTTAGTTTTTAGCAATAATCTCCAGGTCATATGGATAATCTTGAGAATCAATCCTTATGTGAAAAATGTATACTATCATACAGATGTATTTTATTAAAAACCATTTTTTTACATTTACTTTGGAGAAAAGTCCATTTCTCTGGCTCTGAAATACCAGAAATATAATGAAATACCGTAGAGTTGAGGTTAATCACACAAAAAAAGGAAGTTTTCTAAGTGTTTCAAGAGAAGCCATCCAGTACCCAGAACCACATTCTGCACGAGAGACTTCCTAGAAGAAAGACCTTTCCAAACAAGACACTTTCCAAATGTGAGTGATGTATGGAAATAACCCACTCTGAAATGGCAGAGGTCAATAGAGTGGATGAAAAAAGGAAAAAATCCACATTTCTTCTTCCTAGAGCTGCGATCCCATCTAGTTCCCAACCTGGTGAAAGAATGTCTTCTGATTCCCACTTCTGAGTGGGATAGACTGCACTGTCACTGACTTAGAGGGTCCTACTTAAAGGTCAAAGTATGAGGTACTTAATGCCTTCATTTCACTTTGAAATGAAGTGTCTTATTTACCTTATTTACAAGTCTAAATTCTTGTTTATTAAGCTTTATAAGATCTTCAGATAGCAAACACTGTCCAAGGACAAAAATCATAATTTGTTTCAGTTTAGCCACCGAGACAAGGGCACTTGTATTATGGGTACTGATTTAGACTAGCTGTTTTAAAACCAGTAAGCTTTTTGGGTTGGGTTCAAGGTACTAAGCAGAGTAGGGTAAGACTATATTATCCTGGAACAGCACGCATAGTCTCTAGCTCTGATTACACACAGATTTTGCATTATGCCTCTTGAGAGTGAAAAATAAGGCAAAAAACCCCCAACAAAACAAAAAACAAACCAATGTGAGGATTAACAAAGCTAACAAGACCCTGAGGGCTTCTTTCCAACAGGCTTTCCCTACAATCCTATCGGTTTAAAGCTTAGAGTAAAAATGAAAGTGTTTGTATGGAGAAAGGGGAGGTAACTCTTCAGGATGAGAGCTTAAACCAAAAAAAAAAAAAAAAGCCACCGGCTATTAGCAACAAGAATGTTTCCAAAGCAACTTCTAAACCACAGAGAAACCTGGCACTCTCACATCTTGAAAAAGCAGCTGCACAAGTGTCTTATGTTTTAAGTGTTTTGATTTTAGAAGTGTTCTATGTTTTAAAAATAAGTAGTGTGTCAAAGCAACGTGGAACTCAGTTCAAATGAGAAGGCTTGGTGAGACTTTCTGCTTTCCTTGTGTATGTCTGCATTCAGAAGAGAAGTGATGAACTTGCACAACAGGTCATAAAATGTGTCCTCATATCGTATTTTAAAATGTCCCCCAGGCCCTCAGTCACTGTTCTTGCCAAACCAAAATTCTGGGCTCCTAGTTCACAGGACTCTCCTGAATGGGAACTCCTTGACTCTAACTCAATTTTCAGGGTTAATACTGGTGTGGATAATAGAGAGCTCATCCTTGGCAGGCAGACTGACCTTGAGAAGTTGTCTGAGTTAGACATCCTTAGGGGACTAGCAATCATTCAGTCTCTATCTCCAATCAAACCACAGACGGCAGGCCAGACAAAGATAATGTCTCCTGTGTCCCTATTACAGCCCACACAGAGGTGGCCTTTGGCCTGGTCCTGCCTGTGGAAACAGTTGAGACCCAGCAGAAAGCAGCAGCAAAAAGGCACTTCTGAAGTTGAAGGCCAGGACTGGGGCAGAACTGCCCAGTTATCCCATGCCATGGGGCAGACTTGCTCAGTGGTAGGTTTTTCATGACAAGAAGTTTTGTAGGTGATGGTAGACTTTTCTCTTTAATGGGAAACATGCATAAATAGGGAAATTAGCCCCTGCTGAGCCCTGGGGGATACAGACTGACTGTTATCTGTGTCTGAGAGAGGCTAATCTGACGATAACTAGGGTAGCTCTACATCTTATAGGCAGCAACAGGAACAGCATTAAAAGATAACATTCCTTAGTCTGCTTTCCTTAGTGGTAAGTTGTCTGCTGCACTGAACAGGAGTCATTTACTACAAGGAAAATAGGACACTAGCTGAATGCCCAGAGGCCTCCTTATACGCAATTAAACTCCTTAAAATTTGAACCTTAAGGTTAACTACATATTCAGCTTTTCCAGTTCCCCTGCTAAAAATACACAAACTCTTAGTCATCAATTGGATAATCCTTAAAAAAAAGTAGTCTTGGACAAGTTTTGCTGCTGAAATGTATGATTTGCTTAATTGAGATGGAATCAGCCAGTTTTGGTGAAAGAATGGAAGAGGGATCTTCTGTCCCAAGGGTGTTGATAACTGTTGTTACTTTTTCCAGCACATTTCTGCTTTGTTCAGGCTAGGCAGGCTCAGAGCTGACAACGGTTTGTTATTTTGCCTCAATCACACGCTCCATCATGCAGCAATAAAGGAAAACATTCCTCTGCAGTAAGATGGAAAAACTGACTCTCTTCACAGTACACCAGCAGAGTTGGCTGTCAGGCTATACAGAAAGCACACCAAAAAAGTCTGAATAGTTATTTTGGTACCTCACTGCTGAACAAGCTCAGCAGGCAAGAAGCCTCTCTGCAGCCCAGTAAATACAGTGCTGGCCAGGAGCTGGGCTTGTTCAGGGCTGGTGATGATTAACCAGCCAAGGCCCTCCAGCACCTGAGCCTCAGCCCTCAGTCTATAAAATTGGTGCCATCACACTGACCTCCTTGGGAAAAGTCAGCTGAGTTCAGCTCAGCAGAGAGGGGAAAGGGCAGCTCCTCAGCACACTGCCACTGGTGCTCTGCCTCAGGAGGATTGACTGCTATGGGGCAATTCGGCCACAGTTTGGCACTGAGTTCCCACCATGCCAAAAATGCTTTCCCCCTGTCTGTAGCCTCCTCTCCTGGCACCACAAAGAAGCTTTGATAGGCTCCTGCCTCCATGGTCAGCCTCCTCTCAGATTCGCCCAGAGCACATTGGAGGCTCACACAGTCATCCAGCACTACAGGATGTGACCCCATCCCTGGTCACCAACTGCCCCTCTCCACCTTGTTCTCAGACCTCTGTCTCCAGTCTGCCAGTGACCCTTCCCAAAGTCACCCATAGCCCCTCCAGCCCCTTTTTTCTCCTTTCCAGACTTTATTTCACATAACCCAGTGCATGGGAGCACCTCTAAGGAAGCATTGTCCCACCACACCGTTCTGCTTTTGCATACACATTGCTCACTCTTTCCCAGCCATAACCCTCTTGAGACAAAGACAGGGACCAGAGGGGCATGAGGGCATGGACACAAGCAACTGACAGATGAGGAATGGCAAGAGCTCTTCTTGTGACAACAGAGTCAGCACAAAGTTACAGCCTAAACTCACACAAAACCTGGCTCCTGTCTCTCCTACAGACAGTGCCCACACCCTTTTCTCTCTACATTACTTGTGCTCATGAGGCTACAGTACCCTAACTACTAGTTACTGGGACTACTGATGTTTTTGCCTTCTGTATATATATATAAAAAATATAGTCATAATCCATAGTAAACTTGAAGATGCTTAATGACTTTCCTAGCTGGTAGACAAGTCCCCAGGGCAGTTCATGAGGTGGCTGCCAAAGTAGTCCCCTGTTTGTTTTATTGCTGAATAGCAGCATGGAGTGTCCAAATAAACCACACAACCCAAAACCCAAAAAAAGCACTATCTTGATCTTTTCATTCTGTAATGTCAGGCTCAGACTCTCGTCTATTGAGAGGAAATCAAAGCTGTAAATAGTCCTACCTTGCTTTTCATGCCTTAGTTTACAGAATTAAGAATTTTTCTTTTTAGTGTTCAAAGCTGCAGGGCTTCCACTGAAGGAGGTCAACTGTTTTGGTTGAAGTGACCATTTAAAAAATAACTGTGTTACCCTTAGAGTAACAACAGAAGTAATCAAATTTACTTTCTGATTGGCCCTTCTGCCTGCAGTCTGATGAGCCAGAGATTGTCTTGAGAGGTTTGATTTGGGACAGATGGAATGTACATTTACTCCTTGCATTGTCCCTCTCCAACTGAAAAGTCTCTTTAACATCTTTCCAAAAACAGTCCAGGAACCTTGCAGTGCTATTAATGCCACGTGATAAAGTCTATTGCTGAGCGTGCAGCAAGCTCAGCTCTCCAATATATTATGGGGCATATAATTACATCTGTCTGGCATTACTGGGCCTTTTCAAGTACACTGAGGTACCTCATATGAGTTAACTGCAAATCTGCACTGTTTAAATAAACTGAGCATATTCTGTCTTTCCCCATACACAAGGGGAGAAGGAACCAAAGAAAAGAAGGTTATGTTTTTGGGGGACATCACAGGCGAGACACTAGCACAGGAAATATTTATGTTTTATTTATTTTTTTCACCACTGTCCTTCTATAAATCTTAGCAGTACTTCACCAAGAACCTGGCCCTTAGGGAATGGAAACTACTTTTGCTGCTCTACTGAGACATCCCTTCTGAGAACTGCCATCTGCCCTGAGCTTGCCCACAGCCTGACTCCGTCTCACTGGCTGGTTCCCTCTCATGGAATCACTCAGGCTGGCAGGGACCCCAGCAAGTCTCTAGCCCAAGGCCCTTCTAAAACCAGGGTCATCCATGAGGTCAAACCAAGTCACTCAAGGCTTCACCCAGCCCAGTCTTGAAACCCTCCCATGAAAATCTGCAAGGGCTACCCAAATACATGGCTTCATCTTAGAAGTCAGGGACATGCATACCAACACATATGTCAGTTTATTCACTTTAACTATGAAGTGAAAGATTCCATCTTTCTAACCTCAGTCAGAACCACAGGTTTCTACCTTTTCTGTTTTCATTCTAGTTCAGAAAGGATCCAAAATAAATGCAATTAAAATTAATTTTTAAAATGGCAGATCATTTTCTTATAGGTTGTTTTCCTATGTCTTCTCTTTTCTGAGTATTACCAAGATTTTAAGGTTGCTTCATTAGGTGTTTCTCTGCATTTGTGATGGCTATGTATCTTCTGTCAATCTTCACTCTACTTCCTGATTCCTGCAGGCAGTGTTAGCAAAAAGACTTGCAAAACTGAGGAAGCTATTGCAAGAACTGTCGACACTTCCACAGAAATATTCATATCATGAATTCATCTGCACTACTGGTCACTCTCATTAAAGAAGCTAAATTGTGAGTATGCTGAAGTAACTGAGCTATCCTCCTTTTTTTTTTTTCCCATGACCTCATTTGTGCAGAACTTCAATGCAGTTCACATGGGAAAATACCATCTGACCATGCTGTGACATGTTAACAATGAGTACTTTGGTCTCTGAGTTTGTTAATCCAGCCTCAGCATTATGTATTAAAATAAACATTAACAAAATTAAGCAGGGAAATCTGCCATAGTGGACCATATCTGACCATGTGGTCCAGAGTGCCAGCAGAGTGCAATAAGCAAGACCATTGTCTTGAAGGTGTTTGAGCCAACAGAAAGCATCTAATGAGTTGTTCCTAGTCAGCCTTTCCCACTTCATGCTCTCTTGGTGAGTGGCCTCACATGGCACTTGGACCCACTGACCAATGCAGTTGGACACAGGCAGGAATTCGTATCCTTTGTATCTGAGCTCTGCCATCGTGCCAGGCATGCCCACAGCCCTCACCTCAGGCTGGCTGGGATGTAAAGACCAGAGCTTTCTGCACCTTTGTTTAGAGCTAAGGCCTGCAAAGCTGAACAAAGTCCAACCCCTTGTTACTCTAATGCTCCTTGGTAAACATGCTGCTGCCTGATTACTGTCTGTTAATTACCATCTGTTGCTGCTACAGGATGGCCAGAAGAACTGCACGTCCTTTTTATCCTGTGCAAATGGTATCATACATAATAATAATATAAATATAAAACTATAATAAAAAACTGGGGGGTTTTGTTCCCCTTATGTGCTTGGGAAGTAGGAATGGCAGTGTTGAAGTGATTGAAGTAACTTGGTAATAATTAACAAAGTTGACTTGGAGGGTTAAGCTTGCTTTCACTACTTTACACAGAACCTATTTGGGATCATTAAGGCAAGAAAGTATATTGTGAAACCTGAGCCCTTAAATAATCTTTTCCAATGGATTTCACCCTTCCTAAAATCCAGAGTGGAAAGGAACAGCTTTGCTTGTCTAAATTGCTGTTTGGTCTCCCCAACAAGACCTACCTTCCTGCGGCCTCTATACCTGGTGTAACTCTTCTTTTTGTCCTGATGGTAGGTTAATGTACAAAGTGGTCAAATCCTCATGAACAAACAGGTAAAAGCAGTTAGAGAATTAATTAGGCACGTAAACTGCTGCTGCCATGTGTTTCACTTGAGTTGTGGTCCTCTCCTAAATCTCTGCTGTCAGTGTAAAGGATTTCCTATCAAATTCCAGTCTGCACTTCCTCAGCTCAGTCTGACTTTAAGAGCTATCCTCCTAGGTGACCAGGGCAGACATTGTATTTCTTTATCAACATTATTTTTGCTACCAGACTTGGAATTTTGCAGCAACACACAGTGATTGCTCTTAAACTGCTTTTGAGTACAGTAATTGCTTGTACCTTTTCCATCAAGGTCTATTGTGTGTCCTTACCACAAGCCCATACCACATAACCTGAAGTAGACTGCTGTCCATAAACCATAAATTGAGTATAAACTACTGCATCCAATGGCACCGTGTCTCATCCTCCAAAGGGGGTATTAATCATGTTCTGGACATTTTTGTATTACTTGATGATCATTTATTTTCATTTTTCTATTTGATTGTGTTAAGGTTATTTCAAGATCTCTGTTACACTCCAGCAGGTTCAGAGTTGGTCTCCAGAGAAGCTGGGAGGGTCAGAGTTTTAATTTAAATCTTGTAATTTTCCTCTAATAAATGGAATACCCACACTACAGACAAGACTTCACAACAAACCCCTCCTTCAGCTGTGCACTCATTGACTTTGTGGGGCTCAACCCAGCCTTTGCCCTGCATGTTGGAAAAGAAGCTTCTGAACAATTATGCCTGGTTGCAGATTGCCCCATGCAGGTATGGCTTAAATAAAGAACAAGGACAGCAACTCCACAACATGGGCTCATGTGAACTGCCTCCAAAAAATCAACTTCCAAGTGAGCAAAGCCAGTTGCAGCAATGGTGGAAGCAGGAGTATGACTACAGGAGTGGGCACCCATGGCAATTTTAGGCCAGCCTCAAATTCCTTAGGACATGAGCCTGAAGAATTCAGTACTGACTTGGCAAATCAATTCCATCGTTATGTCTATAAAAAAATTCTAATAATATAATTTGTTTTTCTTTATTCTGTGCAATTGCAGACACTTCAGGTTAGTGTAATTTTTCTTATTTGTAAAGGAATCACATCCTCACTTTTTTGGTGCAGAAGAGTTTGGAAAACAATTACTACACATTCCACACCAAAGCGTATGGGAAAGACTCCTGAAAAGTATGTAGTCAACTCATGTGTTTCATTAAATCAATTTACTTTCAGCTATTATTACCAAAATTTCCCAGAAAAAAAAGAAAGCATTAACCTCAGTTTATGGTGCTAGAGCACTCTTCTATTAAAGGACTTTACTACTGTGGCAGGTGTCACTGTCACTACGTACACCATGTGGTCTATCATACTCAGATGCTTCTTTCAAGTTCTCAGTATATATTACTTCAGAAATGCACTTCTACTTTAAACATCTGATTCTTTTCTTTTTAAAACTGCTACAATGGCGTTGACATCAGTGGAATGCTTCTGGCACTATGTACATAAAGAGGAGGGGGAATTGACCTGGGGTTACCACCAGTTTGCTAAGAAAAGCCAAGGGCAGGAGTCAGCTGAGGAAATGGTGCTCAGAATGTGTGAGGCTGGGACTCCATCTCAGATTGAAGCAGAAGTATGGGACAACTCTCAGAACAGAAACTGCACAATGTAGTCAAGATTTTAGTGGAGATTGAGAGGCAACTCCCAACACAGCATCCCTAAATGGAAGAAATCTTTTAACAACCTTCAGCTCTGAGAGATTTCCACTGTTTTGAGTATGAAATAATGGATCTTTCAGGCTAAGAGCAAAACCATGGAGATCTAAGGCTTTAAAAGTTCCAGGTTTCTCAGCTTTCTGATCAAACATATGGTACATGGTATCTGCTGTCTGGCCTTTACTGTACCTTCTTATGCCACCGGGATTTAGCCTTCCTGCCTCTGGAGGAATTACAACCAAAGAAGAAGCACCAGAAGCAAATTTTTAAAATCCATTCTCCTATTTTATGACTCTAAGGGCTACTTTGCAGACAGGTGAAATTTTCCCACAAAAAAGGAAAAAAAAAAAAGGAAAGAGGTTTCATTTCTTGATTCTGTTACTTAGTGGGTTCTTTGGGGATTTCCATTTAAAAAAAAAAATCACAATTAAATCTGGTCTTCCCTTCAGAAAACTATACTTCCCTAAATATTTCACCAAACATCAACAAAGCACATCTGATGTGGGGAAAAGAAAGAGAAAAACAATGATCCACCATTATTTGGCAGTGCAATGCTAAGAAGTTTCCGGGGGTTTTTTTGTACTTCATTGAATGGCCATCTATATATGGATCACAGGGGCTGGGCTACAACCTCTGTACTGTCATTATGATACCAGGGAAAGCCTCTTCAGATACTATCTGAAAAGTAGGAAGGGATGAGAATGGCCTTTTTCAAACAGCTAAGCAGCAAAACTTGTTATTTAAAGCTGCTTATGGTAAAAATAAGAGATGGATACCACTGGGGAGATGGCACAGAGCAATCAGCAATTATATCAATCTCTAAGGGTAGCACATCCTTCTTTGTGTGCCTGAGATTGCATTGAGTCCTACTAAGAAGGACAAGAAGCAGCTGGCAAAGTGCTTCAAAATGGTAATCTGGTTGCAACTTGAATTTTAACGGAAGGAGGGATCTCTATAAAATCAGAACCATATATGTGAAGCAAATTCAGCTTTCAGTTTACATCTGAATTGGGTGAGTCTGTGGAGTCTGAGTTGAACTGATGTAAAAAGGCAAAGAAGTCGTTCCCACTTCTTCAAACCCCTTAGGAGGACCCAGCTCTCTGAAAGAGACAAACAGCTCTGCATGGGGCACATTACACAGATCATTGTGTGTGTATAAACTCAGAAAAGAAGTGCTAGGTAAAGGCCAGCAAAACCAAAGTTGCTTGTTCTCCACTACAGCTGAGAAGGGGGAATCTTGAATGACAGTTGAGTTGCAGCTGGTCCTTTTGAAGGGCACTGAAAGGGCACAGGCTCTGCTCCACTTCATGCAGACTCAAAGAGCAGGTAGTTCTCATGAGGATTCACCTCTGTTCGCAATGTTCAGTAGCAAGTGGAAGCCTCCTCATATCAAGTTCTCTCTTAAAGAGGGATTTTCTGAAGTTAAACACTAGATCCTTGGAAAAACCCTGCCAGTTCACAGTGGTCCTCAGGCTATGCAAGATGGGGTGTTTTACACACTTTCAGGATTGTAACAGCAAACTTTCAATTGACTTGCATTCCACAGCAAGACAGCATCTCTGGGACACTCAGAGGTCTCCTACCCTGAAACAGAATACCAGGGAAGAGTAATGAAGGGCACTTCATCAAGCTGAGGCAATCCAGATGCACCAGGGTACTTATCAAGGAAGCTCAGGTTCTAGTCTTAATTCTTTTAAAGCATTCAGACAACATATAATTTTATTTGTGAAAAAAGTTTAGAAGGCAGTGGAGTAACACAAAGTTAATAAATCAAAGTTAATGTACTAGATTACTCCATGACACAGATTTACCATCTCCCCTTGCACTAGACATAGTCCTTTGGCTTTACCAATAGGAATTAATTCAATTTTTTCTAAACTTAAAAGCCAGGCTACTTACCCTAAATGAGAAAGGAAGGAAAAGCATGATCATTTCTGTACCCAGTGTGATGTTGTCAAAATGGTGCAGGATGGAGAACTGAGAGGCTTTCTACAGCTCAACAGTGACAGAACTCCAGCTAAAAATAATGTGAATATCCACCATAGGAATGCATAAGCCTCATGGCAGCTGTGATCGCTGCACATGTGATGGGAGCTCTCCTGCTTTTTGTAAGCTGAATTTTAATTACCCTCCTCTACTTACTTAGCAATTTTATGAAAATGTTGAAAACTGATTTAATTCTTGTTCCTACAAGAAAGCTGTGTCTCTGAACACATCCTTTGCATTAAGTTAGTGATAAATTAGAATAGCAAACAAGTAAGTTAGAAAAGCATGGCAGAAAGGTCTCTCTAGGGAGGCTAGCTCAGTGATATTTTTGTACTACATTTTACTTTGCCTGTCCTCAAATAAATCAAATTTTATGGTACAGGACATGAGTCAAGAAGTAACATTTCTAGAAATGAAAATTTTTAGGATGAAAGGATTCAATTTTTTTACATTTATTCAAAGGAAAACTTGAATCATCAAAATCCAATTCCCCACCATGCAAAATCTAAGCCCTAGGTTGAGTTCAAAAAGCTAAATAAAGAAGAGTTTCCCCACCCTGCAGCTAACCCTTGCCCTTGTATTCTTAATTGAACACCTGAAGTTGTGGCAAAAGGTTTGCAGTTCCTGCCCTCATGCAGGAGCACTGAACACGTGCATCATTGCCACGGTTGGGTGCTCCAAGGAGCAGGAGGATGAGAGAGAAAATGTTCCAAGGGGAAGCAGCAGCCAGACAGGGAACTGTGCCCTGTGCAGGAGCAACACTGTGACAGCCTGTGGTCTGGGTTTTAGATTAGAAGAGATTAAGAGATTCAGTTGTCCCTCTGGCTTTAAAGTCTGTTTATGATGCAGAGGTATGCAAAGAAACATATGAGAAGGAAAAAAATTCATTTGAGCAACTGTCAAAATTCATTTGAGCGAAGAGAAAGAATTAAGTTGCAACACTGATCTGCAGAAACACAAGCAGTTTAGCAGAGAATAAAAGTTACTCTGGGAGCTGGCTTTGGGACATAGTTCAGCAACAGAGGATTTGGATGTGTTCTTATAAATAATGGTGTGAAGTTATTTTTAAGAACTCTTTTGAGTGTGTGTTTCCATGACTATCCAAAAATTCACGTGCTTACAAATATTCCTTAGAAAGTGGAAATCATATGCCCTACACATCCATTCACATGCAGGGCTGCATCAGACATGGCTGGCTGTGAACTGGGTTTATTTTCACTTGCTCATGGCAGACTTGGCTATCCAAGAAACAGCACTAATAAAACCAGCCATAAGACCCACCTGCTTCCCAGAAACAGTGAGGCATTGAAAACAGTTTAGGAGTAACAGGATGTTCAGTATGACTGAAAAGGCAATGTGGAAGAAGTCAGATGACCAGTGACCCCCAAATTCAGTGGCAGAAACAGAGACAGATTTGGTGAGTTAACAAGGCTTAGGCTGCCAGTGCCTGCGCTTTCCTCAGGATTTCCACCTTGTGAAAGGCAGCTCCTCTTGCCTGATCAAAGCACTGGCCCCTTCATCTGGAGGTGCTTTATTTTCCTATTGTGAGTCTGTAAATGTACCACGAGGTACAGAACCACAGGGGAGCTGAGGTAAAGCAGCTGCAGGAAATATTAACTGAACTACACCATAAAAGCAAGATCTGCTGCTGGTCACAAGAGGAACCTGCTCAGTGCAGGTGAGATTACATAAATACTGGTGATCACAAGAGGATTCAGTTCAATAACCAGAGAAAGACCAAAGAATGTAAAGATCTTACTTGATTTTTCTTCTTTAATGTTGTATTCCAGCACACCAGGAGCCTCGTTCTGCACCGGCAGGCGGACTGCAAGGACCATGTTGTTCACATTACCCTCTTTCCTAACTAAGAATATCTGAAAAAGGAGAAAGGAATCAAGAGCTCAGCTACATTATGTGAGCTTCTAAACTTTATTTTAGGTCACTGGCAATGAAGATTTTTATCATTACAATACACCTTTAAATGATCTTATTTTAGCTTTATTCCAGTTAGTTGAGCTTTACAACAAAAATAATGCATAAAGGAACACTTCATGTGGGTGAAATTCAGGCCTGCAAAGGAAGTTTCTGTGCATCACTGATGTCCCACTTAAGCCTAAGCCAAACTATTTCACTTACTGAAGAATATAAAACTGCACTCACAATTTGTCAAGTGGTGCTCCCCTCAAAAGTGCCCTAGAATGTCCCAGTTCAGGTCTAAAGCAAAAAAGCCACTTGTACATTGAGTGGGAAAGGATTTGAGTGTCCATGAGTAGAACATAAGGTCAAAGGCTCTGGTGACTACAGTGTCTCATGGCAGAGCTTTTTCCCAGGACCAGCAGAACACTCAGGCTGGCAGGTATCCTGGAAGGACTCTTGTCCAATCTCCTGGGGGAAGCCATGAGGCCAAACCAAGTTGCTCAGGTTTGTCTGTACCAATCTGGAGAACCTCCTAAGGTGGATACTACAGACAACTACTCCAGGCAACCTGTTGCACCACTTACTGTCCTCACAGGGAGAATGTGCTTCTCTGCACCCAGTTCGGAATTCCTCGGATTTCATTGTATGTCTGTCACCTCTTGTCTGCCCACCATGCAGTGTTGAGCGCGGCCTGGTTTCATCTTCTCCATGACCTCCCTGTAGGTACCAGGGACTTGCTGTGTGGTCCCCCTGAAGCTGTCTCTCCTCCTGGCTGAACAAACCCTGGTCCTACAGCCTCTCCTCAGTTGGTCTGTGCCCAGCTTGCTGCCCACCATCTGTACAGATCCCCTCCCACAGAGCTGCCCAGCCAGGCAATGCCAGTCCACATTGCTTCCAGGGGTCTGCCTTTCCAGAGGCAGTGCTTTGCCTTTGCTCTTGTTGAATTTGGGAAGAAGCCCTGTCCCCTCAGCTTGTCTAAGATCTGTCAAGTGACCATTCAAGTATGTTGAGTGGTCCTGAAGTCACAGAACTGACATGCTTAAAAGGAACTCTGGAGATCATCTAGTCCAACCCCCAGGCTCAAAGATGGATAGACTACAGCAAATTATTCAGGATGGTGTCTTTTGGGGTTTTTACTATCTCTAAGGATGGAAGCTCTACAGCCTCTTGAGTAACCTATTCCAATGTTCAATCATACTGAGAGTAAAAAAGATTTTATTAATGTTTAAATAGAATTTCCTGTATTTTAGTTTCTGCCCACTGCACCTCTTTCTTTCACTGGACACACTGAGATCGATCTGGCTCAATCCCATTAGATATTCATATACATTGATAAGAGGCCCCTGAGACTTTAATTGGAACCAGTGGAACCACTGTAGCCATTGGTTCCTACCAATGAGACCAGTGGAATCAAAAAACAAAACAAACAAAAACTAAAAAACCCAAATAAACAAACAACAACCCCCCCCAAAAATCCCACAAATAAGAAAGAAAACAAAAGAAAAATAGAAGAGAAAAAAGACAAAAGATAAATACCTCATTCTTTGTATTGTGTGAGATCCTAAGTGTGTTTCTAATTAAAGCTCATTGTCAAGGATATTTTTAATTTGTATCTTGAAGTTGCAGATACAAAGACAAAGTAATCTTCACTGTTATCTGTTCTTTGATAACAAGGTTTGACAGAAGAAAGTAAAGGTATTTTTTAAAAAAATTAGTTAAAAAATCAGGCTAATTTTGGAGTTCAGATATTAATACTAGAAAGAGAAGTGTGACTTAATAAAATCATTAATCAACTTAATGTGTGGAAATCTATCAAGAAAACATTAATTTCTTGGACAGATGAATTTTATAAAGAGTTTGTCTAGAAGCCAGGACTTTTTCCTGCATGATTCCCAGTCCTAAGTGTACCTCTGGTCACTTTGGAGCGCCCATGCTGTACACACAGCTTTGGGGCAGCTTCACAACCTCACGCAGTACTGTCATGTTGACCTCTGCCATTCAGAAGAAATGGAGCTTTAGAGGCTCAGGTTCACCAGCAGAGCAGAGAAAATGCAAATAAATGCACGACAAACAGGTGCATGCCTTAAACAGGCTGATTTCTAGTGCAGGGCAGCCCTCACCTTCTATCACAGAAAATATCTGCAGGTAGAAGCTCTCCCTTCCCCAGGTGCTGCCACCCACATGGCAGCACTGCCCCTCTAACCATGACTGTCAGACAGCACCCTCTCACAATGCTTGAGTCAAGTGCTTTATCTGAAATTTAATCTAAGCAACAAGGGATATGAAACCTGGAAATGAATCACTTCTGTTTTCCTGATTGGCGTGCCTGGTTGCCATGGCTCCAAAGGCTAAATTTGGATTGCGCTGTTTAGATAAGTGGGAGGTGGGTTTTCTTAGCTGTACTAACCCTATGGCCCAGGTCAGGATTGGTAGTGGAGCCTCTCTTCTATTCTCAATACTGGTGGAAACAGTTTTAGATGGGCTTAGCGTGGGCAGGAGAGGCTGTCCTGGACATGGGACACCTCTAATGTGCCACCACTTCTCCTGCCCGTTTCAAGCTGCAGCTGAAGTCTCCACCCGAGGGTGGTGTAAGCAGGAGGAGCAGAGGTAAGAAGCTGCTCAGAGGTAGAGAATTCCCTGCCTGCAAGGAGTAAGTAAAGCCTGAGAAGGCTTGGGGCCATATGTGGCTACATCACAGTCACTCAGGTCTCCACTTACAGACATCAGAAAAATAAAGAGAATAATTTGCCCAAGCTGTTTAAGAAGTCTGACTCAGGATGAGATGTGATGCACAGCCCAGGCTGCTCAGGTGAGTCCTACTAGAGGATGTCACTTGGCTGTGCCAGCCTTTAGCCCTGGGATAGACTGACTCAGCCAAGGGAAGGGTCCAAATATCCTCAGAGTAGCAGTGGGTGAATTCCCCATGCTCTGACATCAGCTCAGGTCATTTGTACCTGCCCTTCTCACAGGACCCAGCCAGGACACCTATACCCTGCTATGCCTCACCTCTGAGACCCTAGGAATATGGAGCAGCTCCCTTTGCTACAGAGATGTTTTCTTTAAGCAAGCTATAAGCTGTGCACGAGTGTGTAATTTTTTAATACTCAGTTTATGCAAATCAGATACCAATTATGGCAATAAAAATGGCTCCCCAAAGCTCCCAGAATTTAAGGGCCTTTCTTTCACGGATTTTTTTTTTTTAATTGCTCCAAATCAGACAGTCACCATACCTGTGGGTATGGTGGTAAATGGGAAGCCATCTCCATGAATCTATATACTAAGTAAATAAAATCTAAGACAAGATTACATGTTTCTGCAAAGCAAATAAATCTGTCTTGTGCCATTAAGAGTGGTAAAGCATCAAAGTGTAATGGAAACAGAGAGCAGTCTGATAAATATTTTTGTTTCCACATGAAAAAAAGCACTGCTCTCCTCACCAGCCCCATCAAGGACAGGAAATGTGGTTGTCTGAACTGAAATCGCTTTGGACTTACCCCTGCTGTTTCTTTGCCAAGGATCGCCCCAGCCCTTTCCTGGCTCATGTTCAGCTGAAGCCAGACAGGACACGTCTTGATGAGTTTGTCAAGGATGCTGATCCCTGGAAGCGGGAGGCAGTTTCGTGGGACAATGGCCTGACAGAGGTGTGTCTCTTTCCCCTCTTCACTCGTATCTCTGACAAAGCTGAAACACAGTAAGGGTAAGCAGAACTGCAAACAGAAACCTTGAGGGGAGTAAGGGCTGTAAATGCAATCACAGAGGCAGACACAGAGGCACTTAGACACCAGGAGTGCTCCTCAAGGGGCATCAGACCACAGGCACTTTGCTATGACAGCAGGAAACTGGATGCACAGGTCTCAACAGACAGACAGACCCCATCCTGAGGCCTAGGCTACATGCTGATGGTTTCAGAGCACAGGTTGGCAGGGTGCTTTGTGCTGAGCTCTGTTGGTTTTGGCTCATTGCCTAAGCACATGTACCCACAGGCAGAGGTGGCCAGCACTGCAGAGGTTTGAGCACGCCTGTTCCCTGGACCCCACCTCCAGCTGAAGGATTTGAGCAATGTTTCATGGCTTCAAAGATAGTGGTGTGGCAGAGGAAATGTGCCACAGAGCCACAGTGTTGGTCTGAGGCAGGCGGGGGCCAGGAACCTGCAGCTCACCCTGTGGCCATGCCACTATCAGCACCTCTCTGAGCACACAGGAGCTGGGATAGGCACCGATGTGGTGTCTCGCCAGTTCAGGGCCCCTCAGACGGAGCCTGCCAGCGGGAGGCTTATCAGCTGCTCTGAGTTTTGGCAGCCCCTGCCCCCTACGCCCAGCTCGGGTGTTTGCAAAGAGGCAAATTGAGACACCTCACTGTTTAGTAATAACATCAAGCACATCTCACTGACAAGTCTGTGCTGGTCCTGGTGGTTGCAGAGGTGGCTGCTTCTCCAACCCTGCACCCAAGGAGCCACTGGTGGCGGCTCATGGGAAGAGAGGAATACTTCACCTCTGCTGAGCAAAGAGCACAGGAGGAGGAAGAAGAGGATGTGTAAGGATGCATCCAGCAGCAAGTTATCCACTACAGAAAAGATATCTTTTCTGATTCCCAAATGCTGATCTATAGCAAGAGAACAATTCCAGATGCAGCCCTGCAAACAGTCCTAGGTTGCTTAGCACGACCCAGCTGGACAAGACACACAGGACACAGACACAGTGCACCCTTTCCCTGTGCCGAGGGACAGGGATGAGAGGGAGCACAGGAAACATATGGAGAAACACATTATTTCCCTCTTTTTATGCCTGCCATACTCATTATTTTGACCAGTCCTAAAAACATAATTGGAAGTTCCAAAAAGATGCATGGGAAAGGAAGAATGACAGGAAAGGGGCCACCCTGTGGCACCACGTGTTAACAATGTCCAACCACACCTCATGTCTCAGAGCTTATTCTCAGCTGTACAAGATGTAAGAACACTGCAGTCATGCTGTTGAGAATATTAAGGATCTGGGACACGCTCTCCTTTAGATTTCTGTACTGATCAGAGACACAAAGAATTTGTTCTATTTATTTTCAGTCCCCACCGTCTAAGGCAGACTGGTATTAAATGCTAGCTTCTAGCTATGGTGCTGATCTGGCAAAGTATTTATATATGTGCTTAGCACAGCAGGCGGTGGCAATACTTGTGCTGAAAGGTCTGCTCACAAGAGCTCTACAGGATAAGGCCACAGAATCATGGGAATACGGGCTTGTAATTTATTTGATTAATTGATTTTACATGTAAAGAAAACATAGGATAACATATACAAAATACATTTCTCTGCACTAGTTTTTAGTTTTCTATTAGATGTTAGAACTGAGAAAAGGAGGACTCTTACTTTAGATTTTATCTTATTTCAAATCTTTTTCCTTTTCCTTTTATTTTTAAAGATACATATCTTAAAGTAGTACGTTTCAAATAAGGTCAGTCCAAAACTATTAAAAGAGAGTCTTTAAAAGGGCTTAACCTAACACATCAAGCCTATCCCAAAAGTCGATTTTTATAAAAATAGCCTTGCAAATCCCAAAAGCAACACAGAGATTTTATTTTTACGAGTTTTTTTCTTTTGCAACACTTCAGAGACAGCTTTCTTTGAAAATTCAGATGCCTCTTAGATCCCAGATGTAGATTTGAGGTATTAGTCCTCAGAATCTTGATTTTGATCAAACCATTTTTAAGATCATAACCAAGACAATAACAATGAAAGAACAGTGTTAAAAAAAAAAACAAAAACCCCAGCTTGTTACATAGGTGAGGAAAATTTCTTTAAGATGTAACAGCATACGACTTGAATCAATATCATCTGAACACATAGAGTAAAACAATGGAAGACAGCTTTGGGAATTTAACCTGATTCATCTCTTGCACTTTTTTACAGATGAAACAACAACCAAAAAAAAGTCTAGTAACCATGTGAGAGGAAAACATGTTGGATGGCAACTGTCATGCTCAGGACTTGGAAAAAAGTAGTGATTTGGAGGGAAAAGTGAGTTATAATGAAATATTCCATAACACAGTTAGCAAAAGCTACTCCCCTAATTAGTCACATAGGCATGAATCTGATCTTGGCAATGACGATCAAAAGAAGGCCAATGATGATAATGTCTTGTCGTGGCATCAGAATATATTGCAATAGCTCCAGTGATGCTGAACTTTGTTAGCCATTAATTATGTAAGGTGAAAAGGGCTGGCAAAGCACTGATGCTCAGGAATCCCATTGTCTGGAGGGAAACGCGAGTTATCAACAAAGACAGGAAAATAATACAAACCAGCATGGCCCTGGTGAGCACCAGGCATGTAGTGACCCTGGGACAGTGTTCCCCACAGGGAAACCCAGGCTTGACACAGACATTCAGCCTTCTGCTCCCTCCCACAGGCACATCATCTGGACAGAGCACTGCTCACAGCAGCAACATGGGTTTGGCAACGAGAACAGACTGGTGAATAAAAATAACAGAAATGACTTTCCAACACATGCGACTGCATGTAGGGCCCACTGTCTAATTTTGGAGAGTGGATAAAAAATAGAAAATAATTCCGAACTCAGACATATAAGATGAAAAAGGAAGAGCCTGAAGGTATTTGTCTTAATGGAAGATCTCGTTATTTGAGTGTGTGGAGTCTTTCAGAGCAGTGGATAAAGCTTTTTTGGGCAGAACAGGAATCCAACATTTAGGGGGCCTCAGGGATGAAGTATCCTCCTCTCAAAAGCCAGCTCAGTCTGGAAGGAACTAAGAAGGTTCTTGTACAGAGGGAGGAAAGCACAGGGGAGGCTTTGGTAAAGGGAAAGGCAAGGAGAGTCATTAGTGGGATCATCTGGAAACAGGAATGTTTGTCTACATTCTTCCTGTCAGTGAGTTATAACAAATGATGGATAAATTCCCAAGAGAAGAGGAAAAGGATTGCATTGCCCAAATCTCTTTAAATGCCACATTTAGAGCAGTAGCAAACACTTTATTGAGTCAAATCTGTGCTGGCTAAGAAATGGGAATGAATGACCTAACAGACCTTTCTCAGCAGTAATGCTGTGACCCATGACATACCAGCTGACGCAGTTATGGCACCGATGCTTGACTCCTGTCCTGGGCACAGCTGTCACAGAGATTCAGATGCTGGGCTCTGGGAGCACTTAATCCAGCAATTTAATCTACAATAACTCTGTCGTCACACAGAGAGGAGGGAGCCCAGGCAGCTCCCAGGTTCTTGCTGTGCTGCCAGTTGAAGGGATTTGCAGGGCCATCACAGTGACCAGCCGGTCTTTCCTGTTTTGTTCGCTCAGAATTCACTCATCAGATGATTTCTAAGCTCACGGTTTTCAGAAATAAGTTGCAATTCTTTCCTTCTCCCACAATCTTGCAAAACCCTTTGACTGGTACAGGCTCATTTTGCCATCTATGATGTGGAGCTGAAAAGCTGGCCCTAGAGCTGCTGGGTTTTCTTTGTTTTTATTGAGTTCTTCCTGCAAAGTATCTTTAAATCTTGCTGTGGCTCTGCTAAATTGGACTCAGTTGGGATGCAGAGAGCTATGTGCTGCATACTGACTGGCAGCATAGGCTAATTAATTGCACAGTGATTACATTAACACACCTGCCCCAGGCTGGCAGAAGGTTTCAGGTTGCTTGTTGGAGGCAATATTAATGACAATGGTGACTTGAATTATTGCACAGTGACTGCACCCTGAAGTGATGACACCACCATGACTCATTGCTTTAGAAATGAGAAGCCACTCCTGGCAGCTGAATATTCCCAGAAATCATCAGAACAGCAAGGGGATATAATCCACTGACTTTCATGCAGGTGCAGGCCTGGGCATACCTTAGCAAGGGATTTCAGAAATATTGCCATAAACCTGCTGACACTAAGGGCTTCCTGGCTGGACTATATGAGGCTGGGCACTCTGAATTTCCCTGGGGCAGCAGAGACACGCAAAAATTTTGTGGAATAGCAGCAGGAACTGCCAGAAGAATTCTTTACTCCTGCACATTTGCAGTTTCTACCTGTCACCAGACCTGCTTTGAGAAGAGACGTAAGGTGTTATTAAATCTAAACCTTAAATTAGAAACCAAATGATCTGTAGTGTACTGGTAAGTAATGACTGTGCACTGGTAAGTAATGGCCTTAGTGTTGTTGAAATAGATGTAAGAATTAGGAGCTAGGGTTTTATTATGTTTTATGTTTATGTTTTATTGTTTTTCTCCCTCTGAAAATTAGAAGACATCAAGAGAGAGCAAGAACAAGGGTTTGCTTTGCTTTCCTCGAGGAAAGAGATGCGATGCTATATTTATATTTATAGCAAAGCAGGAACCACAGGTCTTAAAATGTGTGCCAGCTGGCTTACTATTGAGGGAGAAAGTCAGACAAGTGGCCATAAACTACATGTGCCAGGTGACAGAGCAACTTTTTACACCAAAGCAACCTGCTACCTCAAGGGATACCATGTGGGACAAGCAATGTCTGAAGCTCACATGTGGAAACCCTTCAAGCACAGCAAAACAGGTTACAAGTGGCACCTGAAGCAGGAGGAAAAGATAGAAGCTCCTGAAGCCAACACACCAGTCCTGGTGGAAGTGGATGGTCAGTGCTGGTGATTTCTGTGGTTAAAAGAGAGACTTGGGAGCACAAGGCTTCATGGAGATGGGTCAGATCATAGTGCTGAGATGAAGACTGACAGAAAACTCACATCTCTGTTTTACACCCTGTGTCACAACCAACCCAGCTGGACTCCGTTGCAGGGCTCTCTGCTACTGGTAATAGAGGTAGATTTCTGTACCCATCTTTTTTGTAGTCACCTCCTTTCCTTATAGGAATAATCAGAGTTCTGTGAGCAGCAGCTGAAGTAGAACAAGGTTTCACTCATTAGACCCTTGCAACATACACAGCTACCTACGCTTTCTTTGGTTTGATATCACTTCTGATTAGACAGATGTTGGGGAATACATTTAATGCAGGTAGCTTGGTATGCAAGCTGCAGTGCAAGCTGCACAGACTTATTAAAAATCCTTGTTCAGACACATGTGAATTCATGTGCTGTTACTTTCAGTTCACTGTGAGGGAAGTAACGCAGTGCCACAGCTAGAGGACATTGAACTTCATTTTGCTTCTGTCTTAGAAGTGATAATTTCTTGATGTCATCTTCTTTACTCTCCTAAACCAGCCCATCTTTGATCACTTGATCAGTTCAGATCAAATTAATCCAAGATGAAGGAGAAAGATTAGTTTACTCTCTGGACCTGACTTGGGTCACCTTGCAGATTCTCATTTCTTTCTTCCGAAAGGTAGTGGAAGTGAGACCCTGCACTAAACCTAGCTGAAGGGAGAGGTCCATCATCTTTAGAATTCTGGAGTTGTTTCATCATAAAACAGAGTATTAGGAAGATGGGAATGCAGCAAAGTGACATATATAAAAACACATAGCACAACAGCTAACTCTGCACCAAACATAAACCCTGACTTGCAGGAAATTCCGGCTTTAATAAATGCTTTTCCATAACAGAGCCAAGAGATCTGACAAATATCAAACCAACAAACAGAAAGAAAATAATCACCAGTGAAAACTGCAAAATGCAGAAAGAAAAGATCTTGAGGTCTTCAGGCATCACTTCAGCTAATTGTCACCCTCTACTCAGAAATAAATATGTTTCTTGTTGTCTGATAGGCAAAAAGAAAGAGAAAAGATGTAGGGTGTTAAGCAAGTCATGGGAGCTCCCTGCATTGTAAGGTTTTTGGATGCACAGAAAAATTGGATCTTGGAAGTGCGTTGTAAGGTTCTCATACTGGATAATGGAAGCGATGTGACAGGCTTGTCCCATGAGACAGGCTTGCCTGTTCAGGAGTCCTTCCTACCTCCCAGAATGTTTGTATTACTGGTACACCTTGCTGACAAGCTCATAGCTCAGGAAGTTGTGCTTCTCACACTGTGGTCTGTGGAGAGCCTGTGGTTGGCAGAGCACTTCCTCCTACTCACTGGTCCTCTTGTTCCTACTCGACTTCAATGTCCACCCTTTGACTCTTTGGTCTTTGGACTACACTTGATGCTCTGCAGGTCCAGGCCTTTTGGCTCAGCCTGGAAAGGATCATGCGTAATAGCCAAGGCAGCAGCTGTTCCAGCTGTCAAAAGGTAAAACAAACCAAGCGTCTCCTAAATACCTTAACACCTCATAGCTCAGCAAAACTCTCTGTTTCCCACCTACTCCACTTTCTGTTACAGGCACCCCCAATTTCAGCAGCGAGGTTTTGCACCCTGCAATTGCAGTGTCACTTCCGCAAGCTTTTCTATACCTGCCAGGGATTTCCAAACGCCTGCTTCTGTGAAGGCTGGCAGGTGTTTGCACACACAGACTGCAGGCAACCACCTCTCCACAGCTGGACCCTGCCTGCACATGTTCACATAGTTTGCCAAAGTGGAGCACGTCATCACCCTTCCAGGGAGCTCCACTAATGGCACAAAGGAACCAGGTGAAGGACAACTCACCTGCCCTTAAATCATACACCAGTTCACCAAGCCCTTACTGCCCTGGACACATAAACCAACAGGGGAAATTACAAAAATTAACGACTGCTATTATAATTTTGGGGCAGAAAGGTGTCATGGCCACTTGTGTGGGTGGAAGAACACTAATTCATCTGTCAATTTATTAAGTAGCAAGTGGTCACAGAGTCTTCTGTTCACATATGACATCAGATTGCTGTCACACATTACAGAGCTCAGTTTGAAAGTCTGATAGATCAGCATCAACTGTGTGGACTTCTACCACTGTCCGCAGAGCACAGCAAGGATAGCTGAGCCAGCGTGGAGCTGAGCCTCAGGAGCAGGCTCTGTGCAAACATAGGGAGTCCCCCGGCAGAATAACCAAGCCTGTGCTAAGCTCTGGTGCCCTGGGTGCTGCCATTACCAGGTTTAAAGCTAACACATATATTTTCCCTCATTACTACCATCATGCAAGCAAAGGACATGACTGCAGCTTATCTGCGTTTGAACTGAGAAGAGTCTTGCCCCCTATTCAGTGGTCAGGAGACAGGTCAGCTCTGCAGAAGCCTTGCTGGATGAGAGCTACTGATGTTTTGAGGGACATGTAACCACTGTCACTCATCAGAACATAAACCTAGTGTTTAAAACCAGTGGTGGTTCTTTTATGTCAGGAGCCAGGCCAACTCGTTCAGGAGTGGAGAAAAAGGCAGTGCTTACAGTGCTTCCCCATAAGCCCTCCAACTGTTTTTCCTCCTAAATTAGTCAAGCTTAGCTGTAAGTGCCTCCGGGGAAACAGCAGCAATACCCCTGTCAGAGCCCCTTGGTTGACCTTGTCAACAACCTTTCAGCACTGGAGTGCTCTCAGGGATCGGGGAGGTGCAACTAAATGTTTATTAAGTTGCTAACTTTTATAGGTTTCCTAGGTTTATTAGGTCTGTCCCTCCATTTAAATACACAAAGGCATATATACTACAAAGAATTGCACGTGCATAAACCCCCAAACAAAATACAAGCTAATTCACATTACTGATAGTTCCCAGGTAGGGTCTACTAACAAACAAGGCTTCTAACACTCACACTCACAGTCATGACACAGACAGAAACAAGATAAAAAACAAAGAACAAAAAATTCCCTGCAGCAAAAGTCCTTCTTTCAAAGCCTCCCTCTTTTTTTTTATCTCAGTCTAGCAGTTTCCTGCATTCATTAACACAAATAGAATCTGCTGCCTCTGGCCCCAGACTGGATTGGGGCTACTATATCCTATTGGTGTAAAATGTTTTGGCTGATATTCACCTCACAAACTGTACTACTGTCTTTATGTAACCTTGCACATATATATTTTGCATTCACCAATTTGTCTCACAAACATTAACCTTCTTTCTCTTTTTACTCAGTCAAAACATACTTTTGCAAGCCAAAACAACTTGGCAGGTTTTATTAGCCCTACTCCCTTAATAACAAGCCCTTAATAACAGCAGACAGTTAATGATAAGTCATTCTCCCCCATATTTATAATCAGAAATTTTCAGAGCATTTGTCCTTTGTCTAATTCAAACCCAAATTATTCCCTTAAGAATTTCAGTGTATCAGCAAAATTAAGTATTTTTTTGTAACTGTGCAGGCAATGAAGGATCTTTTATATTCCTACAAGGCCCTTTCAGTGCAAAGAAGAGAGCTGCTGAAACGCCACCATAGCCAGGGTCAGAGGGGATAGAAAAAGGATATTTTCCTGAACAAAAAGCTGTAAATGTGATTGCTGGAAAATTCTACTTCCCTGGAAAGTCTTGTGCAGTGCAGGAACCAGAAGCAAATGTTTGGAAACAGACCAACAACTTCCTAAGCTGTAAGACCATAAGGAAGCCCCAGACCTCCCTCATCCTTCTGTGTCAGTGCTTTAGAGGGGCTCAGCTGAGCCACCAGCTGGGGAGAAGACAGATGGTCTTGTTCTCTGCATTCCAAAAACACCTGAAGTGTTGGAAGCCCAGAGCACTCCTGCTTTGACTGCAGGGTCAGGGCTATGGACAGAGGTTTTGCCCTTTCCCTGTTCATCTGGACAGGAAGGAAGACAGGAATGGAAACACAGGGAATGCTTTTCTATATTGTAATCACTTAACAAAGAGGGGAAAGGGAAATGGAAAATAAGGGAGAGGGACAGATTCCCAATCCCAACTTCATTAAGAATAGACTGGGTTTTTTTCTTTAATAGAGCCATTCCATTTCAAATCCTATATATTAAAAATTATGTGAATCTGCATGTTGTATTAGAGCCAAAATCCTGGGCAAAATATTAAGAGAAACATCAGACTAGTTATAAAACCTTATGGCTTTGCTCACACTGTGAGTGAATTGGGTGTAGACATAAGAGACATGAGAGGCTATCCACACAAACTTGCATAATGCTCTGCTAAGAAATACCTGCAAACACTTATCTGAGTCCTGATTTGCAAGTAGAAATGGCCATTTTGCCATGGGAAATAAATCCACTGGACTTTCATTCTGCAGTATCTGAAGGAGCAGAGCACAGGCCTTCTGAGGTCCCCCCTCTCATAAGGCACCACGCAAAGGGGCTTCAAACCAGCCTTTCACTCACTGACCTGCAGGCTTACTTACACACAAATATTAATATTTTGGGTAAGATTTCCTTCCAATGTGAATGTGAATGCATTTCAATACGCAGTTCTCTTAGTAAAAAGAATAAATATCTAAATCTGTGAATCTACTCTTTGTTTGTCATCCATAAGCCTTACTCCAGCAATTTCATATCCCCAATATTTAACTCTGAATAGGCACTGGAGAAATGTGTTTATTTCTTGCTTTATGATCTGATAGGATTCCCACCTGCATTCACACTGGGGTAAGGTTAGAGATCTGCCTTCCTGAGGGAAGGAGAGGAAGAAGAAAAGGCCTTGTTGGGATATTTCAAGAATATGAAAAGGTAGTGAAAAGGCATGGTCCCCCACCACCTTCTAGTGGTGAACACCTCTAGAACATCTTAGAAACACATAGAAGCTACAACACCTCTCTCACCTCTCAGGGTGAGAGGCGATCTAGTGTGCTGGGCTAAGTTGAACAGCCTCTCCTGTGGGTGGCCATGGCCCTCATCATCCTGTGCTAGTGGAGCAGCCTTGGGGCCAAAGGACCTGTTAGTGGAGCAGTGTCAGAAACTGCTAAAATGTTCCTGCTGTGACTGGGAGCTCAGCACATGACTGCAACACCTGCCAAACAGCAAGGCAAGCCTGTCAGGTCCCACAGACCCCACTAAACCATTGCTGGGACCTCAAGCTTGTTCATTTAACCTTGTTTATGGTCACCTGGACACCAGGGCTACAATGTAAGTAAGTCATGAGCCAAAGGCCGTGGGCTCATAGCAGTTTAAGACCATCTGTAACTGGGCTGCCTTGGTCAGGTCCTCCCCAAAAACATCAGTGCTGCACCCACCCACACCTCCAGGCTGCTACTGCTTGTCCAGCACGGGGGCACTCCGACTCAGGGGGACAGAGGGTGGAAGTAGGTTTGTGCTGGACACAATTCTCTGGCCTGGCTCCCTGTTCAGCCTGATGAAGCATGAACAAATGTAAGGTTTGGATTCAGCCCACTGCCACTAATCACCCTGAATTACTCCCTGGAGCTGCTGTTTCTCCAGTGAGACCAGAGATCCTCATGGTTGCGTAGGCTCCTAAATGGGGCACAACAATCAAACACCAAAAGTCAGGCAGGGTTAGTCCAGGCTCAATCTAGATAGCTAGCTTTAATAGCAGAGATAGCAGAATGCCAGGCCAAGGGACCAGCCCCACCATCTGTCCCTGTCTCAGCCTGTTCTTCACAATGCCCCTCTTACAATCTCTATTGGTTTCCCAGCACAGAGAACCCATCTCTGCTGGGAGGGTAACACAGTTGCTTTCCCTTTTGGTTGGAAAGTTTACCACTAGATCCAGTCTAAAACTAATTAATTTCTAATCCTAAAAAAGATTAGAATGGGAGTTCAGTAGAGAATTACACCAAAATGTTCTGTGTTATAAATTTGTCCTCTGGACAGAAAGTTGCCCAAAGCCAAGCTCTTTTGTGTCTGCTGATTCAGCAGGAGAAACTCTGAGCTTTGCCTGGTTTATGCTTTTGTGGAGAGTATCAGGAGTGATGAATTCCTTGAAGAGAACTCAAGGAGGTAAAAAAGGAAAGAGAGAACAGAAAAATTCTTGGCAGCCAACATGAAAGGTTGGGCCGGGTCCCAGGCTGTCATTTAGCCAAATATGTGGAACAAACTTTTTCTGCCTACAAGTCTGCTAGCAATTTGCTGTACAGTGATGCAGGTAGCCAGCAGTGCTGTCAGTCTCCAGATTCTGCTGTTTGTTGGTTTCTCTCTGTTTCCTTGGTGAATATTTCCAAGCAGTAGAAAATTTAATCCAGTTCACAAGGGCTGCTGCTGCTTTCTGTTCTGCCCAACAGCTGCTTTTGCAAGACAGAGGTTTCAAAAGACTGGCTTTCTCCAGAGCGCCATGGGAGGGATGTATATTAGCTGAGTGGATTCCCTATATTTGGCAAAGTTTTCCCAGCATCTACAAGGCTGTCTGTATTCAGCTGGTTTCAACGAGGCACTTGAAATTTCCCAACAATTCATTAGCCTTGCAAAAGCAAAGAGAAAACATTGATTAACACAGCCAGGAGATAATATCAAGCAGTAAGACAAGTCTTTCAACCCTACCAGGAACAGCGCTGATATGTAGACCCCAAAAAATCACCTAGAGCAAATACTAGCAGCCCCAGTCCTTGAAGAAACATTATCAGGGCCAGAATTCCAGCCCTGCCTCAGAGAACAACTCTCAGCATTTTTGTGCTCCTTCTCATCCAGGGCAATGGAGGGTACTGCAGAAAGGGCAGTCCCCTGGCCCCAATTCCACACCCTCCCAACACACCACCTGTGCTTCAGTTATAGAGGCTGTGTAAACACTGAGGAAGCTGGCTCAGCTCCATAATCCAGCAGGGAACTCACCCACAAAAAAGAAAAGGCTTTCTGAGAAATGGATCCTGTTCCTAGAACCACTCCAAATCTAAAGGATGATCTGGGTCAAAACCAGGCTTTCACTCCTTAACAAGGATCAAGGGGATTGGGCTAAAAAGTGATTACAATCAAATCCACTCCATGAGTCTGTGCCTCAGTTTCCCTTCCTATAATGCCAGTAAAAGATACCTGCCTTCAGCTGGTTGTTGGGAGGCTTAAAATCCATGAAACACCCAGAGATCCTTTCATACATACAAGGATTTTATATTAATCACACAATGCAATTACAATTACTGAAAACACCTTGTCCCTTTTAAAGGTACTAGTAATGCAGAAAGCAGAAATCCTTTACTCAGACATAAATACATCCCCTGTTTAGCAAAAAGCTTATAGAAAGTCTGGGAATGGCGCACACATAAGCATGTATATATTCATCAATCTGAAAAGAGCTGCATTCCATAGCACTCCCTGGCTCGAGTGCATCTCATAGAATATCTATTTCGGAAAGTGTGACTAGCATAACCAGCTATGCAATGCTCACATCTGCTAATCTTTTGCTGCTCAAGTAATCATCTTCACTTGCAAAAAGATTTATACTATTTTGGGTGCAGGCAAAGAGGAGCTAAGCACTTCAAAACTCTTGCAATTGATTATCTTGGTGGAAGCATTGCCGTAATGTTCCCACTCCAGCAGAGTATAGAAGGATCTCATTTCTGGGGGTAGGTAGAATTACTTTAGATAGCTCAGCTATTGAATGGACAGAGGAAAGGCTTGCAGCTACGATATTTACCATACTGGGTGATACTTGTAGCTCTATTTTATTTGCACAGGTTAAACAGCCCTGCCCCTCAACCACAGCTGCTTTTGCAGGGCTGAGTTATCAGGTACTTTCAGACACCGTCCCCACCCCCCCGTCCAAACTTCACAGTTAAAGGACACCAGCTGAAAGCTTGCCTTGCCTCTCCGAGACACAACCACCTGACAGCCTCGGATGGATTCTGAACTCAGCCAGCTACAACTCCGGAAAGTTACTCCAGACTGACACCGGTGTGTGGCTCCAACTAAGCCATGTGCATCTGTATGTTTTAAGGATTCCCCCTGCCAGAGTGGGAGGATGGGATTGGCACTTGTGTTCCCCATTGTAAGAGCAGATCGGGGATGCCAAACAGTGCTAGAGGGAGAGTGAGGTGCCACGGGTCTTGGCAGAAAATACAGCATTAACACAAGTAACCTTGTGTAACAGCTCACGTTCCCCCACAACAGATAGGGTGCAATCATTGCACAAGGACAACTCTTCTCTACCCTGTGTACCACTAGCAGCCCTCCCCAGCAAGGAGGCATAGAAATGGTTTGATGGACATGATTTAACCCCTGCAGACACTGTTCATCTTTTTTGACAGATAGTTCTCATGGATGCCTGCCTGCCTGTTCAGCTGTCTTCTGACTGCTGTTTCTCTTCGTGGAGCTAGATCAATGCCAGAGCTGGGGTGTGCCCAGCACCCTTACATCTCCCACTCTGCAGTATAGATGTGTCCCACCTCTGTAACAATGAATTCACTGCTGGCTGGCTCTACTGGAAGAGCTGTGCACCCTCGTTCAAGTCATGTGCATGAAGGATTTAATTGGTTCATATATCTCCCCTCAGGTGCTTTGCTCTTCAATTCATGGGCAGCCTCTGTTGATTTCATCCCACAAATGCCATACTCTGTCCCCTGTGGCCCATGGCTAGTACTCCTAGTAAACTGACCTAGCTTTGAACAAGTCCTACAGCACAGAGAACATAGTCAGGGCCCCAGGCTGTGCCCACCAGGGCTGTATGGGCATTGCCTCCTCTCATTCAGCAAACTCTGGAGAAGAAAGCAACTTCACTAAGTCTCTTTTGTATCACCTGTGTCCAAATTTAAAGAAAGACATTTTTTCATACAGACAGACAGGCAGGAATGATTTCAGAATATTAATGTTTAAAGGTGTTTAACATTATAAAACACCTAACAAGCATTCCAGGTCCCTTCAGCTCAGACTAATACTAACAGCAAATACTAACAGTGGCAAAAAAATCACTTACTCATCAACATACAACTCCTGCTTAAAGTTTTTAGAAATGTAACTGGGGAAACAAATGATTGGCGGAATTTCAATTTCCTCCTCTTCCTTACATGAAACATGCCATAAGGGCTATTTCTCCTAAAATACATATAACTAATTGACCAGAAGAGTTTCTGCTATAGGTCATGCAAGCCTGGGAAGCTGAGGTATGTACCCTTCCTGAATAGAATGATGGCTTTCAAGCCCGTCTGCTATTAACATCAGAACCATCTTGCCTCTGACACCTTAAAAACTCTTACTAAATTTTAGTTATTAAATTCTTATGTTGCATTCATGATTGTAGTGCTGGTACTAAGCTATTATTCGTATCTGTGACAACTGTGGTACAGGGACCATAAGATCAACAAGCATGAGGTCTTGACTTTATGGACAATTTTTTAAAACAAGCACCATTTACTTAGGGGTCTACTTATCTACTTATCTGTATTGCAATAGCATTCCCAGTCCTCCCGAAAGGTAAGGGTATGCTCATAGCTGGAGAGGGCCCTTACCTCCCTTACATCCAACTGGTCCAATGTGCAGGTGTGGCAAGTGGATGTGGATGCACCATCCTTGAGGAGAAACTCATTCATCCACAATCCAACTGCCTTGGGGGCCAGCTCCAGTGTGAAATGCCAGCCAGTCAGAACCCCATGGATGAAGAAGATGGAGGAGGAAGACAGGTGGATTTTGTAATTGATTACCAGAAAAGTGTCTCTGTAGGGACCTGTGAGAGGTCACAGGAGCTCATTTGAGGATGCATGTGTGGAGTGGGTGAAGTTGAATTAAAGACAACTGAGGGATTTTTTTCTACCTCCTACCTGGCTCTAGATGAGGATTTACTCTAGAGAGTCCACTTTAGTTATTCATGGTGAAATACCCACCCAACACCACAGAAAAAAATTAATCTCAAAATTAGGATTAGGAAGTAATCTAGGACACAGACTGAAATGCAGACCACTGCAGACCCATTCCTGCTCTGAGATCCAAGAATTGCAACTTAATCGCCCCTCTAGCATGCCTTTGCATTGACTGCTTCCACTGGTTCTTGAAGGCCTTCTTAAGCTACTCTTCTGCAGTGAAACATAGTCTCCTTTCATTCTTGTTTTCTCAGTTTCTATCCAAAACTATTTAGAAGGAGAAATCTGAGGTCTTCTTTGGCAGTACGAGTAATTTAATACTACAGAATATTATGCTGCCTTTTTTTAAATTTAATTATCAAACATCTCAGGTTTGTACCTATTCCTGCTTTAGTTTATCAGAAGTCCCTTCCATATAAGGCCCCAGTTCAGCTCAATGGTCTATGATCTAGTCGCTGCTCTGAACACCAGGGCTACCAGCACATCCCACACCCTGTGACTTTAGGACCATTCTGTACTGATTACAGTATAGCAAGAGGCATTATAACCTCTCCTTGGTCTTCTAGAGAACATGTGCTAAATGACCTTTCCCCTGGTTCTTTTGGATTCTAAATCTAATTAGAAATAACATAATGACTTGTTGAATATTTTAATTCATTGTCATTAATTTGTAATTCGTCACAAAGGGTAACCTAAACAATCACAAACATACAGACACCTTTCCCTACACAGCTGGGAAATTATGATAGACTTCTGGGATACCAAGGACTTTTGATGACCATATCTATCCTCTACTCGCAGATTTGCACTAGAATTTGATCAGTAATTCCAACCAGCTTTCTTTTCTTTCTAATTACCCTTCCAAAGAGCTATTTCTTTCTATTCCCAAATGCAAAAATCCTTCTCCTTTCAAAATTATAAGCACTAAAGGTCTGTGATGGACAATTGTGGTGATGTGTGATTAGCATGTATTTCTCTCTGTATATTATTGTTCTGTTACTTGGTATGTTCTGTTATGTCCCCTTCCCTTCCCCTCCCTTCCCATTGGCTGGAGCCCCTATAAGAACCATAGGCCGGAAATGGGAAGGGCTCTTCCCTGGTTATCCCTGATAAGCTTGGACCCTCCACGAGGCCCGTTGCCTCTGGAGTGAATAAACTTATATTATATGTAACCATGGAGAGCCGCCAGCACCTTCTTTGTCCTCCGTTTCCCTCAGCCTATTCCCCCTGGGGAGTGCAGGGGCACACTCACCCCTCTGCAAACCCTGAAGAAGCCTCCTCCTACTGGTGCCCGAGGCACGGGCTGAAGAAGGAGTGAGGCAGGTCAGGGGAAAGGCTACAGACAATATTTTGTACAAGTTTCACTAAGACACTTTGGTTTCTGTGCTTTTTGACAACCAGACCAGACAAGCATTTAAAACTCTGGGATGGGATCTTGCTGCAGCTTTTATTTTTTCCTAATGGATTTGGCTTAGATACTGGCTTTTATGTCTATTTTTCAGGTGATTTTAGAGATTCTTCTGAATTTTACAATCCTATATTGTTGGACTCAGAGAAGCCACCTATATTTACTGATGAGTTAAAATATAGTCCTACTACCTTTTGTAAAAATGCTATAAAATAGATAATCTCTGAGGTATCTGGACTGTGTACAGGTGTTTGATAAGAGATGGAGCCCATCCAAACTTGTGCCAACCAACCCTCACAGCTAGTCTCCAGAACACACTGATTTACATGTAGACATGTACACACAGAGCAAGAGAGATGTGCTCAACATATGTCTACATTTTTCTGCCTATGTTGCCTCTAGGTTGGAAAGTCAACAATACAAACCAGCACATAGCCATTTAGGACAGGAAGTGAAAAACTATATTTAGCTGAAACTGTAGTAGAAAGTAGATGGTAAGAATACTGCTTACGTTTGTGGCCCCATTTCTGTGAACACTGGTGTAAAACTGTCTGCAATGATGAGAAGTTCCTACTCAGGGGTAACATTCCCAGTGTGGTCTGTCCACCAGTAAACAGTGGGACAGTTGCCTTCTGTGTTAGCACCAGTACCACTGCACAACATGCTGCATCTGCTGAGTTTGGCAAGTACTCACTGGAAGTGCTAGAAAGATCATATAACAAGTCAGTGTAGTTATAAACATGCTTTTCTGTTAAATGAATTTCAGGAGATTTTTGTCTCCCCCCTGAGCATACCAAATTCAGGTAGCTTTGGAGAGCACCTCCTTCTTTGTGTCTTTACAGTAATATGCTGACCTTGGTGTAATGCATCATGAGCACAAAAATTTCCTTCTTGAGAAGCACCATTTCCCTTGAATGGAAAGTGTATCTCTTATCAGAACTTGACAGACAGCAGGTATTTGATAACACTGATTTGTTTCCAGATGCCTGAACTGTCTCTTCCCCACTTAAACACCACATCTCTCATGTTGTAGGTCAGATTTCTTTTGAGCAGTACTTTGCATTGGGTCCAAGACCTCCTGAGGCTAAAAGGACTTGTTCCCGCAATTCAGTTAAGCTTAGATCAAGCCCTTTACAAAGGATGGCTTTTGAGGAGTTTTTAAGAATTGTTTTCTCAGTTCAAACCTGTAAATATCAGTATTAGATTTATTTACTACACTACAGAGACATGTATGTAGCCTGGGTAGATAAGTCACTTGTTAACAAAGCTTTTGTGGCCAACAAGTATCTAAAAGCTCCCATTCCAGCAGAAGTCGTGGGTTTGATAGTGTGCTTGATAGGGTCTCTGGTCTGCTCTACACAGGAGATCAGACTAGACAATCAAAACAGTCCATTTTGAAACTAAAATCTGTGAGCCTATCAGAGTTGTTCAATTTACAGATTCCTCCAGTGTTTGTCCTCTTTATGTCTAAATTCATCACATGAAATCTGTCGACTGTGATGGTGGTTTTGTGCCAACAAGACTTGTTACCTAAAAGATCATTACTTCATTCTACATTCATTACTACAATTATTACTTCATTAGCTAACCTGGTGTCCCAGAAATGAGAACCACTGTAACCCACCCCAACTACCTTATCACAAAGGACTATTCAATATTTGCATATAACATCTGTCTCAGCTCCTGTCTGCTCTACTCATCATTTCCTCCACACATTTGCCAGATGTTGGAGTGAAGGCATATATCTTTGCATGAAACCATGGTCACCATGGTCAAGCAGCTCACATTTCTCCAGATGTTTTGTGATCTCACCACTTATTAATGTTCCTAGGAGTTAGACTGACTGTAGGTCAGAATTACTGGTTAAATGTCCCTGTTTCTCTCTCAACCCATTTTGCAACAATTTTATTAGATTGACTTCTATTCAGCCCCTAGCTACACTTCTCCCTCACTCCTCTCTGAGTAACTACTAATTTTGGAGGCAGATTTCTCCCCAGTGTCTTTCTGCCATTTCATAGGCATAAATCAGCAAAACCACAGTCTCTGTGCATGTGAGTAAGCTTTCCCTTTTAACTAATAACCTGAAGACTATGGTGAATGGAGGTGCAATCTCAGCAATTGCCCATACAATTTTTGTGCACAGAATTTTAAAATCGGGTCCAGATTCTCCACTGGCAGCTTGTCCTGCGTTACCATACCCTTTGAAAGCTACCAGCTTCATCTACACATATTTTGTGAAATTGGTGCCTAATTGTGACGATAACAGGAAATTAGTTAACACCATATAGAAATGCTTCTAATTCTGTAATGTGTTGGAGGCCACAAGGCACACATGCTGAAGTGTAATTTTGAGGGTCTTCACCAATGTTATAGCATGTAAACAGAGTTAAAATAAATTTTAAAATATCCATTCTTTTTTATGAATGGAAGATAGATTGAAAATAAAGACAATCAGTTAGTGAAATGAAATGTCATTCTGTTAAATTGTTCAGATGCTCAAAAAGTTCTGAAGAATATATGCAGTATGTCCACTGATGCTTCAATATTCCTCCAACCACTTGATACAGTACAAATCTAGGGTCTATGGCTTGTTTACTTTCTCCTGCAAATCTAGACTGAAAGCAAACCTTTGCAATCATGTTGCTCCTTTCAGATGAGCTGAGAGATAAACAGAATATATCTTTCAGTTTATAATACTTAACATCTTAACTATCACAAATGCAGGGAATATCTGCAAAGTACAAATTCTTTGATTTACCATCTACAATATTCCTCTTGCCAGTCTACAGGGATTGCATGCTTGCATTTTTTCCTTATGGCTGTGTGATCTTTGTCCCTCAGTGTTTAACATTGCATGGAACTAAGGAATTACACCTTGAAACAGGAGTGGCATTGTTCCACTTAATGCAATCAACTGAACAAGGCAAAAGCAGTGACAATTGTAATGCAAGGTTCTCCCTCCATCCCTCGAACTCCATGTGGGTATTTGGGAACAGTGCTACAGTACAGCCTGTCAGCAGCAATTTTACCTCCTTTTTTGACTGAGTGTGCTCTAAGTCTGGCAGCACCCTCAGTGGCTGAAAATGCGAGTATTCCATATCCATCTACCAACACAGCTTTCTACTGGACCCATCACAGACATATCTGGGAGCATTTATTCATGGAAAAGGAGCTGTCTAAGTGTGACAAATAAGAAAAAGTCTTAATAGCTGGTATTATTATTTTTTTCCAAGGGGGCGTGACCAAAGGTTTCAGCAACTATGTAATTTTCCCCTGATTGTTTGCAACAGGAAACCGAAATGCTCAGCTTCAGCATGGGCTTTATGATACAACCAAGCCTCAGGAGGATTCCAGCCTTATCCTGGAATCCAGGAGCTAGCTGACTGTCCTTCCAGTCAAAACCTGGTTTGTCTCCTACTATGCTTTCCTCTGGCTTGGTCGTGCAAAGTACAGTGTTTGTTGGCCAGGAGCAAGGAAAGCCTGTAGTCTTTTACTGACAGAAAGTGCATTTGAAGTCTCCTGGGAGTCTGTGGACGGGATTTGTGTATACCTTAGAATGCAGGAGCTGGAGTGACTACCAGCCCATGGCGATGAGTCCTTATCTACTTCTGCATTTGAGCAGAAACAAAGCAAGCCTCCCAGAAAAGCTTTGTCACATTCCAAAACCAGAGAACTCCCTTTTTCTGTCCTTTGCCCTAAACTGCAGCTTGGGATTCATCCTTCTTCTGGAAGATTCAAGCTAAATAAAGGTATTGCAGTTTGCTTTTAGCTGAAACATGTTAGGTAAAGGAAATATTGTAAATTACAGCACAATCATGTCACACCATTGTGACTGTATAGCTGATAATTTAGCAGCCAGCTTACAAATGCAGCCGAGAACTCTTTGTTAAGTAGGAAAAGGAAAGCAACAGTTATTAAAAATGAGCAGTCACTAAAGATTCAGGACTTACCCTGAGTCATCCCTGGCTCCCTTGTCTCCTGCTGATGTTTTCATCATTACAGCAAACTTAAGACACTTTCTATTTCACAGTGGCTTGACAGTTCCTCGGTAAGAAAAGCAATTCCTTTCCATCGCTGAGCAGAACTTCCACATCCTCAGGTTTTGTACTGAAGATGGTATTTCAAGGGGCGTCAGGGGGAGGATGTTTAAAACCAGCTTCAGGCTCAGTAGTATCAGAGGGCAGAGGACTAAACAAGCACTGAAATGAAAGCAAACGACCAAGAAGATCTGATTTTAGCCTCTCTTATTTCTACTTCCTGTATTTATATGAACGGGGGATTTCAGGAAGAGGCAGTCTTTGGTGGTCAAGTGTGTGTATGTGTGTGCGTGTGTGTGTTATAAAGCCATATTTAGTAGTGCAGGCAGGTTAACCTTATTAGAAAGAAGGGTCTGAGTCTGTCAACCCGTTTGTTTCTCTAACTTAAGTAAGTTTCAGGGGAAATTGTTTTACAGACCACAGGTATATCAGGAGGCAACAGAGCATAGTGAACTTTGTAAAGGAGTTTGTAAGGCAGCAAAGCAGTAAGTCTCCGTCTGCAAATTCCTGAAGCATGTGTATTTCTACTGCTTGAGTAACTGGAACCAGATGGAGCTTGGAAACCTTTATATTTACACAGGACCTGAGAAAATGAAATGTCTAGCACTGGCAGAGGACAGCTTCACAAAAACATTCCCAGTTAAAGCAAGAGCTAATGATAAAGTTCTATGACTGCTAGCAAATGAATAGCTATCCATGCTGTGAAGCTCCAGTCAGCATCAGAGTACATTTGACCTGGAGTTATTTAAGTGATCATGTTTGGTGTATGGGAAACCCGACTGAATATAGACCAGCTGTGGAGGCTGGGGACTGACAGATGTGCTGTCAGACAGAGCTGGTGGCACTCCTATTTGGCAGCCCCATCATTCCAGAAATCTTTTGATGTTAGGAGAATACATAATGGAAAAAATACGGCAGAAGTAGGAAGCAGAGGTCGAGAAAAGCAATTGCATGGAACAGAGAGGGAGACAAAGGTAACTTTTTGCCTCTTTTGTCTTTAGAAGGAATTTCTCAGCTTTCCAAAAATAGACTGTGCTGTACAGCCCACAGAAGAAATGCAAATGCCAGAGAGCTGCCAGTGTATTGCCAAGAGGAAAACTAGATCTCAGTGTGGAACAGAGCCAATTCTGCTGGCACTGAGCTAGGGAGAGTCAGGGGCACCTTTACCACCCCCAAGTCACATCTTCTGTGTAGCACAAGACCAAATTTTCCCACTTTTGGCGTTTTTATTTAATAAAGACTGTAACTTCTCTTCACATTAGAAAATTTTATCTTCATCTTAGAAAGTCAAA
>WEIV01000331.1:373384-415048 GCA_013390005.1 Calyptomena viridis | reverse complement strand
TTTTTTTTTTTGGTAAATATTTCAGTGATAGGAAACAGAAATCTCTGCTCTTTGTTTTGAGCATGCAGTACCTCGGAGAGTAATTTAACAACGTCCTTGCTGACAACACCCATCTTTTTTGATGGGGAAAATAAAAACAGAGTAAATGGGACACCATGTTACTGCATACGTGGCCAATCTGGCATTAGAACAGAAAAGAGATGAGATTTAAAGGCTGAACGGGGGAAGAGGAGCAAGGTTGTTTTTTTTTTTTTTTTAGGTGCTTGCTTAATCGCCTTTCAGTGCAATTAATTGAACTTTGTGAGTAGTATTATATTCAGCGCTGTCATCTTTTGCCCCCTCAAAGAAAAAATAATAGGACACTCAGAAAGAGAAAGGGGGGAGGGAACCCTGCTCCTCGGTGGTATGAAGAAATAGATTCCAAAAAGAATTGCAACAAAGAAGGAATTGCTCCTACATATTGTGTTTTTTAGCTCAGATCATTGGAACAGGGAGATAACTTTTGATGTTCCAGTAAGACAAATGGAACAAATACTCAGTTTAGTCCCCCATCAGTTTCCCTGAAAGAATTCCTGATGTTTTTTCTGGGTGACTTGCAAAGGTTCAATCCTCCTTTAATAGTATTTGACCTGCCATCTCTTACCTGCCAGCCACCATCTCTCCTTTCTGAAGGTGGGGGGGAAGGGTGGGGGGATGGATTCATCAGCATTACATAACGGTTACCTGGAGCATCACACGTGTTCTCAAACTAAGGATGCCTCTGGACCACAGGCAGGAGATGAATTTCTGTAATATTGTAGGTCAAGTGCAAATGGCTAGGAAAAAACTTTCACAGAGCACCACTTTCCAGTGTTCAAACGTTTCCCCTGTGCATTTCACAGCAATTCCTTTCCCACTCATTTAAGCCAGACAAGTAATATGTTTAACCCTCCCTCCAGTAATGTGTAAGTAGTGTAATGAAACAAATGGTATCTATAGATCAAATATACTGCCTTCCTGCTTTTATTTCCCCCATCCGCCCAAATCCTGCATGACATCATTAACCACAGGCAGTGTGCATTGTAACCCCAGAGCATATTAGGGAGTGAGGCTTGGCATCCTCCGAGCTCCAGTGCTTTGCAAACTCCTTCTGAAACCAATGAGATTTTTTTTTTTGTTTACACTAGTGGATACCACTATCTCTATCATTTACCTGGAGTATGAAAAAGTTAATTAGCTATTTGGCAAGAGCATAATGGGGCATGTGGCTGTTTTGATGCTGTCAGTCTGCCTGTCTCTTTCTCACACATAGTGTATGTAGGCAACTGTGATCTTCCTGTTGGTATCAACTCCTGTCCCACTTGTTCAGGGTTTTAATTAGCAGGACATCGAAGGAGGAAGAGTAAACAGAGACATCTCTTGTGCTGTAGGTCTGTCCTTGGTCCTCATCCTCTTCTCCTTTCCATTGCAGGAGCTGGAGTGGCTGTAGGGGGCAGTGCACTGGTAGCTAGCCATGATTGCCACTGGAGGCCTCCTGAGGATCTCAGCTAGAAAACAGGATCCCTTGCGACCTCAAAGCCAAGTCCCGAAACGCAAACGCAAGGCCAAAAAGAAGCGCAAGAATGATGTGGTGGTGGTGAAAGGCAAGCTCAAGCTGTGCTCCCTCTCGGGGCTCATTGCCCTCTGTGGCATCCTGGTACTGCTGGTGGGCATTGCCTTGGCTGTGGTGGGCTACTGGCCAAAGTCCAGCCAGGTGTACAGAGAAGGCAGCTTCAGTGCGGGCCGGCACCTAGCACCGCAGGGTGCCACCCCCAAGAACCACTCCCAGAGCCAGGAAGGGGCACAAGCAAGGATCCATCCAGAGTCACCCCTCAGAGCCAATACCTCCACCACTGCTACCACAGGTGGGTCTCCACAGTCCCCCTCCACTTCCTCATCCCCTCAGGCCTCAGTGGGTTTCCTCTTCCATCTTTTCTCGAGCTACTTGCATTCAGACAAGCTGAAGGTGCTAGGCCCTCTCATCATGGGTATCGGCATCTTCCTCTTCATCTGCGCCAATGCGGTATTACACGAGAACCGTGACAAGAAGACCAAGATCATCAACCTGCGTGACCTCTACTCTACCGTCATCGATGCCCACAGCCTGCGGGCCAAGGACGGAGGCACCCCAGCCTCAGCCCCTCTCAACGGCTTTGTTAACTACATGCAGTCCCGAGGCCTGGAGCTAAAGCCTGGCAGTGAAGGTCTGGGTGCTGCAGCCATGCTGGCTAAGAGTTCCTGGCCACCAGGACTGGGTGTCTCTCTTTCCCCACTGGATCTGGTGTCCTCACCACGGCGTTCCTCCTTCTGCACCCCACCACAGCCACCCAGCCTGGCTGAGGCTGTGTACAGCATCTGCCGGGAGCGTGCTGCCCTTGCTGGCCACACTGTCACCAGCCCACCCTGCAGCCCGCTGGAGAGCTGCGACCAGTGCAGCACAGCCAGCTCCATCATCAGCTCTTCACTGAGCGCTTTTGCCCTCCTGCCCTTGGGGTCGAGCAGTGGAGGGGGAGGCTGGCGGAGACCACCTGGTGAGCGAGGAGTCCAGGAGATCCCACGGGGGGAGTTTGAACTAAGCCTAACTGACCTCAGCAGCAGCCACATCGAGAGAGGCCGTGGGACAAGGAGGCACAAGCTGGTTCTCAGGCGGCAGAGCACCAGCTGCTTGCCTGATGCCAGGTGTCCCCTTTTCCCTGAGCCACCTCGGTCACCAGCTGTCAGCAGGGTCCTGGACTCCAGCCTCTTGAGAAAGGCATCTTCTAGCTACTCCAAATCTCTGGATCTGGAGGGATCACCCCCCTTAGCCCCTCATACCATCACCAGGACGGACTCCCAGAGCTCCCAGTCTGAGCCTTCTAGCAGCAATAAGGGCTACAGCCACCTGGAGGAGGCAGGCACCTCCTTGGAATCAGTTGCCAACACTGCAGCCAGTAGAATTCAGGATTGTGAGGAGGAACCAGCTGAGAAGACGGACCCCCTCAAGGCTACCAGCAGAGAACAAACAGGGAAGCAATCCCAGCAAACTCAAAGACAGTACACAAATAAAGAGAAACTCTTTATGATTTCTAGGTCACATGCTGTATTAGGGCTGGAGGATGGGGAACTGGAGAGTACTGGCATCTAAATAAAACAGAGAAGGCGTGAGGACACCTTGCATCCCTCCACAACTTTCCCCTTCTTTGTCTCCTTGTGGACTTAGGAAACCAATTAATATCCAAAGAGCTGCACTATGTTACCCTTGAAAATTGAATTCCATAAATCCTGTAGGTGACTTCAGGAAGAAAAAACAAAATCCCTTCTGTCTGATCGTGATTGCATGTTTCATGCAAGCCAAATTGTATTAAATATCCACAGTCCAGCAAGTTCTTTGGATCAGATTAATACAATTTTTGGACAGTATAGCTGTGCACTTTACTGTTTTGATTTCCAAGTGCCCGTTCTTCTCTTCTGATTTCTTTCTTGCTGATTTGCCACAAACTTCTTGAAAACTGCAGGCACCTTTTTAAGCTTGAAAGCAACGTGGTCTTCAGAAAGAAAGCTGAGCTCTATCTTTGTTTTGGTTCCATAACTAAAACGTTTGCAAGGCCTTAAGGATAATGTACCTTGACAAAGAATGAGTTTGTTTAAATTCTGGAAAAAAATGACAGTTTAGAAGAGACTGGAGCAGAAAAGAGCTCTGATGATTTAGTTAAAACCATTACGTTCCTGAATTCAAAATACATATTACTACATGATACTTTATTAAAGTATTATTACACATGTATTGAATAATAGCATTAAAAGATTTTTTTTTAATAAAATATTTACAAACAAAATTTCCATAAAAAACAAGTCCTTTATTTTGGTAAGTAATTACAAGTGTCAGAAATTGTCAGAAATCTTTCTTCATACTGTGAAAGATTATAGAGATGCTATGAGACCAAAGGTTTGCTTATACTTTTAAGTAGGTAATTAATAATTTAACTGTAATTTCAAAATAATACTAGTTCAGTCTCTGAGAAACCACACTGTAATTCAGTCAGCAGGTTCTGTCTCCATTTCCAACAGTGCTCTGTGACAGACAGCTGAAGAAATGTGAGATTTTGACATGCTAAGGAAAAACAAATTTAGAGGTTTAATCTTTTCAAATTAGGCTTTTTATGAGTAGCAGATTAATCTTGAACTGCAGCATCTTCTTTCTGGATTTTTCACTTCCCTTATAAATGTTGCAGTAAGTGTTTCTGCTGTTACTGTTCCTATTTGTAAATGCATGTGCTTATGCTTAATTTTAAAACATACTCATAGTCTCCTAGCAGTTGACCATATTGAACTCTGCAGAGGTTTCTGATTGAGTTCAGCATCATGAGGGTTTCTTCCTGCATGAGAAAAGCATCAGGTTTCCTGAAGAATGCCTTGTCTGTAGGCATATTTTTGGTAAATTAATGAGCTGTTTCATTTTCATAACTGCAGCATGGCAGGCACTCGTATTTTGCTAAAACAGCTTTATGTATTCAGAAGACTTTGTCAATACTTCAGATTTTAAATATGAGAAGAGAAATCCACATCAAACAAACACACTGTTTAGAGAGACGGAAGTCTTTTTGATGCAATTAAATTTTTTTTTGTGGTTTCATGTTTTAAAATACTTAGCTACATATTTGCTTACTTACAGTACATTGTGACATAACAACTATCACTAATACAATTGCCTTTAGTAGTCCTACAAAATTCTGTAATAAATAAGGCTAATTTAAAGGAAGAAAAGAAAAAAATATTATTTGCCACGTCAGTGTTGAAACTGGAGAAGCAGAAGTACTTGTGCTTGTTCTCTTGAGCAAGAGAGATATCCGGGTGGCAGTATCTTTCCTCTTGTCAGTGGCAACCAGTGCATGGATAATATGAACATCACTGTAGCATTTTTTGCTATCAAACTGCTAGCACGCAGCTGGCAAAAATCTGTTGTAAAACTGCCTGGATTGTCATGGGCTGGATTAAGCACTGCAGGAAATGGTGAGCAGGTGGCTCAGCTGGCACTGGCGTTAGCATGGGTTTTTCGTTTCAGTTCTCCATGGGCATATGCTTCTGCTCCTTCACCTGTGATTTCCAGAAAGATTTATGAGATGTATCTGAGCAGTGTTACCTGGTGCTGATGGAGATGCTAGTTACTGACAGAGCTGAAGACATCCTGTTTGTTATTTTCCACACTAAAGCCCTCCATGCAGGTGCTAGGGAAAAGGTGAGTTGTGTGCTACTTACTGGGTCATGGAGAACTTGTGAGGATGTGACAGGGGTTTGTTTTGTTCTGCAAGAGGGTAAAAAATGCTTTTTAAAATATTCTTTGTAAATATTTCTTCAGTCATCTGAATCTACAGTGTGCTCTGAAAAAAAAAAAAAGCAATTTTAAAAAGCCTCTGGTTACTCATTAGGTGATTTGAAACAAAGCAGGCTAGTAATTATTCTGATGATTAATTTACTGCAAAGCTTTCTGAATGACAAAATTGTAACAGTTTGGGTTTAATAAGTAAAATTATAGCTTGTTCCTGAGTTGCCAAAAAAGATGTGAATCATGAACTTTCTTCAGTCAAGCTGGATTTTTAATAACGACAGCTAGAAGTGATTTGTAACATATAGATTGATAAGCAGAGAAAGCTGCCTCTCTGTAAGTCATTATTTTTGCAAATTTATTAATGAAAACTATTAGTTGAGCAATTTATGCAGAGATAGAGTCAGAGTCAGAAACTTCTGTTTAAAATTCAAGGTGGCCAAGTTAGTCTAACACCCTGATGTTGGAAAATGATCAAGAGATTCAACCCCTGTGCACCAACTATGATTGCAGTTAGTACCATTAGCCCTGGGGAGAAACATAGCCGCTGGTAAGGAGCTGAGCCTTTCCTGGTCGTACCCACAGGTGGTGTGGCTGCTGGAGTTTGTGTTTCGACTGGTTATTGAGTCTCTCTGAGCTGGGCCTGACTGCTTCTTGGGACTCTAAGACTACCTCTTGGCCATCATTTGTACATCCTGTCACATGCTTATGCATTTTCCTCCAATCCATCTCTTCCTTTTAACCTTCTTCTCCAATGTCCTGTCATCTAGTGCTTCCTTTGCAGTCCTTGTCAAGAGCTGAGAAGCTGCCTCTACTTATAAATATTCGCTTGCCTGAATATTGCAGAAAGTGATGGGCTGCTGCACAAGAAGGAATTTATTAATTTAAATTAATTTATCTTCAAAAAATTTCTTAATTTTTATTAGGAAAGAATCATTAGTCCTTGCATTTAAGAAGTGGTATCCCTGAAGATATGTTAAGCTGGAATACCTAGCCTTAAATTTTTGCTATGGAAAAATCAGCTTTTGGTTTAGAAATGTGTGGTTTAGTTTGGGTTTTTTAACATAGAAGTGCTATGATATTATATAAAATATCCAGAGGAAGGTTAATTTCTGCCTGAACCCTCAGAATACTCCCATCTCTAGGTAGAAGGCTACATCTGTTCATTACGAGCATGGATGATGTTTGGACCAGTCTCAAGACAGACAAATGCCCTAATTGTACTTAAGTTGTTCTGCTGTTTGTTGCAGAATCCTCAGGACTCTGGAGAAGCTGCTGACGTGATTGTACTGTAACCCAGTTCTGGCTCAGTTTTCACTGGCTAGCAAAGTATTTAAAATCCTTGCATTAACCTGGCTTGCTTGGCTGGACTGAGTTACCAAACTCCCCAAATGCTGACATATCAGCTGATCTACAAAAGACCAGATTTGTTACCCTGTATTGTTTAGATACATTTTTAACAGCATTTTCAAGGACTGCTGCTGTCCAACAGTGAGAAACAGTGCACGTACAAACATTGAATTAGGTAATTGTTAACATAGTTTTATGTCTGCAATCTGAAATACAGATTTTATGGATTGTTGTAGATCTTCATAACAGCTAAAACCATTTACACAGGAGTAGCAATATGACTTCAATTTAGGAACAATTTTTATTAAAAGTAGCGGAGGTGGCAGAATGATGTCTTATTTGATTGCAATAAGAGGAATAGCCTTTGACAATGGTTAACAGTTTTTCTACACCAACTCCGCACAAAATACAAGTGCTCAGTGATAGCCAACTAGTAAAATCTTAATAAAGGTATGGATTTTGGAGGGCATTTTTTTTCTTCTAGGAAAAAAAAGAAAAGGTTTCTCTATGACCTCTCCAAAACTGTCAGTAGCAAAGACATAATGCTTTACCCAGGTCACTTAACTACTATTTTTCACTTTGGGCCTACAGAGAACAAGATACACAGCATGAGCAGGCACGACCTGAGAGGATAAATAGGGTATGACAGCCACAGGAAAAAAGTGTTCTATGAAAGAATATAATGTTATTATTTAATTTTAGAAGCCAGATTTTCTATTTACCGCTTCTAAAAACTCCAAAACGGAAAAGTCTAAGTGAGCACACAGTAGAAATTATCTTCTACCATTTAGCTTTCACTGTAAATGTAGAGGGAGACCCTGGAGGTCCAACAGAGACATGCACAATCAGGTGAAATGGCATTGAAGTTTGGGTGGGGGAACTAGGCTCCTAGAAAGGATCTGACTACATCACAGGGTAATTCAGGAACTAGAGGAGCATGGCTTGTGTTTATCCATTGGTTAGTTTTTTATCTAAATTTTAACACAACATAGTCAAGCCATAGTTTTAAAATTTTGGTTTTGTTTTTTTCCATTGTTGTAATTTTAACATTACAATGCAGCAAGAGAGAAAACTTGTTTAGTGAAAGTATGAAAAGAGATTCAAACAAAACAAATGTCAAAAATCACTATTAAAAATTAAGTCTAAGATTTTTAAAAATTACTTCTTTTTTCCTTCCCCTTTCTTCCCATTACAAGTTTGGTTCTAGCGAGGACATATAGCTGATACTCAGACTGGAAGGTAGAAATGGGGAAAAATTATTTGGCTTTAGAGGAGCAGCTTGTTCCATGCTAAACTTCACCGCTAGCATAAAAAATGGCAAGTAAAAAGTGAATGTTCAGAATTCAAGTGATTAATATATAACTTTCATACATGTTTACATGAACTCCAACTTTGAAGAAAACATAATCCACAAGATTATAGTTATTGCCAAACGATGGAGGAACTATTTACTGAAATATCTAAATATATAGAGATTGAATCATGGTTTGTTTTGTTGTTTTGGTTTTTTTTTTTTTCTGTGATCTGTAAAGGATAGGATGTTGCAACATTCAACATTGCATCAGATAAGATGATGTAATGCCATTGGATTACATTTTGTTCATCACTCATAAGATTTGGCATGATCCTTCCTGACCTGCCTGAGAGCAGGCTGAGACTCTGCCATACATTTTGTTGCCAAAAGCTAAATCAGCCATTTCTAAACAAGCAGGACTTCAGAACATGGCCATCAGTTCTGACAAGAGCTGGAGATGCTAAAGACTGCAAATAGAGCTGGTTTGATACAGAGTGCAGTGCAGCCCCCTTCACAACTTGGAGCAGCACAGAAACCTGTGGCAGGTTGTCTCCCCTCCAAAGGTACCTAAGTGTCACCAGTCAGCTCCATAAAGATAAATCCCCAATGAGCTAATATACTTCTCCAACACCATAAGCTTGACTTCCTTCCTCATTCCTGGAGTGTACTTTAGGTCTCTTTGAGGGGTGTAGCATGTTTTTACTTCACTGACTTTACAAAGAGAACTCATTTTAGAGAAATGCTGTTTGGTTTCAGAGCCTAATAGAAACTATTATTTAAAATGCTTATTGAATCCCTATTAAATTAGCATGAGATGACCTCACAGTCCTTAATGTATTTCTCTCTAATATGCCTTGGGCACAGAGCATGACTATCTTCCTCCGTAAAAAGATACAGCCACAGATGAAACGTGAAAGGACCAGATTTTTATTTTTTTTTAAAGGGAGCAGGATATAGGCACCAGTATGCAGTGATGACAGCATCTGGCATCATGTCTCTAAGTGATGTTTCGAAAACATGCAAGTAGCCTGCTGTGGCCTGCTTGTTCTCCAGCAGGAGATCCATCCTTCAGCTTTAACAGACCTTCTTTCTGCATGTCTTTCAGACTTATAAAACACAATATTACACAAAATACGTTAGCAATGCCTCCCTGCAGAATATTTAAGGACACAAGTGACACTAGGCAGCTGATGACATTCTGTTTCAAATGGGGAACTTAAAATGAGATTAGGTAAAATCTGACACTGCTTATTACTTTACTGTGATAACACAACATAAGGTGGTGGTAGTAGCAACTCTGGGTTTTTGAAACTTAAAAGTGTCTGCTGGTACTGCTAACGTAATTAACACTACAGGCTGCCTTGGGGCTTGAAAATGCAAACAGAACAGTTCTTGCCCTTGTGTTTGTCTTTGCAATATGTATAGTGTCTGGAGCAGCAGCACTGAAACAAGGACAGGTGCTGAGGCTGCATCTCTCACCACAAGCAAGCTTTGGAAGAAAGTTGTTTCTTTTAGACCATTAAACTAGAGTTGGTGCCTGTCACCTTAATGAAGCAGTTGTACTCTTTAGAGTACTGTTTGGGTCTGACACACAAAGGAAAGGTGAGGATGCCTTCCTAGCAATCTTCTTTGCAAGGATATACTGCCTCTCCTCTGGCACATATAAGGGAAAACCTGAATAGAAGCTGTGGCATAGTGAGCTCCTAGTGCTGCAGCATAGTGCCTAATGAGCTCCAGGAGTTATCCCAAAAGCAAAAGAAGCCAAAAAGAATGCAGGTTGCATCATCACTGATGACACCAAAGAGGCACTAATGAAGATCGCAAGCAAAGCAACAAGTTGCTGAGTTTCTGTTGCACTTGTCCTTGCAGTTTTGGGTTGCCCAATGTGGACAAGAAGAGGAACCACAAAATTTGCAGTTGCCCCAGCAGCAGACAGTAGCACTTGACTGCTTCCATCTATAGCTGGCTCTCTCATTACAACCTCGAGAAGAGCTCTCTGCATTTCACTGGAAAATTGGTCCAGTCCTACTCAAACATTTTATGTGGCCTAATGATTCACTAATATGTTGAATTCTCATATAGGCAACAGATTTCTCAACAGCAATGTTTTCTGGCAAACTGTATTACGTGAGTATCTGTCATGCTTCAACCCGAGCCAGCAACTAAGTACCACACAAAATGTTGTGTAGAATGTCTTGGTTTAATTTACAGCTGTAGATAAATCTCAATGGCAATTTAGGCAGTGAGGTAACTCTGCTGCCATAAAAATAATAGAACTCTGTGTTTCAATAAAACTGATAAAGAAAGTGAACACAAGTGTTTTGTTTAATCCCAGACTAGAGAAATGGTGGGAGACAAGAATCAGATTTGAATCAACAACAGATGCTTTACTTAGAATTGCTATTTTAAAATTCAGTTTCTGTTTAGACATGAAATTTCCACCCCATCAGTGTTCAGACATTCACAGATACTTTGGTAGACTCAAAATGTTGAAACATTAGGAAATTAAGGCATAAGTTATTTGAATTATTTTAAAATGTGTTATGGATTTCTCTGGGCAATTGGAATACTTATAAGGTGCAGGAAAATAAAGATTGCCCCCTAACTACCTTTAGATGTTCCTAAAACATTTCTTCTTTAACACAAAAATGGAATATGTGTAGCAATGTGGGGGATGGAGAAGGTTTTTGTCAGCAGGAGCTTCAAGTGGCGTGGGTGAGTAATAATCCATTTCAAACACATGCTGAAAAATGTTCCATACTATGATGTTGGATTGCCTAATCTTTTTTGATTTTCTTCCTACCATATGAGATGATAGATTATTTGCATTACTCATAGTAAATGGAAGCAATATCCAGTATGCACTTTTTTCTTGAAAAATCTGTGTTTGGCCAACATGGGGAGTATAGTTTTCATGACATTGAAATAGTGATTAATACCATGTTTTTACAATCTTAAAATATAGAAGTATTAGGAAGTCTTATTCTATCAAGAAGAATACTAAGAATTGTTCTGTTTGTCCTCTGTCAAGAGCTACAACTTAATCAGCTTTTGTTTAATTGAATAATTCTGTTACGGTAGAGAGTGGAAACAATTGTTACATGTGCTTGAGTCTGCATACTGCAGCAACACGACATAAATAAATCATCATGGTTATGCACACTGAAAAGATATTACTTCTACATAGCCCAAAGAACTGAGCCAAATGCTAAAAACTGAAATTCTGGTGCAACACATGGAGTAACATATGTATTCAGAGTAAAACAGGTGTCGTAGATGGAGATGGCAATGAGGAAGTAGTTGATCTCATCACAGCAGTGATTTAAAGGCATGGGCATAATAATCAGAGTTGTTTGAAATGGAAGGTTAGATTGAGCCTGCCAGAAGTAGCCAAAAAAATGAAATAGAAAAAAAAAAAGAAAACCCAAGGCAATGCCAAGGAGCCCATCTGCAGCCCAGATGCAGTGGCTCCTCGCAAGGAGAGAGGAGCTCTCCCCACTAGTACTACATCGTAAGTCAGACACATAGGAAAGGGCCCAGCTTAAGACAGGAGATCCTTAGTGCTAAGTTGCTGCTTTCAGGCCCCACCACTGCAGTCAGTGCATCTTTGTGATATAAGCGGATGTTGCCCTTCCAGAGACTGGTGGAGCATTTGCTAAAATTGCAGGCTGCAGCACAAAGGCTCTCCCTTAGTGAGTGAGGAGCAGGGGCCCTGGTGACAGCAGCAGCCTCAGCTTACCCTGCAGAGGAGCCCAGCACCCTCAGGAACAGGAACATGGAAGAACTGTTTCATAGAATGGTTTGAGTTAAATGGTTTAGTTTAAGGAAGAGACCTTCAAGATTGTCTGGTTTCAATCCCCCTGCCACAGGCAAGATCACCTTTCACTAGAGTAGATTGCTCAAAGCCCCATTCACTGTGGCAATGGACACTTCCAGGGATGGGGGATTGACAACTTCTCCGGGCAACTTGTTCCAGCGCTGCACTGCCCTCACTGTAAAGAATTTTTTCTTAAAATCTAATATAAATCTTCCCTCTTTTGGTTTAAAGCCATTCTCCCTTGTCCTATCACTACATGCCCTTTTAAACATTCTCCACTCCCATTACACACATTAGTACTGGCTGATATGTTTACATGTCCAAGGTTGGAGCCAGCCTATCACACCAAATCCCACAATTGGTTGCTGCTTCTCTGTATTAGCCGAGTAAATTAAAGACTACAAGAACTTGTGCCCCTCCTGTCTGATCTTACACCTTTCTTTGTGGATGCTACTCTGCACAGCCTTGATGTATGCTTGGTGGTACATTTGCTGCAATCCCATTTTGTTCCCCTCTCATTTTCCCTTTGCAGTAAGTCAGAGGTACACTTGCTCAGATATTCTGGGTAGGATTAGAGCAGCTCAAACACTTTGTTATGGCTCAGTGCCCCCATTGCAACAGGGACTCTGCAAACCAGAGCAAAATAGCCTTACAAGCAGCAGACTAACAGACTACCAAAGTGAGCTAGCCCAGAGCCTTTACCAGCTCAAAGGAGTGATACTGGGCATCCTGCCTTACAGCAGCAGGCTGAGCAAAAGGTTCCAGTTGGGAAATTCTTCCAGTAACAAACACCATGGAAGAGGTAGAAGTGCAGGATCCCATGCCACACTGGATAATCTGATTGGTGGAAGAAAAAAACTAAGAGTAGAATAGAAAACAAACAACAATGGAAAAAGCATTGTCAAAAGGAATTCTAGTAATGGGGTGATGAATCAACTTCGTAGATTCCTCAAAGGTGTGCTCCTGACAATAAGAAAATGAAATGCACTTTAATTTTTGAAAGGCAGATTTAACTATATAAATGTTTGTCATGGCTATAAAGGGGTTAGGGAGACCTGATTTTAAGCACCACCTTCACCCGGCACCTGTTTTCTATGCACAAAAGTATTGGTCAGAAGCAACTGTTCTCCCTTCCTACTCTTAAAAAGGAGAATGGTGTCCCTGCAAGTCCTGCAGCCACCAAGATGGGTAGCAGCACAGAAGTGGGGATGGTGAATAGGGCAAGTCAAGAGATAAGATATGCAGACATACCAAAGAATAGACACTTGGCTCTTGCTCTCAGTGAATACTAAGACATGGAGAAAGAATTTAAAAAATAAAATACATACTACAACAAGGGTTTCCATCTCTTATCAGATGAACACACTTTTGTCAAAGCTTAAGGTCCTGGAATTGTGTGGTATATTTGCATCATTTTCTTATGCAGTTAAAGATTTTTTTGTGCCAAGAAAAGTTAAAATGCCCTGGAAAACATCTTAAAAGTATAAATTTCAGTGAAGTTCAAGATTTGATTTGGTTTTGACTGATAATATTCCCAAACCTGAAAAATAAACATGTATTTATTTATAATTCACATCTACTTTGTAAAGGATTTCATAACAGTATTAAAAGGGCTTCAATTCTTCAGGATGAAATTATGTTTCTTCACTATAATTTTATTTCAATTATATTTTATTTATTTCAAAATAGCTTGACTATTTCTGCAAACAATCATTTCTGGGCACTTGGTGTGTGAAATTAGTAGACCAGGTCATTTCAATATCAATTGCAGGCTGTTTGGGGGTTTCAGTGAAGTCAGTCAAAACTGAAAGGGTTTTTCCCACAAAGCAAAAGCTGAGAGAAGAAAACCTTGTTGCCAGCAGAGCTGCAGAGTCTCCTGGAGCACTGTCATCCTCCCCATTTTCTGGCCAAGGCCCCTGCTAAGATTACATTTCCCATAGGTTACCAAACACGAGGAGATAGCACCCCCTGGGATAAGACTCAAGAATGAAGTCAATAGATTTTATACAGATAAAAGAATTCATTATTCTGTGAAGCATCATGCTCATGTCAAGATACTGTATTTCAAGGCAAAGCATTAAAAAGAGCAAAAGAATCTCTACATTTCTCAGTTAAATTTATTTCAAACAGAACTCCCAGCAATTGCAGAAAGTTGTTATTGAGATCAAATCAAAATGTCATCAGCTAAGACCTGGTATCACCAATGGCACTGCCACAGCTGGAATGAGTAGGATTTAACCTCAAATTCAGTTTAACTCTGAATACCTATACACTACAAAAAATCCTAATATAAATATAAACCACCTCAACAGGTCTGACTTGTATGAAATGTTTAAGAAAAGAGTGGATGTGGCACTTAGTGACATGGTCTAGTTTACAAAGTGGTGTTGGGACAAAGGCTGGGCTTGATCTAGAGGTCTTTTCCAACCTAGTTGATCCTGTGACTCCAATTCATTACTCACAAGAAGAGATCAGCAACTTCATCTCAGGAGAAAAACTTCACATAAAATTTACAAGAGTGTTAGAAATTCAGTGTAATCACCTCTCCCCAGCACATTTACTTGATAAATGTGTCACTAATTGAAGATTATTCATCTGCATAAAAGCTGAATCAGGCACCTACCAGAAAATAATACATGCTGAATTTCTGGCAAAGAAGAATATAAGCTACTATCACATATAGGTGCTCATCTCTCTTCTTTATATTAAGAAACTGAAGGTTCAAAAGCTAGGAAACAGCCAGAGAGCAATTTGCTGGGATTTTTTTATTCGCTTTAAGGACAGATTTACTTAACTGGAATGTCCAGATTAAAAAATAAGATTTGTTGTTTCACCTCTGATCCAAACACTAACATCCCACATCTTGCAACTTGAACAAAAATAATTTTAAGTAACACTTATGAAAGCAGTTGTCAATCTTCTCAGCTGATCTTAAAAAGCAGTTTCCTAATTTTAAAATTAAAAGTCAATTTATATAATGGAAAAGAAAAGGCCCTGGGTGGACACTCAATGCCTACATTTTTTTTTATAAATTAATTTCTCTCTCATAAGCTCAAAAAGTATGCTCTGATCTAACATATAGGCTTTTTAGGCTCTTTATAAAGACTTGCTTCAATGTTTCTGCTGCACAGGTCAGTGACCAAAACCCATGCTTGGAAGCCAGCTTCAGAGGTATTAAGCCTACACAGTGCCTGGATCTAACCTGGGAGTCCCATTTGAGAAGGAAACTGTACAATACAATTACAGAAAGTTGTTTAGGATTTATGGGCCCCCAGATGCATTCTGGCTCTCTGAATAGCCGCTTCCACAAAGAGAATATTTACCAAAGTCTAAAGACATGGCTTTTTCAACAGGAATAACTTGTCAAACTTGTCTTTCATTCCTGTATCTGCTTTTAGTATCAAGGCAATATAAGAAAGAAATGAAAGGCTTCATAACAGAGAAAAATCCATTGTTTGTCTGATCAAACACCATAAGCACTCCAGAGTGCCATAACATGCCTCCCTCCTGGCAAAGCAAGTGCAGCCCTTTAGCTGGGGGTCAGGGTAAGCCTGTGCAAAACTGCTTCAAGTTCTTTGCTAAGTAGAGGATTCAGGATTTTTTTTAATTCTTTTATTATTTACACAGAGTTTGAGGAACAACAGCAAATTTTGGTAAATATTTCAAATTGAGGGATTATTCCCTTCTACCTGTATGCGAAAAAACACTATAGAACTTCTGACACCATACCACAGAAGCTGAATACACAGATGGAAATAAAATGCTTCAAAAAGGTCGAAATGGTACTCATCCATGAGTTTTCCTACTCTTAATTGGAGGATTATGCATTTAACACACCTGAATGGTTGTAGGGCTCCAACCTGAAGCTACCACATTTCTGATGGCTCTGTTGTGCCAACAGAAGAGGCTGGCAATCTTTCTGACATGATGTGTAGGTAAACAAGGAGGCATCTGCTTTCTTCCACAGATGTACAAAGTACAAGACTACAGGAAGTGAAAGACAGCTGGATTGGCCAATATAATCTTTATTTCTTTTGGCCCACAAACATAGCTCATGTTCAGTTGCATCTAACCTGCAAAATATATAACATACAGAAAAAAAGCCTGTACCATCTGATATTTAGTGCTTAACAGCAAAAGTATTCAGGATAAGGTATTTACAGAACAATTCCTCTGGCTTTGGCATCCTGTTTATTAGAATAGCTAGTTAACAAATATCCAATTAAAACCAGCCAAGATGCAGGGAGATGCTGTTGTCAAAGCCTCCTCTCATTGGTGGGAAGATACTCATCACTGCAGTGCAATTCATCATTTAATTCTTTCCCAAAGAAAAAAAGCCACGTTTAGTGGGTAATATTGATTGCAAGTGCTTTCCAACCCCAATATTGTACCATTGCTTCAATAACTCAAGTTACAACATCCAACTGAACTCAATTAGAAATGAGCAAATTGCATTTATCTTCTACATCAACTGAGTGCTTATAAAGAAAATCACACAAAGTGGAAAAATAGTTAAAGGCCACAAAGAGAAAAACAATAATAGAAAAATAGTAAATGTAGGGATCATAAAGAGTGAGTCAAACTCCCTTCTGAGCCTAAATTTCACAGCATAATTTCCCTACAATAATCATGAAAAAGGATAATTAATCTGCTTCAGCAATATAGAGGCATTTCAGAAAACGTCTCCCACCTCCCTGACATTGTAATTGTCTAATAATCAAATATATTTCAATTAATTTAAATAAAAAATACCAGTGAACAAAAACATGGATCCCCTGAGCAAAAGCAGAGCACCAACAAAATTTAGGACTTAAGACTTAGTTTACATTCTCTGTCACAAAGCTGAAAATGTACTGTTATGATTTGAACAGCATTATAGAAGTTTATTTTGACTTGTCATGACAGACTAAAGAAGTGAATTTGGTAGATATTTGGGTTTAAGTGCTATTCTGAATTGTCAAGATTAATCACAATGACACAACTTAGATATTTATTTTAACTTAATGTACCAAAACAAGTACACTATACTACCAAGATAAACAAAATTATCATAATAATAAACTCAAAACAGAATTAAACTTAATTGTAACCTGTACACATTTAAATCCCAAATGTTTATGAGCTCAGGTTCACCACACATTTGCTACACTCCAGTGCCATCTGTCTATAACAAGATAATTAACATTTTCAGGAAGAATAAATACAACTTGTTGTAGAGTGTATTTGGTCCCAGGCCATTGAATCCACTTTTGTTCTTGTGATGAATGACACTGCTACTCTTTTTCCGAATTAAGAAAAAAATCAGTAAGAAACACTGTTTCCTCAGCATATATTTAAAGTATTTAAAGCAAACTTTCCTGAAAAAAAAACCAAACCCACACATTCAGAATGTACTAATAGAGATGCTCTCTAAGGTCTCACTCTTAGCTACTCCCCCAAATTAACCTTGAAGTCTTTCTCTAACACTGAACAATGTAGCTGCATTTTGAAGACCCCAGAGGAGCTGGGAATAACTGCTCTAGAATTTGCATTTAGAAGACCATTTGGGGACAGCCTTTTGAAAGTCCATAACCTTCAGTGAAGGGACACAAAAATAAATGCTCTGCCAAGCACTGCGGCACAAGGGATCTGACACAGACCCCACTAAGAGTACAAAAGAGGTTCATTAAATGCAGAGCCTTCTCTTTCCTCCTGCACAGTGGCTGGCTGGGGAAGGTTATTCCCCTGTGAAAAAGGTACAAATATAGTGCTTTGGGGTTTTTTTCCAAAATGCAGTAACAAGTTTTAAAACAATCTGATGTTAATTTAACATAGTGCATCCTAGCCGTTCTGCCTACAGGTGTATTCCCACACACCTTGTAGGGAAGAAAAATGGCATACACTTTTTTTGTGCATGTAAAGGGGGAGCTACTTCTTGATCACAGGCTTTTTTTGAAATGCACACATTTTTTTTGCAGGAAACAACAAAAAAGGAGATTTTAAAATACTGATGATCTCTTTCCAATGAGCGGTTAGAGCAGAAAGGGGAAGAAAGACATTTTCCAAGTGCCTGGCTGACTCCCTTCCACCCCTTCCGAAGATTCCCGAGGCCGCTGCGAGCGGGGCCGGGAGGCGGCCGGTCCCTTCCCTCCGCAGCTGGCTCTCCAGCGGTGCCATCTACTGGTGTCGCAGCCGCGAGGCTCCTCCGGGAACTTCACCCCCATGAAGGCAGGGAAGCGGGGCCATGGGGACACAGCTCAGCTCAGGCCTCAGCCAAAGGGCAAAGCCGTTAAACATCAGTCCCAGCCAAAATTTCCGATTAGCAAAATTAGCTCTTTTCCCTTGTACCCTCCTCAAGGAATTTTACAAAATCAATTCATCAGACAAAGAGAAGGAGAGGAAGAAAGAAGAAACCATAAAGGGAATTATTTAGTGTTATACCTAGTTTTCTTCCGAAAACACTATTTTCATAAGTCAGGCAAAATAATTCTCTCATTAAGTAGCTACACGATCAAAGAAAAGCATATACTTCACAAAAGTGTGTCAAGAGCTAAGACCATCTATCACTTACAGACATACAGTGAAGGACAGTGCTGTAATCATGGTTTGGAGTCACAAGTCAGAGCAGCTGTAGGGATTAGGCAAGAAAAGGTGTTTTTAGGCAGTATTCAAAGAGAAGGCAGGCAAATAAAGGAGCAAAGTTGAGGCTGCATGCCCAGGACAGGGGGTGAAGCAGGGCGGATTCAACCAACGCAGCAGTGTGCATTTGGATACCAGAAGTGTCTGGCAACAACTTTCATATCAATGCATGACTGATGAAGGGTCTAATCCTGCAAGCCAGAGATCACTTCTCTTTATAGTACATATGCTCACACACACTTAGGGTGTAAGTTTAGAGCTAGACATTTCACCACTACAATATTCGATGATGTGTCTCTCAGATTTTACTCTTTGCTCTGTCAGACTCCAAAAAGGACTGTTTCCTGACAGAAGTTAATTCATCATGCCCACCCCTCTGACCTCAACTGAGTGCAGCTCAGCCTACCTTCCAACCTGTGATTGCCCACCTTCCCCACCATCACCAAGCATGAGTTCAGATCACCAAGGACTGCAACAGTTTTATCCCAAACTTGTTGGCTGATCAGGTTCTTATTCCATTGCTTCAGTTTTATGCAAGCTACCCATCTGTTATCTTTGCTTTTCCTTGTTCCATTTTCATGCTTTTCTACACATCTGAACTTGCTGGCAACAAACCAAATACTGACTTCGAGCAGATCTCTCCAGCTGTAAGAAAAGTCCCATCTGTAGCTTCAGGCTGTCCCTTTGCCTCATTGATTTCTTTTTCCTTAATTGCAACTGAGGCCTCAGCAATATTTTCAAATGGTTTATCATCAGCTATTACTGTTGAGGCAAGCTCACAGCTTGCAGCAGTTGCTCCTATTTCAGCCTCTGCTACACCATTTGAAAAGTTTTCACTGGTTGTTTCTTTGAAGTCTTCTGTCTGCATTTCTTGTTCCTTACTCTCTTCTGTACCACTGGAGCTCACATTAATTGAACATTCACAATAGTAGTAACCAGACTCCTGCTTCTTCTTGCGCATGGCACAGAGATCAATTTGGTTGAAGACCTCTGTGCCAAAGTAACTGTCTTCATATTCTTTATACAGATCCAAGCAAATTTTCCTGAAGCCCTAAATATTGAAAGAGCAATGTGACATTATATGTATATTATACATACACAAATACACTTGCATTTTGGAAAGGTGTGTCAAATACTATCTTAACAAAACTTAGCAAAGAAAATATCATCTCAGAACCCCACCAATCCCTGATTCTCAATATCAACTTGATGTGGTAGTATTTAGGTTGATACTAAAAAAAAAAAAAAAGAAAATCAACCGTTACAAATTAAAGTTATAGGAAGTTTGCCTTTTGCTGAATTCTTCTACTATCCTGCCCTCTGCAATGAAAAAAACATACCAAAGATACAAAACCAGATCAATTTAACGTACTGTTATTTAAATGCATCCATCTCATTTTAGATATTTCAGTCACCACATCAGTGGCAATTCTCCTGAACTGCCTTTAGGAGGGACCTCTTGCCCAGTTTCATCCCACTGCTATCTTTACAGACTGAAAAGTTAACTCTTCTGCTTGATGTGCACATTCCACAACAATAATTAGTGTGCTAGAGGCAGCTCATACACCTGCCGTGTGACCAAGGTAGTATTCAAAAGAAATATAACTCTGTGACTTATTGTGAAATCAAGGTCATTTCAGCAAGCCAGAAAGAAAACCACAGCAGCTCTTAGCTACCAAGCACTGTCAGTATCCCAACAGCCAAATTTTACAACAGTCATAACATGTAAGTGAAAAGTATGTGCCCCTATGTATGTTTTCAGATGTTGACATGTTCTTTTTAGAATAAGATCATGCCATTGCCATAAAGCATGTGTTCAGAAATCACTGCAATGTATGACTGTCAAGACAAACTCAGCAGTCCCTCACAACAGTAATTTCTTTGCAGTTCTCCCCCTCAACATGTCTGGGCACAGCAGCACTAGCTCCCCTGTACAGGTGTCACTGGAGATGGGCAAGCAATCTGACAATTCCATGGTTCCTGTGGCTTTAATTCAGGCAGCAACAGTCTGCCAATTTACATAAGGGACTCCCACAAAGCATTTAGCCTATAGCAAACCACATATGCCAGGGGCACACATGTCAATAAAGCAAAGGACAGATGAGTCATTAAGCAACAGGGACCAGTCTCCACCTTCTCTTAACCTAATGAGTATGCAAGCTAACAAGGCTCCAAGGAACTCCTGGCAGCACATTGCCTTAAAGAAGTCTGTCAGTTTGTTCAGCCCTGCTCCTAAATGCAAAACGTCTTTTCATAAGATTTCTTCCTCATGATGACAGCCTTTTTAGCAGGTGAATATATATGGTTCACAGCATGGCGAGCATGAGAGGGTGGGCAGAACAGCCAGTGTCACCTGGACAGAAGCAGATATAAATAGCTTTACAATCAAACACCATTAGGCACTGTTGCCCCAAGTGACTAAAACACTTCAAAGTTTAATTAAACAAATAGCACACTTTTTTCTGTGCCCCAGAGATACCCATGCGTCAGTCAAAGCCAGGCTGTTTGGTGGCCAGGAGGTGTGTCACCTTAATGCCACCAGGTTCAAGTTCTGCTGAAATGCAGAAAGACACTACGCATGGGCTGATTTCTGGGTAATTCAGGATGATAATGGAAATCTGAGTAAGGTCACATCATCGAAGATAACTTATCAAGTAGCCAGAAGAGGGCAGGATTAGGATTGCCCTTCCATTTAAAAGCTCCTAATATTTTAATACAAGTGTGTGACTGCAGGATTGCTGCTCTCTCATCACTCAGAGTGGACCACAGCTATTTGCAGATCTGCATCAAGTAAGATGCTGACTCTACTTGAGGCAGCATAAAAAAGAAGGAACAAACGTTTTCAACTTCAGCACAGAGGCACTTGATCCACAGCTTGGCTCTGGCATAGGCAAGGTCAGGCAATGCCCAGCACTAAAGGCTAACAGCCCACACTGGAGAAGGCTCTTACTACAGATACTGAAGTGGATTTTCTTAAGAGGTCAACTGTTCCCTTTTGGCTCATTGGAAAGAGGGGTAAAAAAACTTGAAGAGCCCATATTTATGCCAGGGTCACACCACACATCTTGAACCTGCTGTTCAAACAGCACACACTGCTCCTTTGGTAGCAAAAAAAAGTACACAAACCAAGCTCCCTCCAGTCCCTTCGGATATTTAGACACAACAAAATTCAAAAACATGCAATTTCCCAAGATGAAAGTTAGTAGTTGCCATTGTTTTAAAGAGAACCAGCTCCTCCTTCTCCACAAATGAGAACAAGGTCTGCAGCTACACCACCAGTATCATTAAATACCTGTCTCATTCAAAGTATTTTTGAGATGCAAATTGAGAATTGTTTTAGTAATTATCTCAAGCTTCATGTGACTTAAGTCACATGAAATACTTAAACACCCCCCTTACAAGGAAGCAGTTATTTATGGTATAAAGAAAGTAATTACAGCCAGTAGATGGCATCATAATAACTAAAGTGATATTTTGTCTTACTCGTAGTTTGGCATCTTCTAGTGTTTAGGAAGACTGATTTCTCTCCCGCAGTATTTAGGAATAGGATATTATAGAAGTAGTCTGTTTTTCTCCTTCAATTCCCATTACATTTTGATCTTGAAAGAAGTGCAAAAGTTGACAGAGTCAACTTACATATCAATTCATGTGTCATATCTCAAAATACATACACACTAATCTGCCAGTTTGATCTTTGAGGTTATATCCTATGTTAAGGGTTGAGCTTTACTAACCACAGGGAGATTTGTACATGGACACCTCTAATAACTACCTAAACATATAGCCCCACTCCACTTTCACAGGCCTGGTGTGTAGAATAGGACTTTAGGAGCAAAGGTTTTGAGGTGAGAACAAATTTAGACAGAAGTTAGTAATGCACAGTAGACAAGAGCAGAGCAGCGAATGTTGTCTACCTGAATTTCAAAAAGGTTTTTGACACTGTTTCCTGACAGATCTTCATAGTGAAGGTTGATGAATTATCAGCTGGCTGATCAAAGAGATGGATTGAAAATTGGACAAACAGCCTGGTCCAGATGGTAGCAGTTGGTGGCACAAAGTCTAGTTGGAGGTTGGTAACTAGAGATATACCCAAGGGAACAATACTGGGTCCAGTACTATTTAACATCTTCATTAAACGTCTAGATATTGTGGCAGAATGCACCCTCAGCAACTTTGCTGATAACAAAACTAAGAGGAGTGGCTGATTCACCATAGGACAATGCTGCCATCCATGGGTATCTCAACAGGCTGGAGAAACAGGTTGACAGGAACCTCACTGGATTGAGCAAGAAGCAGAAAGTTCAGCCGTTGGGGAGGAACAAACCCAGGCACCAGTACAGGCTAAGGGCTGACTGAAGCAGTTTAGCAGAAAAGGACCTAGAGGTCCTGGTGGACGCCAGATTGACCATGAGCCAGAAATGTGTTCTTGCAGCAAAGGCAGCCAGTGGTCTCCTGAGCTGCATTAGGAGGAATGAGGCCAGCAGAGTGAGGGAGATGATACTTGGCCCTCTGCTCAGCACTGATAAGGCTACACTGGGAGTACTGGGTCCAGTACTGGGCTCACCACTCACTTGGTATTCCAATATTCAAAGACCTATACACTTGCACATGTATATGTGTATGTATTTATACATATGCAAGGAAATGGCATACACAAGTCACGCTATGCAGAAATAAGCTATATTTAGTGTTAGAACTCAAAAATATAACATGCAAAAAATTACAATCCTTTTTTACTATTTTAAACTTACTATGAAGTGTGAAAATACTCCAGAAAAAAGTCAACAGTAATTCCTACATGCCTACTGTGTAGTTTCTTTTGCATTAGACGTTGCCAGTACCTGCACTCATGAAAATCCCTATAGGCAGTATAAAAGAAAGAGCCTCCAGCAGAGAACAATCAGTTCTATCCAGCTTTGATTGTATCATGTATAAAAAAGGCAAATATCAAGTCAATATTAAGTACTTGAAACGTACAAATACAAGGCCACTTTCTTCAGCTATTACAGCATTTTTTTTTTCTTTCTGCATCTTCCTCTACTGTTTCAGGTTTGTGATATATTGACCTCATAAACACAAGTACTATTCCTGGAAACAAGCAGGACAGTATTCCACTGAGAAATGAGCAATCTAATCAGAGTTGTTTTTTACTTAATTGTTTGTGATGAATGCCATACAGTGTTGCAGCAAAGGTTAGAAAAGCACATCACATATTTCTAGCATAAATCAAGGCACCATCCTGACTTCCAACATAACATTAATCTTGTTCTGAAATTAATGTTACTCAGAAGCCAAATATTGCTCAGAAGCCATTCTACCCTATGGAAACAGCTTTACATGGTCTTTCTGCAGATTTGACTAGCCACAGCAGAAGGAAAGCACTCTCTATTTTACAACAGAGCCATACACAACTCTAAAATGAGTAAGAAACCTCATTTCTTCCAGCCAGATATGAGCAAACAGTTTTGTGTTGGCCAGTCTATATACAAGCTTGGTCAAAAAATAGAAGTTATATGTTCTCTGGTTGCAATAATTATTGCCTAAATTTAGAGGTCCCAATAATCTCATTAGAAGGAAAATAATCACTGGAACATATCACAGAAAAAAAAAAATTAAACCCAGTTACTTACCCTTCTTCTTAGCCTTGATGCTTTGGAGAGCTTCAGGAAAGTAAGATGTGGTTTAAAGTTCTTACTCCCTGAAACATCAAGATTCATTTCAAGAAAGCATTCCTCCACAGCTTCTGGTAAAGTGATAAAATAAGAAATAAATGAATAACAGCTGGGAGGTAGGGAAAAAATATTTGCAAGGAAGTTAGACAAAAAGCCTTTCTTGAGCAAGATACAGTGAAAACATACAGCAGGTAACAATTATACTATCACAGGCGGCAGACAAACTAAAAATATACAAACCTGAAGTTGTGCATGACAAACAGCCATATGTTGCAAACCTGATATTAGATCCAAACTTCTATGCTTGCAACACAATTTCTTCTGAATTTACAAATCTCCTATTACAACAGTGAGTTCGGGATACCATATGCCCATGGCAGCCCTCTCAGGAACAAGATGCAGCCACCAATGGCCACAGCCAGGGCTTGTGATAGAACAGATTCTCTCCAGTTATTGCAAAGAGCAATGGAAGAAGCAAAGTGCTTCCAGCAAAAAAGTGGCTAGATTCACAAAACTATTACAACTCTACAGCACTTAAAGCAATTCAGGAAGGAACGTCACACAAAGATAGTAACTCCTCCCCCAGATAGTGCAATACAAAGGTTTTATGACAGTATTGGCTTAAAACCTTCAGTCACATAATTACAAAACAAAAATGTTTTATTCTGCATCGAAAGTGCTTGTGAGTAACTCCAGGATTTATATTCTTCAAGGTCTTTCAGCTAAGGATTGTAATGACAAATCAAGCCAAGTTGAACTAGCCTTGGTTTTCATGAACTTTGAATTGGAGGATGCAGAGTTTCAAGAATAACGAGGCAAAGCTTGCATAAGGCAGACCCCTGGAAGTCTGGCAAAGGCAGAAAATGTCTTGTTTGATACTTGTGCTTAAGCAATAAGAAATAATCCCAAAGTTACACTGAAAGACTTGGCCAAGGCTGGAGTACCCTCCAGTAATTTTTCTGATTGCCAGAGTTCTTTATCCTTTGGTTGTATTAAGGGGATAAAACAGTGGAGAAAGAAAAACAAATCAGCATTTTAAAATGGAAACCTGCAACATTTGTGCCTCTTCCTGCCAGATTCCCCAGCCTTCGCATCTATCTTCATTGCTCCTAACTGCTTAGACAGTGAGAGAAGCAGGTTCAACTTTGAAACTGTGTAAAAAAGTAGTATGTTGCATATGCCTTGTTTAAGATTTCCCTACTTCCATTTTATTTTTCTACCTATCAGGAAGCTAACTACATGTGTGTTTGAGTTTGTCATACATGTTTATACCATAGCCAAGTCTTTAGCTTGGAGTTTAACTAATTAATACTTTAAAGTGTTTCTTCTCAGAGTATCTATGAAGGAATAGCAGCTGGGACTCTCTGGTCACTTTGCCAGGGAAACTGCTTTATATATTTTCCCTCTGAAAAACAAAAAATAGGATCCAGTTGTCCACCTGGCCTCCCAGCTGGTGCAGAAGGGTACAATCTGGCTGTAGGTCCAGTGTGAACATTACAGATACTTGAGGGCATCTGAAAGCGGTCCTAGGTGACTATGGTTAGGTATAAAACAACCCCTAAAGCACCTCTGGTACTTTGTCAAATAGAACATATTAACATGAAGAATTTCCACATATTAAGTCTTATTGTTCCCATGCTAGTAGGTCAAAGGCACAGCAAACCCCAGGGAATAAAACACAGCAGTAAAATGCCTAAGCTCCTTTTAGAAAAAAGCCCTTCCCCACACATTACCTGGGCAAGTGACATCCTCTAGGTACATAAAGCAGCAAGCTAGAGCCTAAGCTAACAAAGAAAACCTGAAAGTAGCATCTCCTCCTGGTCACCACCAAGGACCAATCCCACCAAACAGCAGGAAGGGGTTATTAGTGAAAGATTACTGCCATGAGCAGGATTTTCATCAGAAAGGCTGATGACAGAAGAAGGCTAACAATCATCTTCAAGAAGTCAGTTTAAGAACAAGGTTCATAGGTGGTGTCCTGCCCATGGCATTCAAGTTTTCAGACACTCTTTTCTAGCTCACTTCATTTTTCTGGCATAAAATAAGGATATGAGATACATTATAAAATCACTCCAAGACATATACCAAGAACATTCCAAGACATCTTAAGCAGCATTTCTTCTTCAAAGCTGATGCGGTCACTAGCAGTAAGAGAAGTGAAGTAGTGCTCGCTATTTAGCAATTAATTGCAGTTAATTGATCAAGATATAGGACAACTCTACTCCAAAACTAAAGTCTGTGGTATAAGAACAAGAGCAAATGAAGAGCCAGTCAACTATTTTTATATTTTATGTCAGGAACGCTTCAGAGGTTCAAAAACTTCATTAGAGCAAGCAAAACTCAAACTAGTTGACAAATGATCAGTAAGAGTGTGATGAGGCAGAGACAATTGGCAGGAGTAACTTAACCTTTGCCAGTCAAATCATTGGCTCATCATGCTGTTTGAAATGGCAGAATCTGAAAATCCACATCTACCTCATGAGCAACCAAAATATTTATTAGAAGAAAAAGTCCCTATTCATTGCATAACAATTAATTCAAGTGATATGTTGAATTAATAGGGAGGGGAAACAAAAAAAAAAGAACCAAAAAAGCTATTCCTTTGGGGACATCATTATAAGGATAGACTTTGATACATATTTGTTCTAGAAATACAGTAAGTTCTAGAAATGGTCAGAAGTTATGCAGAATAAAACAACCCTGGAAGTTACATCTTTCTGAATAGAAAAATCATTGATAACAGAGTTACCAGCTTGAAAAGTAGCAGTTTGTCTCCCAGTCATGGAATTATTTGAGGCAATCAGGGAACAATCATATTGCAATAAGAACAAAAATACTAACAGAATGCCCCTGGGGATTGTAATCAAAATTTTGCTCCACTATCTGATTAGCAAAGGGGCTCAGATCAGAATCTAGACATCAGGTTTCCAGAACTCTGAAGATGCATGCTACCCAGGCAGAGAACATGGAGGACCTGCCACCATTGTAATGGCTTTGAGTTAATGCAACTTCAATATGATATTTAAAAAGAGCATCACAGCATACATTCTGCAGAATCAAAATTAAACTTTTTTCTGGTGACAAAATAACATGATAAAGATTATTCCTGTATGCTATGATTCATTGGAAAGAAAATTCTCAGTTAAGCAAAATAATGAGTAGAGGGGAAAACAGTAGTATTCAGACAAGAGAAATGAGGTATTCACTTCTGCATCTTTTAGGAGTAAGGAGAAAGCCAAGGTAGGGCTCTCAAAACGGTCAAATCAGGCAATCAGTCCCTTCTTTTGATGACACTGAATTACATATGTTATGAACAGGCATAAAACAAACTGTCTTATAGGAAGTTACATCACCTGCCTTCTACTTTATCTTCCAGTAGATTATTTCTTGTCGAAGACTTTAGAAGAAGCAATTTGTGCATAGGCAAGTTTGTTGAGGCCATACCTATGTAGAAACAACATCAGAGTACTTTCAACAAAGGCACAGCTGTCTTGAGTCAATTATCTCTGGGATGGATGGAACAATAAGAAAAGTGAAGGCCAGAGTCAAGCAAGAGGTAATGGATAGTGAAGTGGCTAATTTTGTTTAGCTGCGGCAAAGCAGCTGTTCATAAGAAGCATCCTCTGTCTAGTTGCAACACTGACTACTTAAGAGGGGAAATAAACAGAAGAATAAGAGACCAGAATTATGATATCAAAGCTGAGAACTGGAGGAGGTAGGAAGCAGCATCAACAAAAAGAAAACAGACTGTTCTGAGAAGTCATATCCTTTGAAGATTACAGTGTCTTTGTATTGTATGCCTTTCTGAGAAGCAGTAGTTGAACCATGGTTCGTTTTTGCTTTGTATGAAAATAGCAAGGAAAAATAATGTATATTGATTACTTCTGTTCTGTTGGAGTAGAAGCCCAGGACCCAGAATAGGTTCTGCATTGCAGGCTAGAGCAGCTCCTAAAGGCAGAACAGGGTGGGGAGGAAGAGGAGAGTATCAAGTCCTCCTGAAACTGTACTCAAATGCAAGTAAGAAGGTCAAAGACCTGGAACATTCCCATGAACCCTCAAGTGCTTTGGGAAGTTAGGGCAGAGGACTAGCTAATCTTATACTTCTGTTCCACCTTTTACAGTGGAAGCAAAAGACTGCTTTGCTGGTGTTCTGCATGTATATGCAGACAAATTGCTCTTGGTCACCTTTTGTCCCAGAGGTCCTCATGATTTCACCCATAGTCCAGTTTAAAGGAAGTGTTTGTATACTCAGTTGGGGGCCAACACTTAATAAACTGAAAACCTATTAAGACTGAACAAAGCCACGGCTTTGAGGTATCACTTGGAAGACTATGTAAACCACAGGCCTGTGAGATCTGGACTACAGGCCAGGCTAGGATGGCCTTGCTGTGGGATCTTGACATGCTGAATATGTGTCCATCTGACCTGTCCCAAATTAGCACGGAAAACATATTTTAGCCCTAATTCAGGGCTAACCCAGTTGTTGGCTTTGTATTTAACAATTAAGAGAAAGAGGAGACAAGAGGAAAGGCAGCACATGACAGTTGTGCACAACAGCTTGGGCCAGTGTTTACAAAAGCCAGTAGACAAATGGGCTTACCACAAGGGGTAAAGAGTCAGGTTTCGTACTTACCTGCAATTCTGCTAAGCATTTTCTGGTCTTCCTCCAACATTTTCACATATAGCACTTGGTTATTAAACTGTCCAATCCCATGAAATGTCATATTAAGGTCTTTACCCTGCAAGATGTCTTCCACTTTAGTCTTGCTTTGCTTCAGTGCCAGAACAGCCCTTAAAAAATAATTAATATACAAATGTTGAAAGTTAATAGGGTTTTTACATTTGGAGGTACTGTTATACCTTTAACACTAGCCAACATATCCGATTTTGACCACTCCACAGCACTATGAAAAGCTTAACAAGCATACTAAATTTCATTGCTAACGCTTTTGTAGCAGTTAGATTTTAAATACATTATTTCTTTCACTTCAATCTTGGCTTATATGTTAGAAGCGAGTTTTGCTAGTGAACGAATGCTCAAAACATTAACACGTCAGAAAAGCTGCATGAATATATGTTGCTGAAGAGTCAAAAGGGATAAAACTGAACTTGTGTCATGTAGCTTAAAACTTTGTCATCACCATTTTCAACTGGTTCACTAGTTTTACTTTTAAACTAAAGCAAATTCATTCTCCCACCTGAAGCACAATTAGCATTTTTCTCCATTGTATATTCCTATTCCAGGCCAGCTAACAAAGTATCAAATTGACGCTTATGTTGTGTTTCAAAAGTTCATATATGCACCTTGATGTGTACAGAAATACGTCAAAAGTGAATTACCCAAAACCATTAATACTTCAAATTAAACCCTTTTTCTTAAAGACATAGAAAAAGTATAACTTAAATTTTTAAATGTAGACTTTAAATGTAGTCTTTCAGCAACTTAAAACCTGCTGTATTTTTATGTGTGCCCTTCTTTACCCCAGTGTCTCAGGAAGGGTGATCCTGTCAGTCTTCAAACAGTTTAAACAGAAACAGTCTACTAAGGCTTCATACTAACAAAATATTGTGTGACTAAGGACTGCAGGACACCTTCTCATGGGTTACTAGGGCTCCTGTAGCCACACTTACTTTATCATCATACCTAGAACAAGTTTTGACTACATTCATTTTGCTGTTTAAAAATCTCAGAACTGTGTAGTGTCTAATTGGAAACCAGGCATTATAACTTTCATAGCACAAACTAATGGCCTTTGGAAAGCATGTTTAATGCATACAAAGGCCACTTCAGCCAACAATCAACATTATGACCAGTCCTCACTACTGCATTAGTGATTAAAGCTATAATCATATAGAAACCACTTCTTTCCAAGACTCCTGGGGACTCCAAATATGAAGATTTATTAAGGACAAGACTGAAGGTGGCAAGGTAATTCTTCGTAGAGAACCTAGTTTCTTCCACCTTAACAACAAGTAGTGCTAATCTAGCCCTTCATTTAAATCCATGATGTCTAAGGTACTGTTAAATACTGCTAGGACAATTTCTCCCATCAAATGGTTTGTGTTGGAAGGATCCTTAAAGGTGTTGTAATACAGCTTCCCTGCCACAGATAGGAACATTTTCAACTGGATCAGGTTGCTCAAAGCCCCATCCAGCCTGGTCTTGAATATTTCCAGGGCTGGAGCATCCACAACTTCACTCTGTTGAGGACCTCGCCACCAGGACAGTATGAAATTCCTTCCCAGTATTTAATTTGCCCTCTTTCAGTTTGAAGCCACTCCCACTTGTCCTGTCACTGCATGCCCACGTGAAAAGTTCCTTTCCGGCTTCTACCATGAAACTTGAAGATGCCTCCCTCCCCCTGTGAGAGGCTGGGCTGGCTGTATCAGAGAAGCAAGAAATACTCAGCGTAACACCTTAAGGCACTCGTGTGACAGTCCAGAGCAGTAGCCACTGATCTACAACCTCATTTTGAAAAGATATATAGGTCGGTAAAAGATACAGGATGAAAAACATTTGGCAAGGCACATCTGCTTTTCATTAGGTATGCCCATTATTTTTGTATTACAGATGCATATCCACTCAAGTTCATTAACACTACTTAGACCTATTCACCTCCCTAGCCAATTGATTCCCATTTTGATTGCTGTTCTCAACTAGCTTCCTATCCTCTTGGATGACAGGCTGCCCAGTCAGCAGCACTGGCACAGATTTTTATTACTGAATTACTGTATGCTGTCTTCTACATGAGGTTCTTTAGCCCTATCTTTTTCCCCCCTCAGACATTCCAAAAAAGTCCGTAGAACATACGAACAGGTAATTTTAAAATAAGGTACACGCACATGCATCTTAATCATGTTTAACTGTGCTGCCTGTATGGGCAGAAGGGATTTTTTTTCTAGTCATATTGGTACTTTTGACACCTTTCCAGCAAGGCATTCTGCTTAACAACCAAGCAGATCCTGAGTGGTACTCATATGGTGTTGAGGCCTGTTTTTCATTCCAATGCTGATGTATGCCAAGGCCCCTGGAGAAAGGGATGGGAACCTGATAAGAGCAGCTCTATCACATGATGCCTTCCCAGGCACATAAGGGCCTTTCTGCATCCTCCTATCAAGAAGCTTCAGGTTTCTAAGTGTGGTACAGTAGGATAAGACTTAGAGAAAAAACCTGCAGCATACTGGCTCTACTTTCTGGACCTTCCCAGCAGTTCTGTCCTTCCTGACCAGAGTAGCTTTCCTTAGTCATCTTTCAATATCCACTTCTTAATTCACAGGGCCACAGTGACAGCCCACACCTTGAATTAGACAAGAGAGCATCTTGGAAAGGAATTAGATACATTTCTTGTTGTTTTTCACTTAATGTAACATAACCTAATAGCTAACATTTTCCAGCTGATACAAGTATGGCTGATCTGACAAGCTGTAGTTTCTCAAAAGTCAACGGCTCAGAGAAACTTATCTGTTGAGCTAATTTGTGGTAGTAACACAGTAAGAAAACAGTAATACTATTTACAGCCACATTGCTTTTTCTCTTCACTCCATGGCAGAAACACGAAATTTCAACCTCTGATGCACCACATCCAGCTTTTGTAAAGATCTTTCCTCTGAGGTATTCAAAACAAGCCAGAAACAGATCAAAAGGTCTGAGAAATTGTGTGTAGGCTCTAAAAATACAATTCATAATAGCAGCATTAAGGCTACCACATTTACAGGAAAATCAGCTGAACTTGAACTTTGCAAGATTCTTACTTTTTTACTTCTTCTTCTGTTCCCAGGTGAGCCACTATTAGAGTAAGGTGCATAGTCTGAATAGGAAGAAGAGTTCTCAACAGGTCAGGTTCTTTAGAGAATATGAGCTCTTGGATATCTTCAATTCTGTCCAAAATCTGCAGTGCAGTAAAGAGGAAAAAGGAAGAGATTTTCTTTTTGGAATGCCCACAAATTGCTGAAAAAAAAATCAAAATGCTGAAGCCTTACACACACAAAAAGGCAACTCAGTGTTTAAGCCAGGAATCCACAAAACCACCCACCTTTGACTCCCCAAGACCTACCATATAGCAACTTCCCATGTCAAACTTAATTTTTCAAGACTTGATTAATCTGTTTTCCTTTTTTTTGAAGCCTACAGGCTAAACTCATAGCTCTCCTGTGAACCACAATGCCTAGATCTTAAAGTAGGTGTGAATCTGACCCTAAGCACATTATATTAAAGCTCACAGGACTATGTAAATATTAATGGATCTTCATGCAGTTGTCAGTTGTTAATAGACTGTGGAAACTGAATAGCATTTCCATAATTAAAGTTATGCCATTTTCTGATTACAAGTTTGATCACAGATTAAACTGATGTCTCTTCCCAAAAGGAAAACGTAACAGCAAACAAAGCAGATTGACTGAGTAAACATGCTGTTTTCTAAACTGGTGTTCCTTAGAGCTGTGTGGCCACTTTCTGGTTCTCGTGGATCTGTGTCTTTATACAACTGACTCCAAAGAACTTTTTTAGTATGATTTGTTAAGTTTTAGAAGCCAGTCATGGGAACAGGGAGGAGGGAGAAGAACTCAATCACACAGGGACTAAGTACCTTGTGGAAGATTTTGTTACAGACAAGTTGTTTATAGATTTTCAGACTATTTCACCAAGTGAATTCCAGCTTACATGCCTAAGTGCTCACATGTTAGAGCTCTGCTTTATTCTTATATAGATTGAAACACCTGGGAGAATGTTTTTGTTTTGCTATTGTTCTACATAAAACCACAATAGTCATTGTGCAGTCCAATAAATAGTCCCACAACCTGCACATCAGAAGAGATTAGTATAACAAGTTTCTGATAAACATAAGTATAAAAGACACATAATTAAAACAACCATTTGAAGATAACTCCCTGAATTCACAAATTCTTATGGTACATTTGTCACTGTGAAAAACACATCACTGAAATGACTTCCATTAACTTAATTTCTACTGCAGCTGAAGCACAGTTTATTGCAGCCTGCTATTTACAGCATATGTTTAGATTGTGAAAACATGGAGCAAGAATCAAGCAATCAAGTTGTCTGACCACACAAACTACAGCCTTTGCTTCAACAGGCTGGGTTATGTATTGACAGTACCTCCACAAAACAGCCTTCTGTTGATCTCCCTTGCCCAGTTCTTTCCAAGAATATCCATGAAATAAGATCCTTTTGCCTTCTCAGTTTGAGGCACAAATATCTAGGAAACTGAGCCTGAGTGATATTTTGTCATGTAGGTATTTAACTATCATCAACACTAGAGCAGTGTTAATGTCTTTTCTTACCTCTGTCAGTTTCACATGTGTCTTCAGAACTTCCTACTGCCTCTCTTTTAGGAATGGTCTGACTTATCTCTCCATCTCTTTTTTTTTGTGCATCAATCTGTACCACTTTTCTATAAATGCTGTGTATTTGGTGGGATTTTTGTTTTGTTTCTTTCTGAGGGGTGAGGAACAGGGAGAAAGCACTTGTAATGGAGTATTGGAAGTCTGAGACCACAATGTTTCTTACATCCAACAGTTCAAGCCTGGTGTCCAGCTTACTGCAGTACTTTTTAGACACAAAAGGAAAAGGACTATGCACCAACTGGGACTTGAACAGGACTTTTCCTTTGTCATCTTGAAAGGGAGAAATGTAGACAGCCCTAGGCCCTGTCACATATAGAATTCTCTTAGAAGTTTAATCACAGCAAAATAATTACACCCAAAAAACTAAGAGTCTGTGAAATCTTTCTGTAATATAGAAGGTCTACAATGTAACAGGCAATCACATTGATGTTCAGCCAGGTCAGGAACATCTGCTTTACAGGTAAAAGCATCTGAAATAGTCAAAACACTAAATTACACATGCATACACACACACATTTGGCCAGCAGGTCAAGAAAGATGATTCTGCCCCTCTAGGCCACTCTGTTGAGACCCCACCTGGAGTGCTGCATCCAGCTCTGGGGGTCCCCAGCATAGGAAGAGTATTAGCCCATTGGAGCAAGTCCAAAGGAGGGGCATCAAGATGATTAGAGGGATGAAACACCTCTCCTACAAGGAAAGGCTGAGAGAATTTGGATTCTTCAGCCTGGAAAAGAGAAGGCTTAGGAGACACTTAATTGCATCCTTCTAGTACTGAAGATCCTGAAGGGAGCCCACAAGGGAGATGGAGAGGGACATTGTACCAGAAAAAACAGCGACAGGACAAGGAGTAAATATATTCAAATTGAAAGAGTAGGATTAGATTACATACTAGGGAAAGATTTCTTTACTATGAGTGTGGTTAGACACTAGAACAGGTTTCCCAGAGAAGTTGTGGATGCTTCACCCCTGGAAGTGTTCAAGGCCAAGTTGGATGGAGCTCTGAGCAACTTGGTGTAGTGAAAAGTATATCTGCCTACAGCAGGGAGTTTGAAACTGAGTGATCTTTAAGGTCCTTTCCAATTCAAACCATTCTATGATTCTTTTACTCATCCTCTGCATCTACACATACCAGGCTTACAGTACTTCAGCCCTCAGTTTCTTTCAGAGACTCCTACAGGGCTATCTCAGGTCATTGTCACCCTTAAAGATAGCACTTAACAGGAGCATAAACTGGGAGTATCTTGGACAGAGTGTCCAATTAGGGATAGAGCTGCCAGATCACCAGAGCTTTGTAAGATTTCCCTACCAGAGGTCAGGAAAATCTGGAAGAGCAGAATTGAGAGGAAAAAAAAAAAGGGAAGGACATTCACTGATCTGTACAGGATGTGGTCATAGGCCATATATTAGGGCTCTCAAATCTCATTAAAATAGCAGAATAAGTTAGGTATTCATGATTCTTTAAGCTGTTCCATGATCTCATTCCTTAGATGGCAGGAAACTTTCCAGTTCCCTGCTTAGATTTATTCTTTGCCCACTTCATACCCATTTGTTCATCTGCCAACATTGTCTTCAGCTTACACAGTTATTTTCCCTTCCTGGCATTTGTCTTCCTGATGTGCTCTGCACTTTTGTTCACCTCTCAAAAGCCAGTCATATGTAGGAATCGCTGAAAGTTATGAGGCCATCCTCCAGATAACCTTCAAAGATCATTCTGCTCAAGACAAAGCCATAGCAAATAACTGCCTACCAAGAGGAAGGCACCTTTGACATCTCCCTCCAACACATCCATAAGTGTTTTTACACTTAACTAAGGGAAAAACAAAAACTGAGAATACTGCCAAAGCAAGCTACTGCACAGCAGCAGCTTATCAAACTGGAAAAAACCATGGAAAAAATCTGTACAATAGATACAGTAATCCTACTTAATTATTGCCTTTCAGCAGCATAAAAAGTTATGCGATACTGTGTAAAAGCTTGAGATAGGAAAACAAAGAAGTAAGTTATATATTGCAACAAACAATATCCATTTGGTTCATTGGACATAAACTAATAGCAGAAGCTGGTAGTAGAGGGTTATATTTTCACTCTGTTCATACACATTAATATATACAGGTTTTGCCTTTTATATTTGCTTTGTAAGAAAAGATCCCAAAAGTCATTAATATTTATAAAATATATATAATTCACACAATTTATATACTGTTTCTCAGTTCTGCCCCTGGTAGCTGGGACACAGTTACTGACTCAAATTAAGACTTTCCTCTGCCTGTCTCTATCAGGTGGAATAGCATGCACCTTGTCTTTGCACACCAAAACTTCTCTCTTCATAATGTATTTGAGTACAGTCACCTGCTGCCCCTACATAACAGCATGGGCAATGTCCCACCTCACAATGCTGCTGTTATACAACAGGAACAGAGTCCCATCTGAGCATTCTTAGGATACAGCAGGTACTGGGACAAAGTGAGACTTCTTTCTGCTTTTGCATGCTCCAAGCAGCTGCAAATAAAACATTGGCATCAGCAGGTCACACCTGTCTATGAAAGGCTAAAGGGTAAAAAACCCATTCACAAAGGCACTGACAGTACTTCTTTGAGAAGGAGACACTCTGTATCCTTTCAGAAAGTTGTATGCTCTTCAAAATTCATACCAGCAAAAGGGAAATAAGTAGTTCAAAGCGAGCTAGTATCTTCCCATGTACAAGTACAAGGAGTTATGCATGATTTGTTTGAAGCCCCTAACTAGTAAATGAAGTTTGGTTCATCAAAATCTATGTCTACAGCTGTTGTATCATTTTTGGAATTTATTTCTATGGATCTTAAGATAGTCCCCCACAAATTCTCTAAAAGAAAATATTTCCATTTGGATTTCTACTGTTTGCTGTACTTAGGTTTAAGAGTATGTAGGTGAAATGATCCATTACTTTTTTCAACATTGCTTAAACATGGGAATCACAGAATATAGCACACCTAGATAAAGTATGAATATTCAGATTCCACACATGGAATCTTCAATTTAACTGTCTGGCTACGATCTTAAAAAACGTTGTCATATAGAAGATGGAGAAAACAGATCAATTCTATATAATCTTCTGTAAAAAAGGAAATTCTCATTCTCTATTGTGAGCTCAGTGGAAAGGGGCATGAACAAACATAAATACCATTGCACCAAACACAGCCATAAGACAGTGTAGGATGGGACAATGCAAGATAAAAGCCACTGCTTATGTTTCTTGAAAAAAGATTACAAAATAGATTATTGATGAGAGACACAAGACCTCAGACCCTTTAAAAAGGGTCCTGAAAGTGATTTTTTTCCTAGCAGTAGCTGAAACATTGGCATATTATAGACAGCTCTATCTACAAAAACAAAACACAACTTCTAAAAGGTCTGGCTATGAAGAAGCTTACACCATCCTAGCCAGACCCAATAGACTAGTTCAAGTACGGGAACAGAATTTCATCACTCTTGGCACGTTAACAAGCTTTTCAAACAAATAAATAAGAAATTAAGCATAAATCTGAAGTTAAGGCAGGCTTTTGTTTGTTTTGAAAGAACAGCTTCTTTAAAGTACCTGGTCATCTGTTATTGGAATAGCAACAAAGTAATTTGGAGCCTCTCGTGGAGGTTTCTTAGACACTTTTTGTCCTGTGTCTTCCTTCTGGTCTTCCACCATTCCCTTGGACACTCCTTGAATGTCACCTTGTTCCTGCTTTATCTCTGTAGTTCTTTGGCCTTCCTTTTGTGGGGGCAGATCTGCTTTCAGCTGTTCCTGCTCTTGGCTCTGATTCCATAGCTGCTCCTCTGTCACCATTCCATTCAGGTCTGCTTTGTCTCCAGCCTGTATCTCCACCTCTTCTGATCTTTCCTCTTCATTCTGGTCCTGCTGGGATTTTGCTACTTTTCCTTGATCCTGCTTTTGGCTCAGCACCCCCTGTGGCACCAGCTCCACCACAGCCAGCTCTCTCTCTTTTTCAGATCTTGTCATTGGCTCTTCCTGATTTTGTTGTGGGATCCACTGTTCTCCATTACCTGATGCTTCCTCACCCTGGTTCTGGAGGCAAGTTACTTTTTCTGGGTCAGAGACCGACTGCAGCTGCACTGTGACTTTGATGCCAGCAGTACCTTGTCCCCACTCTTGGGGATGTACTTGTACAGTTATGTGTGGGAGAGATGGCCCTTGGCCCTGCTGCTGTAACTGCACCTGCACACTCACTGATGGGGCTCCGCATCTTGGCCTTGGCTGTACCTGCACAGTCACCTCCGGACATTCCCACCCCTGGCTCATCTTCTGGGACCGCACCTTCACAGTGACTTCTGGGTCCTCCCACCCTCGGTCTCTTTGTTGTGGTTCCATGTCTGGGGCCATGCCTCCTTGTACTGTCTCTCTCTGTGGCTGCACATGGACATCATTCCCTCCTTGGGGCTGCTGAGCAGGGGGCAGCGGCTGTGCTGCTGAGAGATGGTCTCCTTGCCCCAGCTGTTGTGGTGAGGGGAGTTGTTGAGCTCTCTCTGGACTGTCATCCACCTGAGCCTGCTCCTGGACCATCTCTTGATGCCGGCTCCTATACAACTCCCGTTTTATCACCTTCATCTTATAGCACCAAAGTTTTCTTCTCCTATGCTGGGGATTTTCCAAGGTCCTCCACCTCTCTCTCTGGGGCTTGAAGTACTTACTCGAACCATCTGGAAAAAAAAAAAAAACACAACACACAGAAAAAAGAGCCCAATAGCTACCAAAAAGTATTTCTTATGCTAGTTCAGTCTGGGTTCAGCTCTGCAACTAGACTCACTACAGGGAGCTCTGACCAGGTCAAACAGCTTAATCTAAAAACCTCTAGGGAGCCTGCCTAGAGATTGAACCACTGCTTCTAGTCACTATATCATGGTCTTGACTTCTGCTCTTGCCTTGATTATGTCTCCCATACTTCAATGCATGAGCATGCCATTTCACAATATGCAGCAGTACAGAGACACAGGCCTTATCAAGGCACTGCAGCTATGTTGCCTGGAGGTAGTTACTCACAAAAATTTCAATTTAGAGAATAAACTGAGCCCAAGTATCAGAAGCTGAGTACATCCAGAAACAAGATGGCCAGTGAAGTTCTATTCTTCTGTAACTGCGATGTGTTGCCATGTAATCAGACCAGCAGACACTACTTTTTTTTTATTCCCATACATTACAGTTTTTCCTGCAGCAAACTCCTGCCACATCCTCCTATGTTAACATCTCCCATTCCCCATCACATCTCCTTCTCTTCTGCAGTAAAGTTACAGAGGAGGTGTTTTCCTCATCCATACTGTTTGAATAAAAACAGAGAAGGCACTAAAAGAGCAAAAGCAATTTTTTTTCCTACTTGTTTCAGAGGCAAATTCCACAGAAGCCCAGAGACCCAAGAACATTTCTCCATCAGTCAGTACAGCTCAACTGCACTGAACACAAATGCCACTTTTTAAGGAAAACATCTAAGCAAATAAATTCTGCAGACCAAATAGGATTCATCTGTATGGGATAAACACTTCAAGACCTTCGATTACAACCTGCCTTGACTTCAAGTCCTTCCTAGTCATAGCAGCACTGAGGTTTTCCCCCTGAAGCTATAAAAAGGTAGGCAGATATTTTTCATAAATCTGTTCTCCAAGACAACCAAAGTGTTTGTTCAAATTTTACAGGAAAACTAGAACCCTACCCACCCCCACAAAACCCACAAACATGAAAAAGAGTCAAAATTAAATAGAAAAAGCAAAAAATCCATACACAACATACATATTTTAATGCTGGGCAATCCAATACACAGGGAGTACACCTATCTCCATATTAAAAAAAATGAAACAAAACCAACTTATTTTGGCAGTGGGCTAAAGATGAAAAGCTTAAGAAACTCACACTGAATTCACACAAAGACTATTTTACATTCTTTCCAGAATCCAGATGTGGGGGTGTTGTTCCCCCACAACAGATTAAGCTAGATTGAGGCTAGCTTTAAAAAGGGGATTTTAATACCTGCATGTATTTCACATGGAATTTTGCTAATCAGATAACCTCATTTCTTGTATTCTATTACCTTTTAAGAATTTTGTTGACTGTCAAATCTAAATCCTTGAAGAGACTAACAGATTTCTAAAATGCAAGAGGCCAAATGCTTATGGAAATAGACCAATCCTACCTCTCCAGAGATAAAACACTTAAACCATAAACTATTTATAAAATCAGCTATTACCCATGATATTTATGCCTGGGCTTCAGCAGAAGATTTTGTCTTTCTAGAAGAGTGTTTAATCAGGGTTATGACAAGCCCCTGATCAGCTAGTAGATGATCCTTAATCAAAGGCACAATCTAATGTTGTGGTTCATCCTGAAACAGCATGAAACTTACTTTCAAATCTCTCTCTGGCATCATCTTTGACAAAAAGCTCTGCCATGGCTTTCATGTTTACTGTCCAAGTGAGGACCTGGAAGAGAAGAACAATACTGAAGTCTCCCAGAGAATCCTTTTCAACCATATAACTGCTGGAGAACACATGTGCATTTTTTAAGTACTTGTAATGGGATAGCAGCTGCTGAGACACCCTTACATTCCTCTGCCTTCTTCACAGTCAAGGTACTTGAGAAAGCAAACCCCTTTTTTCTTTCAAAAGCCATTATGTAAACTAAGCCTCAGGGCTGAGCGAAGCCTTCATAAGCACCTGTTACAATAGTTCAGTCAGATTCAGAGAACAAAGCACCTAAATCTGCTGTAAACAAATATTTAGACACACGTAGATCATGTAGAGTTTCATACACAGAGCAATCACACCACCAAAACTTCACTAACTCCACTAGTCTTTGTCCTATTAGCAATATACAGCTGAGGTATAATTGAAGTTTAAACAAACCCTCTTTTGCACTCAGCCCAAGATGCTCTGTGAAAAGGTAACAGCCTATAGCAAGCTGCCATGATGGTGGACATTTGTTGGTCTTTTTCCCCCCCCCCAAACTAACACTTAACCATAACATCTGCCTTGCATTTTACTGCTTGCACAGTAGACTGTTGCCATCACCTGTTAATCTAGCTGTCTCAATCTTAAACTGATGAAAAAGCATAAGTGAGATTTGACCCCAGAAGAGGCCTCATGTTCTTAGCAAGTGTATGAATGTTTAGATAAATTCTCTAATTTTAGGACCACAGCATCCTTGAAGCTCTTGTCAGAAATAATGTAAATATAGAGCTAAGAACATGGAGACCAAAAAATTACTTAGAAGAAGATAGTCGGGTTTCACTCTGATTGGCAGGAGATTAAGAGGTTCTTGAGACAGCTAGGCACTCTCACAAGAGGGGTTGCAAATCATGAGATATGTATCAATAAAGGGGACTTGCTCTGAGAGAGGAGAAGAAAGAACATGGAGGACAAGGTAGAGTTCCCAAACTAAGTGTGATGAGTTTTACTTCAACCATTGGTACCCTTGTCTAATTCCCCAGGGCCTCCAGCATAGTTTATATAGTAGACTTCATTAGGGATGTCACAGACTGTCATCAATATAGCAAAGATAGAAACATAACAGCTCAGGTTAAGGATAGAAGAACCACACAAAGATGCTTCACTTCCCTTTGTAAGATAATGGGCAACTTTTAGGGATTTCAATACATAACATCAAGGTAGCCTTGAAAATATTACAGTTCTTTCCCTACAGTATCTTGCTCTTAAACCTGTATTGCTTCATATGTGCACATTTACTACAATTTTTATTTGATAATCCCACCATCTAGAAAGAATTAGAGCCTCAACTCTTACCCAGCCATCCCTCTGTTTGCAGCCATTGTGTGGCTGTGTGGTGGTTTGACCCTGGCTAAATGCCAAGGACTCACACACACAGCCACACTCCCACTCCCTTCCCTACTAACAGACAGAGGAGAGGAAAGACTGAAAATAGTTCCACAAGTTTGTGATAAGGACCATAAAAAAACTCCTCATTAGTTATTTTACAGGCAAAACAGGCTCCAACTTAAAATACTAAAGATTTATTACTATTTTCAAAATCAGAGCTTAAGAGTGAGAAGCCCGATAGATCTTACAGCCACATTTTCTCCCCCACCCCTCCCTGTTTCAGGGATCTCTCTTCTTCCCCCAGCGGCCTGGGGAAAACAGGAGTGGGGGATTAAAGTCAGTTGTTGTTTCTGCCTCTGTTCAGGGAGGGAGAGTCCTACCCCTGCTTCCCGTGGGGTCTCCTCCACAAAAGACAGTCTATCAC